>VZRL01002876.1:25181-65231 GCA_013397895.1 Origma solitaria
CTCGGGATCCTTGCAATGGGATCCTCGGGATCCTTGCAATGGGATCCTCGGGATCTTTGCGATGGGATCCTCGGGATGGGATCCTTGGGATGGCATCCTCGGGATGCTCGGGATCCTCGGGATGGGATCCTCGGGATGGGGTCCTCGGGATCCTCGGGATGGGATCCTCGGGATCCTCGGGATGGGATCCTCGGGATGCTCGGGATCCTCGGGATGGGATCCTCGGGATGCTCGGGATGGGATCCTAGGGATCCTCGGGACACTTGGGATCCCCAGGATGCCCGGGATCCTCGGGATGCATGGGATGGGATCCTCGAGATGCTCGGGACGCTCGGGACACTTGGGATGCTCGGGAATCCTCGGGACGCTCGGGGTCCCGGTCGGGCCGCGGTGCGGATGTGCAGGTGAGGCGATGGAAGCCTGGATGGGGATGGGATCACCGCTCCCTGTGCCGCCGCTCCCGGGGCTGCTCCGGGAGCGCGGCACGGCCGGGCCGGGGCCGTGTTTTGCCCGCGGGGAGGAGGAATCGCGGCCCGGCCCTGCCCCAGCCCGGCTCGCAGGAATTCTGTAATTCCTGACTGTGCTGCTCCCAGCGCTGCCCCAAGGTCACGGCTGCGAGCTCCTGGCGCCGCCGCCGATCGGGGGATGCTGAGCAGCGACTGTGGCAAGTTCAGAGCTCAGGTGTCCTTTTGGTCTTTTGTCTTTTTTTATTTTTTGGGGGTTTTTTTTGGTTTTGTTGTTGTTGTTGTTGTTTGGTTTTTGTTTTTGTTTTGATTTGTTTGTTTGTTTGTTTGTTTTGGGGTTTTGTTTGTTTTGTTTTGGGTGGGTTTTTTTGGTTTTTGCTTTTTGGTTGGGGGAGGTTGAGTTTTCTTGTTTTCGGGGTTTTTTGTTTTGGTATTTTTGGGTTTTTTGGTTGGTTGGTTGGGGGGGTTGTTTGGTTTTTTGGTTTGGTTTGGTTTAGTTTGGTTTGATTTGGTTTGGTTTTGCTTGGTTGGTTGGTTTGGTTTTGGGGATTTTTTTTGGTTGTTTTCGTTTATTTTGGGTGGGGTGGGGTTTTTTGGTTGTTTTTTGTTTTTTAGCTTGTTTCTTCTTTTTTATTTTTTGGGGAGTTTTTTTGTTTGTTTGGGGGGTTTTTCTGTTTTGGTTTTTTTGGGGTTTTTTTGGTTTGGTTTTTTGGGGGTTTTTTTGGTTTGGTTTTTTTGGGGTTTTTTTGTTTGTTTTGGTTATTTTGGGGGTTTTTGGTTTGGTTTTTTTGGAGGTTTTTTTTTTGGGAGGGGTTGTTTGGGTTTTTTTGTTTTGGTTATTTTGGGGGGTTTTGGTTTGGTTTTTTTGGGGGGGTTGTTNTTTGGTTTTTTTTTTTTGAGGGAGAAATAAACACAAACACAGATTTCTGCTTCCAGCTTGCCCCGGGGGGAGGAAATATTTGCAGTTCCCTTTTTCCCGCCCAATTCCCACAGCCCCCACCCTGCCCTGCCCTGCCCTGGCTGTGCCACAGCCCGGGGGTGGCACCACAGCCAATGGTGGCACCACACCTCAGCACCTCCTGTGGGGGTGCAGAATTCCTGCCCAGTCCTCTTCCCTCCTCTCCCTGCTTCCCTTACCTGTCCCAGGGAAGAGGAGCAGCCCAAGGTCGGAGTTTTTCACCCCTCAGGCGGTTTATTCTCATGGCCACTCACAGGATGCACAATTTTGGGGTCATCGTCGTGTTGTGTCCGGGATTTCCACAGGAAAACCAGGCAAGCAGCCCCAGGTGGGGCTCAGGAGTCCAGGTCGAGGCCTCACCGAGGATCTTCAGGCATTTTTAATTGTAAATAAGCAGCTAAAAATCTTAATAGTCAAAATATGAAACTCCAAGTCATGTTTTAAAGCTGTGTGTTTCATCTCCCACCATTTCTGCCTAGTAGGGAAAAAAATCACTAATTTTGATTAACGGCTTTAAGCTGGAGGAGGGGAGATTTAGATGAGATTTCAGGAAGCAATCCTTCCCTGGGAGGGTGGGCAGGCCCTGGCACAGGTGCCCAGAGCAGCTGTGGCTGCCCCTGGATCCCTGGCAGTGTCCAAGGCCAGGCTGGACAGGGCTTGGAGCAGCCTGGGATGGTGGAAGGTGTCCCTCCCCTTGTGCAATGAGCTGAGCTTTAAGGTCCCTCCCAGTCCAAACCATTCTGTGATTTCCGTGATAATTTTGGGGCAGGAATCATCTCCTGGATTTCTCCTTGTACCTCCCCTGTGCCACCTTTGGCCTGGGACGGTGTCACTCCAAGCCCCTGCAGCACAAACACAATGAATCGCGCAGGAAAGGTGGGAAAACCAGAGCAGAAATTCACTTCCAGGGATTCAGAGTCCTGCAAGGACACGAAGGGAAGCACAGCAGACCCCAGGAGGATCCGGATCCCCTGCCCTGAGCTCTGCCCAGCCCCGAGCAGAGCAAGGCAGGGGTCAAGGATGTTATTCCAAGCGTTTCCTTACTGGGATGAGGACCCCACACAGGCCCTGGCTATTGACACCTTTGCAAAGAGCACCCTCCTCCCTCTCCAGGCTCTTCCCAGGCTTGGGAGCTTATCCTGCCTTTCATAGGGATCTCATCCTGCCTTTCCCAGGGATCTCATCCTGCCTTTCCCAGCCCTGTCCCAGCAATTGGGATCTGCAGCACTGCAGATCTTTATCTGTGGGAAGGTTTGTGTTGGCTCCAGGGCTGCTCTCCTGGGATATCACTGGGATATCACTGCTGGGATATTTGGGATTCTCCGGGAGGTGAGGGATGTGCTGCACTCATCCCGTACCTCATGGCAGGGCTGGATAGGAGCAAAACCTCACAGGCTTTGTGCAAGTGCTCAGCACGAGGTGAGTTTGGTGTGATCACCTCAGACTGAGTGGAAATTCTTTGCAAGCCAGGAATCTTTCCCCGGAGCGATTAGCAAAGCATTTTAAAGAGCAAATAAGATTGGAATCTCAGGATCCATTTGTGGATGGGGTTGAGGGTGAGTTCCCTGAATGGGTCCCTTGTTTTCCATCACTTTTTTAGGTTCAGCCAACACACCCTGGGAGCAAGTGCTGTTCCCTGGGTGCAGTGACAGTCCTTGGAGTGGGTTTGAAATCCAGGGAAACCCTGGAGAGGATTTCTGGGCTGTGCTCACCATCCGCCTGCTAGGGCTGTTATTTCCTGCTCTCCTTGGCGGGTTCAGGTAACCCCAGACACTCTTGGGGTTGCAATTCCTCGCGGGTGTTGCCACAGGACAAAGGATTCCCATGGATCCTGAGCTCCTTTCCACATGTACCAGATCCATCCCAGCCCCTGGAGTAGGAGCTGATGAGGTTCATGAATCCTCAGTCACTTCCCACCTTTTTCTCCTCTTTTCCTTTCCTTCCATTGATGTCTAAAAGACAGGCTACCTGAAACAGAGGCCAAGACAAATTAGGAGTATAAAAAGCGGACAAATTTATTCAAGGCCTGCAAAGGCCTTGTAGGTACGTTCAGCCAAGCAAAGTCGCCCGTCGGGGACGACACCCAAAATGGACGCTGGGTCACGAGCCCTTCACTTTTATAAGTTCTGTCCCATTAGCATATTGGCCCTTAATTCTCCAATCGCACCCTCAGGTGATGATGTTAACCACCCCAGGCCTGCTCCCCACATCTCACAGTTGTTTACATATTTTCAGGCCCTAAGGCAGCGAATATGTCCTTGAATTTGTATTCAGAGAGTCTTGTTTGGATAAAGGTGCTGGGAACAGAGGATTTTAGCACTTTGTAAAAAGCATAGAACTACAGCAAGTTACAGACACATGAAGAGTAAAAAACTAGAAATGCTTGAAGGCATCACCATCCCACCCCTGCCTTCTCCAGGATCCAGCTTTCTTCATTCCCCTGTCCCCTCTGTCCTTCTCCTCCATGCCTTGGCTCATCCCCACCTCTCCCTGCAGGGGCGATGCCGGGGCTGGGGATGAGCCCATGCTGACCACTCCATGCTGGCCTGGCACTGCCCACTCGCTGCCCACGCCTGCTGGCCTCGGGAGAGCACGGAGCGGCCGAGGATGCCTGCGGAGCGAGCCGGGTCTCCTCTCTGGACATAAGGGGTGGCCGAGGGAGAGACATGTGGGGACAGCGCCCTCCCAGCTGGCACAGATCTCCCTGCTCCGGCACCGGCGGCGCTGACCATGGCCACAGCTTGGAGGCTCCTCACCTGGACCGTCACCCTCGGCCTGGCCAGGGCCACCTTCCCCGGCTACTCCTTCCAGTCACAAGGTACGGGTGGGGTGAGATGGGATGGGACGGGATGGGATCGATGGGATGGGATGGGATGGGATGGGATGGGATGGGATCCATGGGATCCATGGGATCCATGGGATGGGATGGGGAGCTGGGTCCAGCCATGGAGAGGGCAGATGGATTCACCCTTGGGAAAGGGAACTGAATCCAGCCTTGGGGAGAGGGAAAGGATCAACCTGTGGGGAGAGGATCTGGATCCATCCCTGGGGAGGGCAGATGGATCCACCCATGGGGAAGGGAGCTGGAGCCTGCAGGGAGAAGAGCTGGACCGGGAAAGCCTCGTGCCGGCCTGGGGACACCTCCAGCTCTGCACCTGCCCAGCTCCTCCTGCTCCCCTGGTTGGGGTTTTCGATCAGCCTCCAGGGAAAGGAGGCATTTTCCTCTCTCCAGTCCCTGTGCCCTGCCCGTCCCCTGTTCCTCCCCAGTCCCTGTCCCTCCCCAGTCCCTATGCCCTGCCCAGTCCCTGTCCCCTCTCCAGTCCCTGTCCCCTCTCTGTTCCCTGTCCCTTCTCTGGTCCCTGTCCCTCTCCAGTCCCTGTGCCCTGCCCAGTCCCTGCTGCCCCAGGGGCCCCTCTCGCTGTCAGAGCCCATTTTTTGGCATCAAGCTGTTGCTGTCCCCCAACACTTCCCAGGCTGCCGAGACAGCTCCTGATCCCCACAGCCCTTTGGAGAGGCTGAGGGGCTGTCATCTCCTGGAGCAGCTGGAGAGAGCAGGGCAGTGTCACCACCCAGGCCCTGATCCCAGGGCCTGATCCCTAATCCCTCCTGTCAGCTCTGGAGCAGAATTCCTGTGCCCCCCATGCCCCACTCCAGATCAGTGTTTGGCTTGTGCAGGAGGAAGATGAAGGTGTCAGTCCTGAGCTCTGATTATCCTTGTGGGGAGCAGGAGCCCGGCACTGAGGAGCTCTGAGGCAGCAGAGAGGTTCAGAGGGACACTCAGGGTGCAGTTTGGAACAGCTCCGGGAACAGCTGGAATCCTTGGAATGACTTTTCCAACACAGCTGTGGCTGCCCCTGCATCTCTGGAAGTGTCCAAGGCCAGGCTGGACAGGGCTTGGAGCAGCCTGGGACAAGATGAGATTTAAGGTCCCTTCTAACCCAAACCATTCTGGGATTCTGACCAAGGATTCAGCACACACTCCCAGTGCTGGATGGGTTTTAATCCAAAGGGAATTGCTGCCAGGACCTTGGTTTAACTCTGGGGACAGATCAGACATTGCCATTCACAGAGCGTTGGGAGGGGCTCATCCTGCTGCTCCCAGCTCCCAGGTGAGCAATGGGAGGGTGCAACGAGGCTTCCCAGGGCATTCCTGAGCCAGGACATTCCAGAGCCAGGGTGCAGAAATCTGGTAGCCATAGGGAAGCCTCTGCGGTGTGTGGATGCAGTTTGGACAGAGACAGAGATCTCTAGCGTCTGGTGTTAAAGCATGAGGTTTATTGTGATAGAGAGTGGGGGCAGGGGACCTGCCAGGAGCTGCAAGGCGCAGCCCCAGGCAGGTAAGGGAGAGAGAAAGAGAGGTACAGGATACAGGATACAGAACAGGAACACCGTGGTTCTCGCTTACAATACAATAAATCATGTTCTATGCTGAATATTCTGATTTTCACTAACCAATCTAGGGCAAGATACAAATTCTATAACATTTACATACAGCCTATGAGAGTCATTGTATTACCATATGATGTTACATTTTAAACCCCTAAAAACTGCTTTTTGCAACTTATGCTAAGTTGGTAAGGTCTACTCTGACCCTTGGACCTGTAGGCAGGCAGGGGCTGTTGTCTAATCAGGCAGGGGTATTGTTCTATCAGAGAGGGTGGTGAGCCTTCTCTGGCCATCCCATTGTTTTCCCAGTTTTTCAGTAACTGGGGTTTGGCATCTCAAAATTTGTCTTCATTTCAATCTCTCTTATGGTTTCTATATTCTCAGCATCTTTTGCCAGGTAATCATATTTATAAGATTTTCCTATTTCTTCCTACCCAACACCAGGGCATTCCAGGGCCAGGGCATTCCTGAGCCTCTTCCACACCATCCCTTGGGAATCGTGTCCGGGCTGCAGCTGGGGCTCCCCTTTGGTGACAGCACCAGAGGCAACATCTGCATCATTTCCATGCCTGAAGCACCTCAGGGGAGGGGAACAGTCCTCCCTCCTCCATTTCCCCTTCTCTCTCTCTCCTTTTTGCTCTACCCCTCTTGCCCTTTCCCGTCCCATGCCATCCCTGCTCCATTTTCACCAGAAATGGGACCAGGAGGTTCCTCTCCTCACTCCCCATCCCTCCTCCTCCCCAGCTTTGCCCCTCGCTCAGTCCTTGTGCCCCTCCAGGGGTGCCCAGGGTCCTGCCCAGCCACCCCCAGGTTTTCCTGGAGAAAGGCTTTTCATAGCCTCGGTTCCCAAGCAGCCTGACAGGGCTCTGGGAAGAGCAGAGCTTATCTGCAGGGCAGAGCCTGCTGGGCCAGGAGCTGTTCCTGCAGCGGGAAGTGCCTGAGGGGCAGGATGGAGGCTGGAATTTGGGGAATTTGGGGAGCAGGAGCAAGGCAGGGGTGAGGAAATGAGGGAATTGGGGAATGTGTGTGAGGTTGGGAGGGTTACACAGAGTTGGGGAATGAGAGATCTGAATCTCTTCGAGCCTGAACTGATCTTTTCCACTTTGAAGGCAGAGGGAGGAGGTGGCTGTGGCACTGAGTGAGGACAGCGACCTCTGTTCTGTGCTGGAAGTCTCCTTTTGCTATCCCCAGGACACAGGGCTGGCAGCAGAGCTGTCGCACGTGTGACGCTGGATTTTGCAAATGTTAGATTGAGATGAGATGTTGGGAAGGAATTCTTCCCTGGGAGGGTGGGGAGGGGCTGGGATGGAATTCCCAGAGCAGCTGTGGCTGCCCCTGGATCCCTGAAGTGTCCAAGGCCAGGCTGGACAGGGCTTGGAGCAGCCTGGGACGGTGGGAGGTGTCCCTGGGGTGGAATGGGATGAACTTTAAAATCCCTTCCAACCCGAACCATTCCATGATTCTATTCTATGATTATTTTTTCCATGCGTGGCATTCCCACTCCAAAGCATCACTTCCCAACCCATTCCTGTGAGGCAGGACACTGCTCCTGGACTCTTTTTGTCCCTCAGTTTCCAGAGGGCCATCCCTGAGGATGCAGTGCCCAGCCCTGCAACACCCCCAGCCTCTCACACACCCCCTCCCCCTCAGGCTCAGGATGTGTTTTCCCCCTGGAAGTGCTTTCAGGTCAGGATCAGAGCCTCCAGCCTGGAATCCCAGCCCCTCTGTAGCCGCAGCAAGCACAAACCACCTTCTGATTCACTGTTTTCCAAGCCCACGTGGACTGCAAGGAGGGAAAAGGAAAACAAAACGCTTCCGACAGCAAATTTTTCCAAGCCTGAAGTCATTCCTTAAGTGCAAAAAGTCACCCTTGTTTGCCTGGTCCATCACAGGGAGGTGCTGGGATGCAGGAAAAGCTGGAGCACGGGAAGTTACAAACCTAATAATGAATTCTGGCAAGGCAGAGGTGCCAGAAGTGTTTACGGTTGGGAAAGATGGGAGCTCATCCCTAATCCCAGAGGGTGGAAGGACTGTCCCAGTCCTGGTGACCAAGGAAATCACCCTGGAAAACACACTTGGAGGAACAGGAGACTTTCCAGTGCTGCCCTGTGGTGAGAGTGCAGTTTGGATCCAAGTTTCTGATGGTTGGGAAAGCTTTACTGGGGGAGATGTGGAGCCAGGCAAAATTCAGCCACCCTGGAGCAGCCTGGCCCCTCCTGTTTGCTCAGGAAACCATGACAAATAGGCTGCAGAAAACACAGAGAGACTTTTCCAGAGGGAAGAGAAGGAAAATCCTCCCCTGGGAGGGCTCAGGGGGCTCCAGCCCTCCAGGGGTTCAGGAGAACACTCAGTGAGGAGGAGCTGTCCTGTCCAGCACGGGGACATTTCCCATCTCCTGCCGCAGCCTGTGGGGCTGTGGCTGTCAGACACAGCCAGATGATCTCTGCTCAGATCCCATCTGGCAGTCCCTGGGACATCTTCCTTTGAAAAGCAGGAATTTCTGCTGAGATCGTGGGGTGCCAGTTTGTGTGACAGCTGGGAGTGCTGCGAGTGCAGGCTGGGGACAGTGCCCTTGTCATAGCACAAGGGTGGTACCACAGAGCCCCAGGGCCCCCAGTGCAGCTGATCAAAACCATCCCAGGGCGCTGGGAAGGCAGGATGGGGTCACAGACAGAGCCCTGCCTGGGGAATTGGGTGTCTGACTCCTTCTCTTGCTTGTTTCCAGCACAGCTGGGCGAATTCTGGTCACCCTCTCTCTTATTTTGATATCAAGATTGGCATTTCGAGGACTTTGTGCCCCGTACCCCACGGCTCTGGCTGGGGAGGTTGGGGTGGTGCTGTTTTTGTGTCCTCAGAGGCAGCAGATCCCTGTGACAGCTGGAGATGTCCTGAGGAACCCACAGGGAGCCTTTTCTCCTGAGGCTCCTCCTTGTGAAGAGCCCTCACTGCTGGGTCTGCTCCTGGAAGGATCCAGGTTCAAATAACCCTCCAAAGCTCCGAGCTGGACTCTGTAAAACCTGGAGTTCCTCTGCCCACTGGTGATGGAGGCATTTGGGATATTCCAGGCCCAGAGCCACAGTTGGGGTGCCCTGAAGTGCTCCCTTTGGGCCAGGCTGTTTCTCTCCATCTCTCCATCACCTGCAGAGGAACAAGTTGCATTCCAAAAATTGCTATCCCAAGGCTCTGTAGGCTGAAGGGTTTGGGGAATATCCCAAGGGTCCTGCAGGCTGAGCAGAACCTTGGGATCCCAATTTTTGGAACAGTGTGGCAGGACCCTGAGCTGCACCAGCTGTGGCTGCGCTCAGGCCAACGTTGCTGGGTGTTCATCTCTCTCTTCTCAGGCTGTCACTCCCATGTGTGTCATTCCCATGTCCATGTGTGTCATTTCCATGTCCACGTGTGTCATTTCAATGTCCGTGTGTATCATTCCCATGTGTGTTATTCCCATGTCCATGGGTCATTCCCATGTATGTCATTTCCATGTCCACGTGTGTCATTCCCACATGCCTTTCCCTCCCCAGAGGAATTCCTCTCCAGCCTGGATCACTATGAGATCGCCTTCCCCATCCAAGTGGACCAGAACGGCGATTTCCTGACCTTCGACATGCGCCGGCAGCTGAAGCCGCGGCCCCGGCGCTCACTGCCCTACGAGCCCTCGGAGCAGCAGGTCTTCTACAAAGTCTCTGCCCACCACACGCAGTTCCTGCTCAACCTGACCCTGCACTCCAACCTGCTGGCCGAGCACTTCACCGTGGAGTACTGGAAGCGGGACGGCATGGACTGGCAGCACGACTTCCACGAGGATTGTCACTACGCCGGCCACCTGCAGGACCAGTACCTCAGCTCCAAGGTGGCCATCAGCAACTGCAACGGGCTGGTGAGTTGGGGCTGGGCCAGCCAGGGGCGGTGCCGACAGCTGGAGATGCCTCTCGGAGCCTCCAGCGGGTGGGATAAGTTTGGGATTGGGAGAAGATGAAGTGAGTACTTCCCTGCTGTCTCGCTTTGAAAGACAGGTGTC
Organism: Origma solitaria; assembly: GCA_013397895.1. NCBI lineage: Eukaryota > Metazoa > Chordata > Aves > Passeriformes > Acanthizidae > Origma > Origma solitaria. The sequence goes on from VZRL01002876.1 coordinate 35,008, forward strand.
TGCCAAGGAAGGCAGGAACCTCCCTTGGAATAGGGAATATGACTCCTTTTCCTTCTGAATTATTATAACTTTGAAATCAAGGGGGCTCTCAAGCAAAAGATATGGGAAAAGGAATAACAGTTCCTTACTAATATTTAGAGAAAGGCAATAATACAGAAACAATGGTTTAGATAGACAGAATCAGAATACAACCTGCACCCTGTTAGAGTGGTGCTGCAGTGCAGTTCAATGGTGGCTGCAGTCCCGTTGGAGTGATGGATGTGCTCTTGTTGAAGTGCTGATCTTGTGGAAAGGTCTCGTTGGTCTCTGGAGGTCCAGGGGTGGCTCTTGAGCTCTTCTCCTCTGGGAATCCAGTGGGAAAGGCAGCCTGGTGTTCCAGGGTCTCAGTTTATGTGCAGGTGGGAATGTTCAGTCCCTCCCCTCTGGGCAGGGCATCTCACAATGGCTGATGGAATCTTATAAATCACTTGCTGAGCCCTCGATGGTCCACGAGCAGAGATAGCCCCGATGGTGTTAGCAGGGCTGGGTCATGCTGACACAAAGAACACTGCCCCACCTGTTCTAACAGCTTATGGAGATGGGAATAGAATACAGACTTTTGGTTACACCTTCCATGTAACCTAAGACATCTGTTCAGATATAAATCTCATTTTTGTGAATGGCAAACCAAGAGTTTCAACTTTCAAAAAGCACCACATTCACATATACAATTAAAAGGAATTTTGGAGGCCTTCTTTGCAAACTAGAGGAACATTGCCTGCAATGTCCTCAGGCCTCACACCAGTGTCTTTCCAGGTCCCTTGAGCAAGAGATATGTTTATTCACACATTTCTGCTCCAATGTCGACAATTCATTTTGAGGCAAGGTCAACGCTCCTTTGCTATACCTTGAAACCTTCTAGGAGGGAGCCCTTGCTGAGTAATCCAACAGTGAACCCATTCGTTCCAGTCATTGGTCAAAGAATGTGACAAATGAGTTCTTGTAGACTCCTTTATTATTTTCCAGTGGGGGAAGTTTTGTGTGCAGATAAGACACCAATCCCATGTGGTGGGATAAGTTTGGGATTGGTGGCGAGTGGGAATATTCGATCACCATCAACAGAGGGTGCAGACAGACACATCCTTCATCCCATCCATGGGGGTTCCTGATCCCTGTTTCAGTTCTAGTCCAGTTCCTGGGTATTTTCCCATTGATTTTAGTTGGAATGGGATAATTTTGGCTCTCTGGGGACACCCTGTCTCTCACCCAACTCTTGCAACAGCAAAACTTATTTTGCATGTGGGATAAGTTTGGGATTGGTGGTGAGCCGGAATATTCCATATGGACATCACAATCGGCTGAGGGTGCAGATCCCTCATCGCATCCGTTGGGGGTTCCCGATCCCTGTTTCAGTTCTAGACCAGTTCCTGGGCTTTTTCCCATTGATTTTCATTGGAATGGGATAATCCTGGCTCTCACTGAGCTCTTCCAACAGCAACAGCAAAAAATGTTCCACGTGTGCTGGTGAGGAGGAAGTGCGGGAGGGCAGGGATTCCGCGGTGCCACTGGAATGTCGGAAGTGCATCCAGGTCCTTCCAGCTGCAGATGCATTCCTGGGGTTCCCAGCTGCTTCTGTCCACATTTCAGGAGCTTAAAAATGTCACTTCTGAGGGGAAAAAAATGAAAGAATCAGTTTTTCAAAATGAAAACGGGAACGTCAAGAAGGGGCAAGGTGGCATTTCCTCAGAACCAGCAGGACTGAGGAAAGGAGGGAGGGAATGGTTGATTTTCCAAGCCCTGAGAGCTCAAACTGAACATCCTGGTCCTAAATATTAGCAAGGAGTCTTAGTGGTGGCCATAAGTGCAAGAACAGCTGAGCTCTGCTTGGAGAGAGTGAGATCTTGGGAGATCTTTAAGAACAGACCAGACCAAAGCCTCTCCAAAGCCCTCCAGGTATGATTCATTAGCTCTCCCAGCCCTGGGAATACACTGAGTGCTCCCATCCCTATTTTTCGGTGATTTTCTGACCTTTCTGGCTCGCTCAGCACATTTCCTGAGCTGCCAGATGGAGGGATGGAGCAAACAGACCCCGTGAGCGAATCCCAGGGCTGATGGCTCCCTCGGAGGGGCAGACAAAGGCTCTCCAGGCCAGGTTCATATTTCTGCTCCAGCCCCACCTCTTTGCAGCATTCTGGCAGCGTGGAAGGGCTTCCAAATGGGAATGAATTCCCGTTTGATTTATTGCTGGGTGAGCCTGCCAGAACAGTGCTGCGGGTTATTAACAGAAATGAGAATCTGACTCATTATATCGTGGAGTCTGAAGTTTCCAGCTCACAGCCAGCGCTCCGAGCTGCACGAACTCCTTTGTTTGGACATGGGAACTCTACTCCAGCCCCGGAGAATTCCGTGGTGCTCACAAAGGGTGAGCTGGGTGCTGCTGGCTCTGGAGGAATCTGCACAGGGCAGCAGGGCCGGGGCGAGCACTGGCCCAGCAGCGCTCGGAGCTGGGAGAATTCCATCCCCAGGCTGTGTTTGGCTCTGGAGAGGCACCAAGGGCTGTCTGGAGGAAAATGCAGCCAGGCCCAGAGAGGGACAGAGGGTCATCCAACAGCCTCTCCTCTGCCTGAACTCTGTCCTCCTGCCCCGCGGAGTGATGGATACAGCGAGGATGGGGGAGGAGGGTCCGGGGGCAGGAATTTGGGCAGGAGGGGTCTGGGATGGTTTTAGCTGGTGGAGAGGGGGCTGGACTCACCACGGGAGGTGTTTTGTAGAGCTCTGGGTGATCAGGAACAGCTGATCCCCCTCGGGCCATCCCTGCAGGCTCCCCTCCACTTTGGAGGGGACAGGTGGGGACAGAAGTGTCCCCAGGGACAGGTTCCTGCTGAGGGGACGCTGCCCTGACCCACCTTTGCCCAGGGGATGCTGTTGCCTTTCAGCTGCTCTTAGAATTATGAGGTATAAAGGGATAAAAGGGTTTTATCTCGGTATTTTAGTAGGATTTTAGGTGCACAGCTCTTTAAAGGTGGAACACGCCGAGATGCACACACGTATAACACATATACAATTTTTATGGACTTTGCAAATTAGTCATATTTGTTTAGAATTTCCCAATAAGAAACTTAATAAATGAAGTGATGTCCCCTTATGTTAAAGAAATTTTCTCCAAATGAGGCTAGAGTCCAGTTTACAAAATATGTTCTAGAGAGAAGGTTTTAACCTGGGTTGAAACTTCGAGTTTTTTGATAGCACAGAGCTCTCTGGCTTTTTGCTGTGGATATTTGGTCTTTCTGCCTTGCAGAACTCTAAAACTAAGCTAGAATATCAGGCTACAAAAATTACAAGCATGTAGGTTAAGGGGACAGAGGATACAGAGGATATATAAAAGGTATAAAAAATGTATAAAAGGGTATATAGAAAGAAAAGGCAAAAATCACAGGCATCGATGCTGCACAGACCCGTGGGTGCTGTGGGGGTGACTGGGCACAAACCAGGGCTGGTTTTGGGGTGAGCTGAGCATGGGCAGGAGGGAAAGGGATGACTGTGAGAGGAGGAACAGCTCCAGGCCATCCCTCTGTCCCCAAAATCCCACATCCATCAGGAATTCCTGCGCCTGCAAGGTTTGGCTTTGAACCACCTTGGTTTGGAGCACCCAAACTCTCCCCTTACAGCATATCAGATTTGGATGCCAATGCCTGGACACACTCCCAGGGACTCCTCTTCCCAGCCACAGGCACTGTCACCCTGGCCCGAGGGCAGGCAGGGAGCAGGGCTCACCCCACACATTCCCCACACCCTGCTGGGCTTCAGCTTCACCTGGGAAAGTCACCCTGTTCCCTAAATCACAGAATATCCTAAGCTGGGAGGACCCACAAGGATATCAAAATCCATCCTGCTCCTGCACAGGACAGCCCCAATCCCAACACGTGGCCTTTGTCTGCAGCAAAGGGTGACATGGAACATTTTCCAGAATATTCTGAGTTTTGAGATGCCAGAAGGGCCTGGAAGGCTCCAGGGAGCAGCCTGGGCAGCTGCTGGGATCCCTGTGCTCCATCCCAAGAGATCCATGTCCTGCCATCAAAAAATCACAGCCAGGAGAGCACACAGAGCAGAGGAATGCCATTGTTTTCTCTCTGTGTCAGAGGAACAGCTCAAAGGCCACATCTTCATCAGAGAATCCCAGAATGGTTTGGTTTGGAAGGACCTTCAACGGCAAGGGGTGTTAGGAAGTGCCACCCCTGCCAGGGCAGGGACACCTTCACCATCCCAGGCTGCTCCAAGCCCTGTTCAGCCTGGCCTTGGACACTGCCAGGGATCCAGGGGAGCTTTCCCCTGGGAACGCCCTGAGCCCAGCAGGAGCTGCAGGGATGTCCAGGTGACCCTGCTGTCCCATGTCCCTCCTGGAGCCAGGAGAGCCGAGCCCAGGCCATGGCTGTGCCTCTCCCCAGTGCGTTCTGAGCTCAGTGCGGTTCCTCCTCTCTCTGCAGCTAACCACGCTGAATCACTCACAGGATGTCCAGCCCAGCTCCCCCACAAACCACAGGGTTCCCTCCCAGGACCTCTCACCAGCCCCGTGTCACGTCCCTCCGAGCTCAGCCCTTGGGGTCAGCCGTGGGACAGTGGTGATTGCCCCAAGCAGGCGCAGAGACACTTCAGAGACAAAGTCAAAGTGGATATTTGCTTTATTTGGTGCAGGGTGTGGGGATTCACTCCTCCAAACACACACACCCCGCACTGCCAACACACAATATTATGGGTAGCATTCATGAATATTCATCACATTCCCCGGGGTAGGAGTGGTTATACAAATCATTTCTCAGAAATCATTAATATCATTAGCTGTGTGCCACGCATGCGCTGTGTGTCCTGGTGGTCTTTGGGGCTCTGCTCGTGATGAAGATCTGGAGTCTTCATCACAGTGCACTTTTCACCTTTCTCTCTGGAGCATGGGCAGTCCTTGGTGGGTGATTCAGCGTTTCTGTGCTGGCCTCAGACAGATTCTTGTCCCTCTTACCTTGACAAGATAAAGGCAATCCTGTTTTTCTTGAATTAGAATTCACATATTTTGTCTCTCAATAGTTAACTTGAGTCACCTATTGACCAACCCTTTCTAATGGTCAGGCTCTGGTGACATCCCAGCCTCGCTGCTCAGGGGTTCCCCAGCAGAGGCTGGAGTGAGACCCCCCTTTTCCAGCAGGTTGGATTTCGGGCAGGATTCTCTCTCCCCTCGCAGTGCTGTGCCCAGCCGGGGGTGACCTTCCCCCATCCCACAGAGCATTCCCAGCCAGCGCTCCTGGCCAGGGTCACCTCACAGTGCCTCGCTTGTGTGGGAAAAGGTGGAGCTGAGCCAAGAGCAGCAGAGCCCGGGGCAGGAGGAAATCCCCCGGCAAAGGGGCCGGGATTGGGCAGCACACACTGCCCCGACTGAGCTCCGAGCTGGGAGGGGACAGCGACAGCAACAGCCCGGGGAGGGGACAGCGAGAGCCTGGGCAGGAGGGAGTGACCCCCGGGGCGGCTCTGCCACCGGCACCGGGCAGGGAATCTGTGCCGGTGGTGCTTCTGTTGCCTTCCAGGTGGGAGAAATATGACGCAGAGACAGTTTAAAAGGGGTAAAAGGGTTTTATTTCGGTGTTTTAATATGATCCGAGGTGCACAGCTCTTCACAGGTTGAACACTCTGAGATGCACACCCCGTATAACGTGTGTACAATTTTACGGACCTTGCAAATTAGTGTATCTACCTAAAATCCCCCAATAGGAAACTGATTAAATGAAGTAATTGTCCCCCTATTCTAATTACCCCCCTAAATGAGGCTAGAGCACAGTTTACAAAATATGTTCCAAAGAGAAGGCTTCAACCAAGGTTAAAACCTCGAGTTTTGAGATAGCACGGAGCTCTCGGGCTCTTTGTTGTGAATGTTTGACCTTTCTGCTTTGCAGAATCCCAAAATTAAGCTGGAATATCAAACTACAAAAATTACAAGTATGTACGCTAAGGGTACAAAGAGTGTACAAAGGGTACAGAAAATAGGAAAACTGGGGGAAATAGTATAAAAATGTATAAAAAATAGAATAAAAATAGTACAAAAATTTATAAAAGGGTATATAAAATGCAAAAATCATCAGGCATCACTTCCATGCAAGGGCCTCAGGATGTTTCACAGGGAGTGAATTCCCTGCTCCCCAACCTGGCAGAGCAGGGCTCCCATCCTGGGGCACAGGGAAAGCGCTGTCACATCCGAGGGACACCGCTGGAGGCAGGGCAGGAGTGTCTCTGCACCAGAGCGGTGTTGGCACACAGGGAGGGGGATGTGGGCAGGGTGATTCACCCGAAGCAGGCCCAGAGACACTTCAGAGACACAGTCAGAGCAGTGCGGATTTGCTTTATTTGGTGTGCAGGGTGTGGGGGATTCACTGCTCCAAACACACACACCCCGGCACTGCCAACACACAATATTATGGGTAACATTCATGAATATTCATCACATTTCCCAGGATAGGAGTGGTTATACAAATCATTTCTGGGCAATCATTAATATCATTAGCTGTGTGCCACGCGTGCGCTGTGTGTCCTGGTGGTCTTTGGGGGTCTGCTCGTGATGAAGATCTGGAGTCTTCATCACAGTGCACTTTTCACCTTTCTCTCTGGAGCATGGGCAGTCCTTGGTGGGTGGTTCAGCGTTTCTGTGCTGGCCTCAGACAGATTCTTGTCCCTCTTACCTTGACAAGATAAAGGCAATCCTGTTTTTCTTGAATTAGAATTCACATGTTCTGTCTCTCAATAGTTAACTTGAGTTACCTATTGACCAACCCTCTCTCAAGGGACAGGGGCAGGGACACCTTCCACTGCCCCAGGGTGTCCCAAATCCCATCCAACCTGGCCTTGGACACCTCCAAGCAAATCCTTTTGACTCTTGGGCTTTTGGGATGGTGTTTGAGCCATGTCAGGCACATTTCTGTGCCTCACCCCCTTGCTGGTGATGTTCACATTGAATTCCTTGGGGGGTTCGGTGCCAGGAGTTGTTCCAGGGATGGAGCTCGTGCTGGGATCCCAGAAAGTTTTTGGATTGCTCAGACCTTTCAGGTAGAGGGGAAGTTTCTGTGAGGGTGGAGAGGAGGGATCTGGTAAATCTCTGGTGGGTTTGTGGATCATCCCACCCGGCTCTGCTCCTCCTGGGGGGCACTGCCTCGCAGGTGGGTCCACTCAGAAAGCAAAAGGCTCACAGCTGAGATTCACTCAAAGAACAAAAAACTAAATCAAAAAAGGGAGCAAATCAGATCTTCTGACTGAAGTGGCCAATCCGAGGCGTATGGGGGGCTGGGTTGTCCCACCTGGGCTCCTGTGGCTCTGCTGGTGTGTCCCTGCTTCCTCAGCCTTCAAATTTTAGACATTTGGGGTGTTCTCAAAGCCTCGGGGTATTTACCCTCTCTGCAGCTCCGAGCTGCTGGGGATGGTCCTGAGCTGCTTGGGAAGGTTTTTTTGGGGAGGTTTAGGAGCACAGGAGGCCGAGCTCAGAGCTGAGTGGCACTGCTGTGTTTGGGATCCCACGGGGATCCCGCTGAGACCGAGTGGGTGGAATAGGAAACAACTCATTCATAACTCAGCATGGCAAGGCTCTGATTTCCAGAGGCCTTTAGTGAACACAGATGTCCCGAGGTGTCCCCCACCATCTGGCTGGGTTTTCCCTGCTCTGCAGCTTCCCGCAGTTCGGAGTTTGTGCAGGATTCCTCCGCATCCCCCAAAGCTTTTGTCAGCCCCCAGAAATTCGTGGTTTAATCAGCATAACTCTCACTGCGGGAAGCCACCTTTGTCCCCCAAGTTCTCTGTGTCATCCTCCCCTCTGTTCCCTCCTGCAGCACGGCGTGATCGTGGCGGATGAGGAGGAATATTTCATCGAGCCCCTGAGCCCCGGGGCCAACGTGAGCATGGGGGGCGAGGGCAAGGGCAGCCCCCACGTTGTGTACAAGCGCTCGTCCCTGCAGTACCCTCACATGGACGCAGCCTGCGGAGTGCTGGGTAGGTGCACCATTTCCTCCTCAATCCCACCCAAAACAGGCTGGGAAAATCCTGAGAAAATCAGGAAGATCACGTCCACCCTGCCCCAATGTGGCAAAGAATTAAGGATTTTGCTATGTTTGTTTTTACCCATTTCTGGGCTTTGGGAAGCTCCCGTCCTCTCCTCCTCACTTTTTGAAATTTGTAAATAGAGCATGGAATAGAAGAGAGAAAAAAAAAAAAAAACCCTCTTGTTTTTCTTCAGAAGAATTCTCCCAGACCTGGCCAATTTACAGAGTATTGGGAAATCGCAGCTCACGCGTGCCCAGTGCAGTCTTGGCTTTGGGGTTTGGTCACCGCAGGTCATGTCCATGTTGGGATAACTGTGCTGGAGTCCAGGCACTGGAAAAGTGCCTCGGAGGGTGGGATGTGGAGCCTGCTCTGCCCCAGGGGGCTCTGGGGGTGTTTAGGGAGAATGGTGACTGCATATCAACCCCATTTGTGCCCCTACAGGGTTGTGACCTCCAAAAGGACCCACAGAATCTGTCCTGGTGCCCTTCTGGTCATTGCCCTTTCCCACAGATCTGTCCCAGAGTCTGCCCCAAATCCCTGCCCCCTGTGAGCAGGCAGAGTTCCTCCATCTCCCCAAAACATGTCAGGCACACAGGAGGAATCCCTGGCCCCTGTGAGCACTCGGAGTTTCTCCATCTTCCTAAAATGTGTCAGGCACACAGGAGGAATCCCTGGCCCTTGTGAGCACGCAGAGATCCTCTGTCTCCCCAAAATGTGTCAGGCACACGGGAAGAGGTCACCCCGTGGGCTGGAGGGGCTCTGTGGGGCCGAGGGGAGGTGCCATCCCCGCGGGATGGGTTTTGATGGCTCAGTCGGTGGTGCAGGGCAGGGCTGGCCCTGGCTGCTCCTGCAGGTTTGTGTCACTCTGGGATTTCCATCCACAGCCCAGAGGTGACACTTGAGCAGAGGAGGAGCCACAGCTGGAAGGGACAAGACCCTCTGGGGACACCGGGGCACTGTCACCCCCTCTGAGTGTCCCCAGACCCCCCAGCCTCTCTGGAGCCCCCCTGTGCTCCCCTGAGCTGCTCCAGCAGACTCCCCTGGCGCTGACTCTGTGCCACATTCCCCAGCTTCCAGAAATAATTGGTCCTGCTCCTAATTGCCCCTTGGAAAGCAGAGATGTGCAGTGGCAGCCAAAGGGAGTTTGGAACAACCACAGTGCCATGGCCCCAGCAAAGCCACCCTGTCCCCTCACCCCTCGGGCTGGGCCTGTCCTGCCCAGCTCTCCTGGTCCCTGAGCACCCCCAGGAGCTCCCCTGGAGGGGCTGAGCTGGAGGCTGTGCGGCTGCCTGAGCTCTGCCCATTTTCCCAGCCTGGCTGGGTGTTCGGTGGTCCAGCAAGGGAGAGGATCCAGCTGGATCTGCTGGCAGGGCAGGAGCAGGGCTGGGGTCTCCCTGTGGGGGTCTCCAGGCTGGGGGTTTGGAGCTGATGGCCCTGCTGGGAACATCCCTGGGCTCGGGGCAGCAAAGTCCTACGAAGCCCTACATAGTCCTACAAAGTCCTACAAAGTCCTACAAAGTCCTACAAAGTCCTACAAAGCTGCTGCTGCTGTGGAGGCTGCAGCCCTTTCTGTGGTGGAAAGGCCAAGTCCCAAATCCAGATCCTGGCAGGAAAAGGAGAGAGGAAAGGGTCTGCAAGGGTTTTATTTTCAGATTATGGCTGTGTAGCCTTTTGAACCCACCCTGGGGCAGAGGTAGGGCAGGGTTGTGCAGCCCGGAGGGGTTTGGGGCTGCGATGGGATAGGCACAGATCTGCAGGGCAGGAGGGGACAGCAGGGGACAGCAGGGCAGGTGAGATGTCAGCAGGGCTGGCAGGAGCCCGGGGACAGCCCTGGGCTGCACTGGGGGCATTTCTGGCTCCACACTCATGCACAAAGAGCCCTCCGTGGCCTTTCCTCCCCTCACCCCTCACCCCTGTGAGCTGGGAGTTCCTGACTGGGGCCATCATAACCTTCCCATTCCCTCCTCATGTCACCAAAACTGCGGGAAAAACAAAAACCCTCCAACAACATTTTTAATGTTAGAGAGTCAAGGCATTACTTTATTACCTGGCCAGGATGTCGTTCTGGCCAGGATGTGCCACAGAAATAATCCCATCCACACATAGCTGAGGAGTGCAGAGAGAATCATTCCGTGTTTTTACAGGATTTTCCCTCAAACTTTATACAGTCAAAACCCATAGAGATGTATTGTTTCAAAGTTCATTGGTCCAGAGCTGAGCAGCCCCCAGTATTCAGTTTCCTTTTTGATCTGAATTTCTTCGCCTCTGATGTTAATTAGGTCTTCATTCTTTGATTTTCCTTATCAGTCTTTTCTGGACTAGATGTCTCCAACCATGCCAGAAGTCTGGGGTGGATATTTGTAGATGGTCACTGACGTTCCACTGGTGGCTTTTTACCTTTCTGGGTATTTTTTGGGCTGCTCCCAGCCTATTGATATGTTAGGCCCATCTCCGTCGAGTGATGCTACACCTCCTAAAAAAACTTTAAAAAAAAAATTCCTTCCCCCGTGGCAAAGTCAAACCAAGCCTAACCAGAGAAACAAAACAAAACTTTAAAAGTGATAATATTGTTTCCAACCCTCAGACGAGAAGCCCTGGAAGGGGAGGCACTGGTGGCTGAGGACGCTGAAACCTTCCCCCCTGAAGCCCTCGGGCAACCACAGCCAGCGGGGCCAGCTGCCCCTGAAGAGGTCGGTGAGCACCGAGCGCTACGTGGAGACGCTGGTGGTGGCTGACAAGATGATGGTTGGCTACCACGGCCGCAGGGACATCGAGCAGTACATCCTGGCCATCATGAATATTGTAAGTGTTACACCCACACCAGGACCCTTGTGCGCATCACCCTGAACGTCCAGCTGGGGAAAAGGAGGTTTTTACCTGCAAGGAGCAGGGTGGGAATGGGGAAATCGGATCTGGTTGGGTTTTCCCCAGGCTCAGAGCAAGGCTTTGGGGTCAGAAATGCTGCCAGGCTGCTGCCGCTGAGCCGGGAGAGGTGAGCTCTGTGCCGTGTGCCCCAGCCGGATCCGGGCTGGGGAACAAAAGCCTTTCTTTGAGCAGCATTTCCCCTCCCAAATTAGCATTGCAAATGCGGCCGGGCAAGCTGCGAAACACATGGGAAAGCATAAGGCTGCGGAGCTCTCACGCTTGGGGGCTGAGCGGTGAGAGGGGCGGGCAGGAATCCCCCCGGGCTGCGGCTCTGGTCCGGGGTACCAGCCTGAACTGGATCCTCCTGCGAGGTGAGATGGGCTTGGAAGCTCTCCATCAGCCCCCTGGAAGCCCCTCGGTGGCGGCTCTTTGTCCACGGTTTGCATTTCTAAAGCCAGATTTTCAAACAGTCCCGCTGCGAGCTGTTCCATCTGCTCCGCAGCGCCCGACAGGAGGCACAGTCCCGAGGGTGCTGAGCCATTCCCCATTCCTGGGGATGCTGAGCCATTCCCCATTCCTGGGGATGCTGTGCCCACCCCGATTCCCGATGGATACTGGGCCATTCCCCATTCCTGTGAATTCTGTGCCATTCCCCATTCCTGGGGATGCTGAGCCCTCCCCGATTCCTGGGGATGCCATGCCATTCCCCATTCCTGAGAATGCTGTGCCCTCCCCGCTTTCCAAAGGATTTTGAGCCATTCCCGATTCCTAGGGATCCTGTGCCCTCCCCGATTCGCGGTGGATCCTGTGCCCTTCCTGATTCCTGGGAATTCTGTGCCCTCCCCGATTCCCCATGGATCCTGAGCCCTCCCCGATTCCCGATAGATGCTGGGCCCTTCCCTCAGCAAATCTCCATCCCCGGGGCTGCACAGACCGCCAGGAGTGGGCTCCAGGCAAAGAGCAGCTGCTGCGGGATTTTGGCTCCACTGCTCAGAGACAGCGAGCTCTGAACGTGGTTTAGAGGATTCTGCAATCCAGGAGGTGGTGTGGAGTCCCAAACCCATCCCTGCATCCCAAAAATGTTGTGTTCAGACCCCAGCCCCGACTCCCTGCAGTTCCCAGCCCTCCCCGGCCACAGAGCTCATTTTTAAGACTCCTCTTTTCTTGTTTCTTGGAGGTCAGGTTGCCAAACTTTTCCAGGACTCGAGTCTGGGCAATATTGTCAATATCCTGGTGACCCGACTGATCCTGCTCACCGAGGATCAGGTAAGCTGGGCTTTGCTGAGCCCCTGTGTCTGCACTTCCCTGGAGGATCTCTGTGACCCCCTGGGTGTCACTCCCCAGAATTCCTCCCAGAGCAGTCTGGCTGCTCCACATCCTCCTAATGCCACCTGGGTTGAAGAAATGTCTGGGAATCTGATTTTTTTCGATGATGATAAGGCAATTTTAGGGAGGTTTAAGCAGCTTTAGTCCTCCTAAAGTCCCACTTTTCTTGCTTTCCCATGAGGAATTGGGGGCATCCAGAGTGGTGTCAGCTTCCCATCCGAGCTTTCCCAGGAACACACTCTCCCATTGCTTCCATTCCAGCCCACGCTGGAGATCAACCACCACGCCGGGAAATCCCTGGACAGCTTCTGCAAGTGGCAGAAATCCATCGTGAACAGGAACGGCAACGGGAACGCCATCCCCGAGAACGGCATCGCCAACCACGACACGGCCGTGCTGATCACGCGGTGAGCGCTGTCCCCTGGGGGGTGGCAGCTGTCCCCCGGCTCATCCCAGGGGATCATCCGAGGCTTCCTGCCCTCGATCCATGCAGATGTTTGCGGTTCAGTTTGGTATCACCTCCACTCCGGTTTTTATCACCCTCGGTGTTTGATGGGCTCTCGAGGAGCTCAGTTTGCAGCCGCAGGGCGTTTCTGCCCCAAAAGGTGACGCTGGGCAGGTGTGGAGCCCATCCTGGAATCCTGGAGCTTCCTGCTGGGATGAGAGCGCTGTCAGCCTCTGCTCCAAGAGGGGAGGAGGATTCCAGCGGGACCCCATGGCAGTGACGGGCTGCAGCCAGCCCGGGATGAGGCTCAGCTCATTTCAGGTGCCTCCCCTGGGGCTGAGCTGTCACCTCGGAGCCCCCGTGCCCTGTCTGTGTCCCTGTCACAGCGGGGGAGGTCAGCAGAGGGGTCTGGATGCTGGGTCAGACTCCCAGAGCTGCGGGAGGGACAAAAAACCCATCAGAACTGAAGGGTGCTCGAGCCTGGGGCAGCGGAGGGGTGGGAGGGACAGCGGGGAGGGAGGGGACACAGAGGGTGACAGGGACAGGGACACTGGGGGGAGGGAGGGAGGAAGGAGGGAAGGAAGGAAGGAAGGAAGGAATGGTGCAGAAGGAAGGAAGGAAGAAAGGCAGGCAGGCAGGCAGAGCACAGGGAATGCTGAGCTCTGGGAAGCCCTGGCTGTGTCCAGGACTGTCCCTCCAGCGCCGACAAATCCCTGCCTGGGCAGAGGTGAACCACCCTGCGAGAGGCCAAAGGCAAACCCACGATTTTTTGGTGCCTTTCCCCCTCTCTTGCAGAGTGGAAGAGGGGAAATGCGAGTGCTGCTGGAGAGGGGAGCCTCCAAGTGAGAGTGTTTCCTTCTCCTGGTTCCAGTTCCAGTGCGAGCCCGGAACACCCCATGGCCGAGACCCCACAGAGGAGCCACCAAATCCCCTCAGCCCCAGATTTTCCCCCTCCCGAGGGGCCTGCAGATTTTTTCCTGCCCTCCCTCCCCACGCATGGGATGCAAACGCCGCTCCGAGCTCCCCGTGCTCCCTCCAGATGTTGGAGGCAGCCCGGAGCCGCTGGCCGGGCTGGGACAGCGCATCCGGCCCCAGAAATTCCCGGTGTCCCGATAAGATCTTGCTGAGCTCCGAGCTTTTTTCTCCTGTCCAAGCAGAGCCTCCGAAGGCTCTAAAGGCATTCGCTCAAAACAAAGCAACAAATGTTTTGCTCTCGGCGGTTTCCTGCGGAGGGGGAGAGGTTTGGGCACTTGCAAGGAGCGCCAGGGGCCAGAGGGACAGGAGCCATCCCCGGAATGTGATGATTAATCCCTCGGATGCTGTTGCTTCTCACCTCATCCTCCTGGGGTCACTGGGGACAGTGGTGCCGGAGGGTCCTGCCCGGTGTCCCCAAACCTGCTCCAGGGTCACAGTCCTTGGTCCTGTTGACCCCATGGGTGTCCCCAAACCCACCCTGGGGACACAGTCCCTGGTACTGCTCACCCCATGGGTGTCCCCAAACCCACTCTGGGGTCACAACCCTCAGTCCTCACCCCACAGGTGTCCCCAAACCCACTCTGGGGTCACAACCCTCAGTCCTCACCCCACAGGTGTCCCCAAACCTACTCTGTGGTCACAATCCTTGGTCCTGTTCACCCCATGGGTGTCCCCAAACCCGCTCTGGAGTCACAGCCCTTGGTGTCACCCCAGCCTGGCTCTGGGTGGCCCAGCCCAGCTGCCCCTGCTCCCCCAGCTGCCCCCACCCTACACAGATCTCACCTGGCCCCTTTCAGCACAGGTTTTGCAAACCCCAAATGTTTATCTCTGCCAGGAAATGAGAATATTCCCTCTCCAACCCAAACTGGTCTCATTTGGAGCTGCCACCACTTCCCATTTTGGGGTTGCTGCGTTTCCATCTGCAGGAGGTTTTTCCTCTCCTTGTTTGAGCTCTTCCTTGTGCAAACAGTGGATTCTTGATGCAAGGGCTGGCAGTCGAGGCCAGGAACAGAGGGAAGAGTCACCTTGAATCAACCCGGATTGGATTTGTTTGGAAAATTCTCAGTGAACAACTGAACTGAAAAAAATAGCTATAAAAAATCACTTGAGTGCTTTCATGTAACCACAGCGGGGTTTGAAATGGAACGTGTTTTCAAACTGAAATGTTTTCCTTATTTTTATTCGTTTTTAATCAGAATTTCATGTGCCACATCCCTGGCAGTGTCCAAGGCCAGGCTGGACGGGGTTTGGAACACCCTGGGATAGTGGGAGGTGTCCCTGCCATGGCAGGGGTGGGATGAGATGATTTTTAAAAGTCCTTTCCAGTCCAAACCATCCTAATTCTGTGTTTCTATATTTGATTGATGCAATTTCAAGTTTACAGCCCCGAGGTTGATCCTGTCCTCTTCCGCCTGTGCCCAATGCCTCCCAGGAGTGTTGCTGAGCAGAGCTGGGCTTCCCAAAAGTGCTCCAAGCCTGGAATAGCCTTGTCCCTGCTGATTTGTGGATTCATTAAGGTTGGAAAAGGCCTGCAAGATCACCCAGTCCAACCTTTGAATCCCCCATGGCCACTAAAGCATGAGGTGCCGCATCTGCTCATGTTTTTGGATTTCCAGGGGTGGTGGCTCCACCAATACCCTGGGCAGTCCCTTCCAGTGTCTGATAATCCTTTCCAGGAAGGAATTTTCCCAATATCCAACCTAAACCTCCCCTGGCCTAGCCTGAGGCCGTTCCCTCTCCTCCTGTCCCTGTCCCTGGGAGCAGAGCCCGACCCCCCCGGCTGTCCCCTCCTGTCAGGAGCTGTGCAGAGCCACAAGGTCCCCCTGAGCCTCCTTTTCTCCAGGCTGAGCCCTTTCCCAGCTCCCTCAGCCTCTCCTGGTGCTCCAGACCCTTCCCCAGCTCCATTCCCTTCCCTGCTCATGCTCAACCACCGCATTTCATCAGAACCGAACCTCTGCCCCAGGGTTAAAGGACAGATGTCATTAAAGCCCCCAGTGAGTCTCAGCCTGGGGACAGTGAGCTCCAACCCGGAGCAGAGGTGTTTTACTGTCACCAGGGGTGCTTTCCATCCCAGGAATGTTCCAGGGGTGGTTTGAAGGGGTTTGGATGTGAGCACAGCAGTGACATGACAGCCCCCAACCTCAGCAGAGTCCCTAACGCTGCCTCTCTCCTCTGCAGGTACGACATCTGCATCTACAAGAACAAGCCCTGCGGCACCTTGGGTGAGTGCAGCCGGGACAGTCCTCAGCGGCTCCCAGCAGCAGAGTGCTGGGGTTGGGGTGAGAGTGGGCTGTGCATTCCTCTTTCCCAGGTGTACATTCCCTTTTCCACCTGTGCCATTCTTTTTCCAGCTGTGCCTTTCCCCTTTCCAGCTGTGCATTCCCTTTCCAGCTGTTCCATCCCTTTCCAGCTATGCCATTCCCCATTCCAGCTGTGCCATTCCCCTTTGCCAGCTGTGCATTCTTCTTTCCAGCTGTTCCATTCCCTTTTCCAGCTGTTCCATTCCCCTTTCCAGCTGTGCCTTTCCCCTTTCTCAGGTGTATATTCCCCATTCCCACCTGTGCCATTCCCCTTTTCCAGCTATGCCATTCCCCTTTCCAGCTGTGCCGTCCCCTTTTCCAGCTGTGCATTCCCTTTTTCCACCTGTGCCATCCCTTTCCAGCTGTGCCTTTCCCCTTTCCAGCTGTGCCATCCCTTTCCACCTGTGCCATCCCTTTCCAGCTGTGCCTTTCCCCTTTCCAGCTGTGCCATCCCTTTCCACCTGTGCCATCCCTTTCCAGCTGTGCCTTTCCCCTTTCCAGCTGTGCCATCCCTTTCCACCTGTGCCATCCCTTTCCAGCTGTGCCTTTCCCCTTTCCAGCTGTGCCATCCCTTTCCACCTGTGCCATCCCTTTCCAGCTGTGCCTTTCCCCTTTCCAGCTGTGCCATCCCTTTCCACCTGTGCCATCCCTTTCCAGCTGTGCCTTTCCNTCCCAGCTGTGCCATTCCCCATCCCAGCTGTGCCATTCCCCCATCCCAGCTGTGCCATTCCCCCATCCCAGCTGTGCCATCCCTTTCCAGCTGTGCCATTCCCTTTCCCACCTGTGCCATCCCTTTCCCAGACCCTGCAGCTCTCCCTGCCTGCAGCTCTCACTTTGTCCTGCCCTGGTCTGGACGGAGCAGGCACGGAGGGATTTCTGCTCCGAATCACAGCGGTGCAAAGGGGAAATTGGGGATCTCTGCCCTGATGTGACTGCAGAGGAGCAGCCTGGGAGGAGCTGGGGCTGGCGATGGCTCCGATCATTCCATTGGCTCTTCCCTGGCCCGGGGCGGTGGCACAGCCTGTCCTGGTGGGGTGGGCAGAGGGTGAGGGCATTTCCTGCCACAATTCAGGGGAATTTTGGCATCATCCAGTCCTCCCAATGAAGCCAGGCTGGATTCCTGCTGGGGCCAGGCAGAACCAAGGCTGGATCCTGGCTCTGCTCTCCCTGCCTGAGTTTGGATGTCCCAGAGCTGCTGCAGCTGATCCAAGCTTCTCCCACTGTCAGCACCAATGCTGTGCCAAGGACTGCTCCCTCTGCCCAGTTTGGATATGAAATTCAGAGCATTTTGACCCTTTCTTAGCATTTCTGAGCCTGTTGCTCTTAATTTATCATCTGTGCTGAGCAACCACCCCTAGGAGCCACGAGTCCATCCCAAAACCCAGCGCAAAGGTGGGAAGGGATGGGTTGTGCTCAGTGTGACACACATCAGGCAGTGCCTGATGCCTGAGGGGCTTACCTAAAACAGAGGGGAGACAAGGTTAAGAGAATAAAAAGCAGTGATATTTATTGAGGGCCTTCAGGTGCATTCAGGGCAATCACAGCCCACCCAGAGGCTACACCCAAAATGAACAGTGGGGCATGGGTTTTTCATATTTTATGAATTCTTTATAAGGTCACAGGTTTTTCATACTTTATAAGTTTTGTCCATTTGCATACCAAGGTTTAATCCTCCAATTACAGCCTCAGGTAATGAAGTCAATGACTCCAAGTTTGCTCCTCCAGTTCACTGTTGTTTGCATATCTTGGCGCCTGAGACACTGAGGTGTCCTTGAGGTTTGAGTTTAGAGGAAACGTTTTGTCTAAAAATGAGAGAGCAGCAGCTCAGCACCTGTATGGAGCCCAGAGTTATACACTAAAAATTACAGGATTACAGATAAATTAAAAATATAGAAGCTAAAATTGTAAGGCATCATCCCCACCCCTTGTGTCCCCTCTAACACTCTGAGGTGGCCCTGGGTGACAGCTCTGTCCCCTCCCCAGGCCTGGCCCCCGTGGGTGGGATGTGCGAGCGCGAGCGGAGCTGCAGCATCAACGAGGACATCGGCCTGGCCACCGCCTTCACCATCGCCCACGAGATCGGCCACACGTGAGTGCGGCCCCGCTGTTGCCTTTCAGCTGGTGGAAATAAGATGCAGAGACAGTTAAAAAGGGGTAAAAGGGTTTTATTTCGGTGTTTTGATAGGATCTGAGGTTCACAGCACTTCAAAGGTGGAACACGCTGAGATGCACACCCCGTAGAACGCGGATACGATTTTATGGGCCTTGCAAATTAGCATATATACCTAAAATCCCCCAATAAGAAACTGAATAAATGAAGTCATTGTCCCCATATTCTAATCGCCCCCCATTTAAATTAGGTTAGAGCCCAGTTTGCAAAATATGTTCCAGAGAAGAGGTTTCAACCAAGGTTGAAACCTCGAGTTTTGAGATAGCACAGAGCTCTCGGCCTCTTTGCTGTGAATGTTTGGCCTTTCTGCTTTGCAGGACCCCAAACTGAGCTGGAATATCAAACTACAAAAATTGCAAACATGTAGGCTAAGGGTACAAAAAGTGTATAAGAATAGGAATAGGGTATAAATAGGAAAAAAGAATAGGAAAATAGGAGAATAGGAAAAGGGTATAAAAATGTATAAAAGAGTATATAAATGCAGAAATCTTCAGGCATCACCAGGACAGCCCCTGGCAGCTCCTGCTGGTTCGCTCCTGCCAAAAGGAGCTTGAAATGCCTCCTGGGGATGAGGCAGACAGGTCAAACCCCAGCTGAGGTCCCTGTGGTGCTTTCCAGGTTCGGGATGAACCACGACGGGGTCGGCAATGGCTGTGGCTCGCGGGGGCAAGAGACGGCCAAGCTGATGGCAGCTCACATCACCATGAAGACCAACCCCTTCGTGTGGTCCACCTGCAGCAGGGATTACATCACCAGCTTCCTGGAGTAAGGAGTGCACCCCTCCTCACCCTCCCTCCGACCTCCCCCAGCCTCTTGAGAGGAGGGGGAAAAGCCAAACAGAGCCCCCAAATCCCCCAGCACCTTCTCTCATCTCCCAACACCTCATCCTGGCTCCAGAGCCGTGTGCTTTCCTTCCTTTCAACTTTCCCGTGTTTTTCCTGCCTGTTGGACATCTAAACCTATTTATGTTGCAGCTGGGAGGGTTTTATTTGGGTTGCCCACGTCCATAAGCTTCACAAGTAGATCAGGAGCTCCTGGAGGCCTTTGGATGGTTCTGAAGTCCAGCCAGGAATCGCAGAGGAGGTGGGGAAGGAGGATCTGGAGGCAGGATTGGGTCTGCATGGTGCAGGCACTTTCTGCAGGCAGTGAGGAAAGTTTTCAATAGGAAAGATTTTGTTTCTCTTTTTTTCCAAAGCACCTTTAGGATTCAGGAGAAGGGACAGGACGAGGTGGGATGGTTTCAAACTAAAAGAGAGCAGTTTAGATTGGAAATTAGGAGGAATTTCTTTGTTGTGAGGGTGGGGAGGGGCTGGGATGGAATTCCCAGAGCAGCGGTGGCTGCCCCTGGATCCCTGGCAGTGTCCAAGGCCAGGCTGGACAGGGCTTGGAGCAGCCTGGGATGGTGGAAGGTGTCCCTGCCATGGCAGGGGTGGAATGGGATGAGTTTTAAGGTCCCTTCCCACCCAAACCTTCCATGATTCCCTGGTTTAGTCTCCTAAATCCCTGAGTTTCAAGGTTGTCACTGTGCCTGAGTCAAACCCTCATGCAGGGCCCCCGCAGCCTCCAGGTTTCCACCCCAAGACAATCAGCCAGGACCAAGTTTGGTGAGGTTTTTCGCAGGACAGTGGCACTTCCTACTGGAAGGACTGGGCAGGACCCGAGGGACATCCCCAGGGTGGGGTCAGGGTGGGGGGAAGCCCCCAGGGACTCTGAACACCCGAGCTCAGCTTTGGGAATGCAGCACGAGGAACAGCCACAGCTCCTCCCCAGGGGCTCCCTCTGCCCTGCTCGGCTCGGCCAAACCTCGTGGCTCACAGCAAATCCCACATCTGGCAGCCGAGGCTCGGCCATGGCCAGGCCTGTCCCCCACGCCGGTGACCCTGCAGGCAGCGAGGCACGGCCAGGCCGCCTCGTCCTGCGCTGACCCCGAGCTCTGGCAGGGCTGCGGGAGGATGGAGAGTTCATCCCAAATCCTCGTGCTCCGTGCTGGCCACCCCAGGCTCCAGGAGCTCCACTGGGATGTGCTGTGTGCAGGATTCGGGGCTGGGGGTGATGACAGGGGCTGTGATTTAGGGGGAGCTCGGAGAGCAGTGAGGAAAGGGGAGGGAGAGGCGTTTCTGGCCAGATTTGGACAATCCTACAGAGCTCTGGAAGCAGAGCTTGGGCTGGGAGCACAGGCTGCTCTCACTGGGGCTGCACAGCTTGGGGGGAGCAGCCCCTCTGCCCACCCAGTGCCCACCTGAGCATGCTGGGCACACCTGGCTGGGCACAGCTGCCTGGGCACAGCTGGCTGGGCACAGCTGGATGGGCACAGCTGGATGGGCACAGCTGGCTGGGTACACCTGGCCGCTCTCTGCCATGGGGACACCCTGGGGCTGGCAATGGCCCAGGGAACGGCTGGAGCTGTGTCAGGGCTTGGGATGGAGCTCAGGGAAAGGTTCTTCCCCCAGAGGCTGCTGGGGCACTGCCCAGGCTCCCCAGGGAATGGTCCCAGCCCCAAGGCTGCCAGAGCTCCAGGAGCGTTTGGACAGCACTGCCAGGGATGCCCAGGGTGGGATTGTTGGGGTGTGTGTGCAGGGCCAGGGGTTGGAATGATGATCCCTGTGGGTGTCTCCCAGCTCAGGACATTCTGTGATTTGATGAACCCTCAGATCAACACCTCCAGGGTTACCCTGGCACCAGGATGTGCTTCCCATCCTGGAGCAAGGATTCCAGAGCCCTCTCTCCTGCCCAGAGCAGACCCAAATTTATCCCCCAAGCAGCCCAGCCCAGCCCAACCCCAGCAGTGGTGCTTGCTGATCCCCCACCTCAGTGCTCCCTCTCCTCAGCCTCCCCAAGCCCTGATCGCCCTCTCTGCTTTCAGCTCCGGGATGGGACTGTGCCTCAACAATGCTCCTCCCAAGCAGGACTTCATCTACCCCACGGTGGCCCCGGGCCAGGCGTACGACGCCGACGAGCAGTGCCGCTTCCAGTACGGAGTCAAATCCCGCCAGTGTAAATACGGGGTAGAGAGCCTTCCTGCNTCCTGCTCCAGACCAGGGGCACTGGTGTGGCCCCGGTGAGCTCCGTGCCATGTTTCCCCCATGGGAGGGTGTGTTCCATCCAGAAATGTTGGTCCCAGCTCTGTTTGGGTCAGATTAATCCCATGGGAAAGGATTTTTTGCCTCTGCCTGGTGCCTCGGCTGCTGCTGGTCCCCAAGGTCCCCTCATCCAGGCTCCCCTCTCTTTGCACAAGGACATCTTTTCCATAATCCTTAGGAGAAGTCTAAGATTCCATATTTTCCATAATCCTTAGAAGGTCCTTGTGCCGCTCATAGAAACTCAGCAGGAGAAAAGTCTTTCTCCTCAGCTGGGCTGAGGGATGTGCTGGAGGTTCTGTCCCCTCCCTGTCCCCTCCCTGTCCCCTCCGTGTCCCCTCCGTGTCCCCTCCCTGTCCCCTCCCTGCCATCCCCTGGTCCTGAACCCAGGAAAACACGGAAAGGAAAGGTTACTCCAGGAGCAAAGAGCCTTCCTGGATCTGAGCCTGGCGTTTTGCTGTTCCCGACATCCCAAATATTGCCCAGGATCGGAGCAGAGGGGTGAGGGAACATGTGCAGGAAGGGCTGCCTGAGCTCCCTAAGGCATCCGTGTTCCTTTAGGGAAAACAGGAATGTTTTCCACAAGTGTTCCTCATTTCTCCATGGAAAGGGTTGTCAGGCCTTGGCAGGGACTGCCCAGGGTGGTTTGGGGTATCCACTCCTGGAGGTGTCCAAGGAAGGCCTGGACGTGGCACTCAGGGCTCTGGGCTGGTTGAAAGTTTGGGGTTTGGCCAACAGTGGCACTCAGTGGTCTTGGAGGTCTTTCCCAAGCCCAGCCCAGGCCCTGGAAAGCTGTGAAGGAGCAAACACATCGGCTCAGGGTTTGGTTTCTGCACAGATCCCAGCCCAGCTCCACCGTGGGAGTGCCCCAGTGAGAGCCAGGCTGTCCCTGTGAGGGATGCTCCAACCCCACCCCTCTCCTGGGGTCTCACCAGCTCATCCTGGGGAGAAAAGGACACAGTTGGTGCCTTCAACATGGCCCAGGGGTGCTTTGAACACAGCCCGGGGGCCCAGAGCCCGCTGGACGTGGGGCACATGCAGAGGGGGAAGTCTGGTCCAGAGAACGTGGTCGTGGTGCCCCATGGCAGGTGCCACCGAGTGGGGTCTGTGCCCCTGCCCAGCTGAGCCAGAGGCAGGGAATGGGAAATTCCCACATTTCCCAGTTAGTTTTTAGCCCAGGCAGACCCTTCCTGTACTCACACAAGGATCACAAAAGCTGTCCCTGGGGCCACCCCTCCAGCCCTGCCGTGGTTTGGGAGAAGCCCAGAGGGTGCCAGGGCTCAATGGTGGGCAGGTAAATCCTGGTGAGGGTGTGAGCCACCCATCCTGTGCCCCTGGAATGAACTGCGGGGGGATGGAGCCTGCAGGGCAGGAGAGGGATGAGTCCTGGGCGGAATGAGTGTGGGGAGAGACGAGGATGAGGATGGAGAGTCACTGATTCCAGGCTGGGTTGAAGGAGGCTTGGAGCAACCTGAAGGTGTTCGCGGTTGGAACGAGGAGGTCTTTTAGGTCACTTCCAACCCAGAGCAATCCATGATTCTCTGATTGGAGCTGGGGAGTCCCCAGGAAGCCCTTGGTGACAGCGAGAAGGGCTCCTGCTTCCCAGCGGTCACTGTGGCTCTGCCAGAGCATCCCGGAGGGATGGGTGCCTGGAGATGGGAATGGCTCTCCCCTTCCCCTGCTTTAACTCAGCTGCAGCAGGGCTTGGGTGAAATCAGAGCCAAATTCCCTTTGCATCCCTGATCCCAGAATTTGGCACGGCCTCCGCAGGGTTCCCTCTGCCAGCTCTCCCTGGGGCACTGCTGTGCCACCCCGGGAGCTGCAGAGCAGCAGAGCAGCCCCAGCTCAGCCCTTTCCCCCAGCCCAGAGAATCCCCAGCCGCGGAGTCCAGGATCCTCCGGGGGCAGGAACGCGGGGCTAGAAGGCTGGATCCATCCCGGGGATCGAGGGAAGGCTGGATCCATCCCGGGGGATGATCGGAAAGGAAGGCTGGATCCATCTCGGGGGTTGATCAGGAAGGAAGGCTGGATCCATCCCGGGGGTTGAGGGAAAGTTGGATCCATCCCAGGGGTTGAGGGAAGGCTGGATCCATCCTGGGGGTGCAGGAAGGCTGGATCCATCCCGGGGGTTGAGGGAAAGTTGGATCCATCCCAGGGGTTGAGGGAAGGCTGGATCCATCCTGGGGGTGCAGGAAGGCTGGATCCATCCCGGGGGAGGATTGGGAAGGAAGGCTGGATCCATCCCGGGGGAGGATTGGGAAGGAAGGCTGGATCCATCCCAGGGGATGATGGGGATGTCACCCGAGCGGGGACAGGCAGGGAGGAGCTGATGGTCACCGTGCCAGGCAGGAACACAGCGAGTGCCCAGGTGGCCGAGAATGCCCAGGGCACCGTGGCTGGTGGCAGCAGTGGTGTGGCCAGCAGGACAAACAGGGCAGGGATTGTCCCCCCCAGCACCTCAGATTCTGGGGGGAGTTTTGGACCCCTCACGACAAGGACATTGAGGGGCTGGAGGTGTCCAGGGATGGGAATGGAGCTGGGGAAGGGGCTGGAGCCCCAGGAGTGGCTGATGGAGCTGGGAAAGGGCTCAGCCTGGAGAAAAGGAGGCTCAGGGGGACCTTGTGGCTCTGCACAGCTCCTGACAGGAGGGGACAGCCGAGGGGCTCAGTCTTGTCCCAGGTGACAAGGGACAGGACAAGAGGGAATGGCCTCAAGTTGCTCCAGGGTGGGTTTAGATTGGATATTCGGAAAACTTCCATGGAAAGGATTATCAGGCATTGGAAAGGGCTGCCCGGGGCAGTGGTGGAGTCCCCAACCCTGGAAATGTCCAAAAAACACAGATGTGACCCTTGGGGACATGGTGAACATGGTGGGCCTGGCACTGTGGGGCTGATGGTTGGATTTGATAATCTCAGGGGGCTTTTCCAGCCCGAATTCCATGACCCCACGGCAGAGGCAGTGCTGTGTGCAGGCAGTGTGGCAGCAGCAGCAGCTGTGGCACCTCCGGCTCTGCTCTCCCACCTCAGGACAGTTCCTTTCCCTGACACAGAACCCGTTCAACACTTCCCTAAATCGTGGCAAGCTGCTCCCTGAAAAGCAGCGAGTTTTCCATAGGTTGTTTCAGTAGGAACAGGAGCAGGATGGGGACCCGGCAGGAGACTCAGGAAATGAGATTTTAGGGGTTGCTTTGCAGTTTGCAGGTGTTGAAATCCAGCCTGGGGGATTGAGTGACACAGCACCTTCAAAGGGCCTGGGCGTTCTGATTTCACTTTTGGGTGGTTCCTGGAACAGCCGAAGAAAGATTTTTGTTTGCTGGAGCTCTGAGAGGTCAGGATGGGTTGGACCTCAGGATCTGTGGCTCAGAAAGCCTCCTGGAAAGAGGTCTGGAGTCCTCAGTGTCACCCAGCAGACAAGCAGACACCGCGAGCAGAGGTGTCCCATTCTGGAGCTGCTTAAGGATCTGGGTTTATTTTGATTATTCCAAAAATAATCTTCCAGGGAAGTTTTCCCTTTGGGACTCTCAGGCTGGCTGGAGGTGGCCAGCACCCAGAGGGTCACACTGTGAGCAGGGACAGCTCCAGCTGTGCTGCTGATGCTCCCAGGAGCCCCAGATTCCCCCAGAGGCAGCTCTGGACCCACCTGGCTTTGGGGTGCTCCTGGCAGGAGCCAGGAATGAGCCCTTGGGCTCAGCCCCCACTGCACAGATCCCACCCTGGGGGCACCCTGGAGGGAGGGGAGGGGACAGGGACAGTGGGATTGGCTCAGATGTCACCGAGGTGTCCGAGGAGAGGTGTCCCCTGTGCCGTGGGCTGGCTGGGGGTCAGCTCTGCCACCTGAACACAACCTCCACATCCAGGGAATCCCTGAAGTGCTTGGAATCCCAGAGAAGGGGGAGAGAGCTGTCAGTGGCTGTGGGGTGACGGTGATGCCTGAGGGGCTTATCTAGAACTGAGGCTAGACAATTAAGAGAATAAAAAACAGTTATATTTATTGAAGACCTTCAGGTGCATTCAGGGCAGTCACAGCCCACCCAGGGGCTACACCCAAAATGGGTCATGGGTTTTTCGTACTTTATAAGTTTTCCCTATTTGCATATCAAGGATTAATGCTCCAGTTACAGCCTCAGGTAATGAAGTCAATGACTCCAAGTTTGTTCCTCCCAATTCACTGTTGTTTACATATCTTGGGGCCTGAGACAATAAGGTGTTCTTGGATTCCAAGCTTAGAGGAATTGTTTTGTCTAAAAATGAGAGAACAGCAGCTCAGCACCTGTATGGAGCCCAGAGTTATACACTAAAAATTACAGCATTACAGATACATGAAAAATATAGGAGCTAAAATCCTAAGGCATCAGCTGCAGCTGGCAGAGTTTGATCCTATTTTTTGATCCTATTTCGCCCCCACCGTGCTGAAGGCACTCGGTGGTCCCTGTGATGTCCCCGTGATGTCCCCATGGTGTCCCTGTGATGTCCCCATGTCCCACCGAACCAGCGCCTCCCATGCGTGACGCTGCCCCTGCTGCAAGCAAATCCTAATCTGGGTTTTGTTTCTTTGTCTCTCTCCTCCTCCCTGCCCTTCTCTCCCCCAAATCCCCCTCTTTGCAGGAAGTCTGCAGCGAGCTGTGGTGTCTGAGCAAAAGCAACCGCTGCATCACCAACAGCATCCCCGCGGCCGAGGGCACCATCTGCCAGACCAACACCATCGACAAGGGGGTAAGGCAGCCCTGGGCACGGGGTGGGAGCTGGCAGGGAGGGGCTGGATCCCTGTTCCAAAAAAATCCAGGATTATGGTTGGCCTTGGGGGCGTGGAGTTGGGTTAGGAGCACCCAGAGCCTGGAGGGAGGCTGGGATGGGCGGGGGAGATCACAAATCACCCCAAAGTCCAGCTCGGGGCTCAGCTTGTGCGGGGCTGGGATGTGGAATGTGCAATGTGGAATATGGAATGTGGAGTATGGAATATGGAATGGGAATATGGAATGTGGAATGGGAATGGGAATATGGAATATGGAATGGGAATATGGAATGTGGAATGGGAATGGGAATATGGAATATGGAATGGGAATATGGAATGTGGAATATGGAATATGGAATGTGGAATATGGAATGGAAATGTGGAATGTGGAAAGTGGAATGTGGAATATGGAATGCAGAACATGGAATGGGAATATGGACTGTGGAATATGGAATATGGAATGGGAATATGGAATGTGGAATGTGGAATGTGGAATGTGGAGTATGGAATATGGAATATGGGATGTGGAATATGGAGTATGGAATATGGAATGGGAATATGGAATGTGGAATGGGAATACGGAATATGGAATTTGGAATATGGAATGTGGAATATGGAATATGGAATGGGAATGGGAATTCCCTGCTCCAGCAAGGCCCTTCTTGGTGTCACCCCCGAGGCACAGCAAGGTGACCTCAAGCAGTGCCATGTCCTTAAATCAACACCTTGTCCTCAGGGCTGCTGGGATCTGCTGGGATCTGCTTGGATCTCCCAGGATCTCCTGGGATCTCCTGGGATCTCTTGGGATCTCCTGGGATCTCCTGGGATCTCCTGGGATTTCCTGGGATTTCCTGGCTGGCCTGAGACAAGGGAACTTTTTCCCCCCAGTTTTCCCAGTTTTTTGCTTTCAGAGGAACTTGGGAAAAGCTGTCTGTGATGGAACCCTGGTGTCTCACACTCAGCTGGGAGGGGAGGGCAGGATTTTTCCTGACCACGAATTTTGCCTGGATCACTCCATTCCCTGCTCCTCCCACCCCATTTGCCCCAGTATAAAGTGAATGCACCCCTAAAACAAAGAGCCTTTGCAAAGTGGAGAACGATTGGGACAATGGAGGATCAGGGCCGGGACATTCCCCATTCCAGTAGAAGAAAAATAATTCCCAAGGAATATTTCAAATCCTTCAGAAGCTGGAGAAGTTGATGAGCAGGGGAAATGATGGCTTTGAAAAACTCATTATCCTTTGCAGGCAGCTCCCTGCACATCCTTCCTGCTGCACACCCACAGGGATTAGGGCATTTTTTCTCTCCTATCCATATCTTTTTCCCACTTTTAAACATCCCTTTTCCCCCACTTTGTGACCGCTTTTTAACCAGGGCTCTTCCAAAGCCTTGAGGGAAGGGAAGGGAAGCAGTCACAGCCCCCAGGATTTACGGGAGCTGTTCCCAGTGAGGATTCTGGCTCAGCTGGAGCCCCCAGTGACCTTCCCGTGCTCATTCTTTGGGATCCATTCATTCTTTCGAAGTGGATTGATGGCCTTGGGTGGAAGAAGATGAACTTTTATATTCAATTTCTGCACTGTCCCCAGCTGGAGCTCATGGGGTGAGCCCCAAACCTCCATCCTGGCTGGAGCATCTCCCTGGGGTCTTTCTTGGCTTCTCTTTTTCCACTGGGAAGGATCAGGGTATTTAAAGTAGGAAAGATTAAAGGAGAGATAAAATTCCTGCGCTTTGCCACCCAAGGTGGGGGAAGGCTGAGCCAAGCTCTGCTGTGCCCACATCCCAAACCTCTGATTTCCCAGCCCAGATCCTCCTTTTTTGCAATAATTGGTCTCCTGTGATTGTCCTGGCTTCACCTCTCACCCCAAGAACCCACCGTGCCATTTTTTCCTCCTATCCATGTTTTTTTCCCAGATTTTCCCACTTTTAAACATCCCTTTTCCAACTTTTAAACATCCCTTTTCCCACTTTTAAACGCCCCTTTTCCCCCAATTGGTGACCTCTTTTTAACCAGGGCTCTCCAAAAGCCTTGAGGAAGGGAAGTGAAGGAGTCACAATCCTCAGGATTTATGGGAGCTGTTCCCAGGCTGTGGAATATTGTGGGATATCCCAGGAGATGCAGAGGTGACATTCCTGGGAAGTCACCGTGTGTTTTCCTGGCTGCCCATGGAGAGCTTGGCTCGGGAGGAGCCGGCAGAGGCCCTGGGTGGGTTCTCAGCCCCTGGAAGGAGCACACGGCACTGGAATTTCTTCCTTCCTGGGATTATCTCAGCCCCCGAGGCTCCGTGTCCGGCACCGTGCCCGGAGAGCGGCTCTGGCACCGTCCCACTCCTGGGGACTCCGGGGGGTGTGGGACACGGGCCAGGGCCCAGGGAAATATTCCAAATTTCCATCGGCATCTGTCTCCCAGCAGGACGGGGACAGGCGGATTCTGTAAGGATCGCACACAAGAATGCTGATATTAGAATTTAAACTTGATTTTAACCCGGACCCTTTGCTGACCAGGACATTTTGGATAAAATGTCACAAAACTCGCTCTGTCCTGGGAGGGAGCAGCTGGCAGTGGCTGTGTCCGTGTCCCTCAGGGATCCTGGCCCTGCTGCTGTTCCAAGATCACCTGGAACTCTGCTTTAATAGGTTGCAAGGTGTGGGACCCAGGACCTCTTTAGAGGAGAATCCCAGACTGGTTTGGGTTGGGAGGGACCTTAAATCCCAACCCATCCTCCCCCTGCCATGGCAGGGACACCTTCCACCATCCCAGGCTGCTCCAAGCCCTGTCCAGCCTGGCCTTGGACACTGCCAGGGATCCAGGGGCAGCCACAGCTGCTCTGGGCACTTGTGGGGTGTGACCCCTTGCCCGTGGCTGTCCCCCAGGCTGGTGCCATGGGGCTGGGAGTGGGGACACTGTGTGCACAACTGGTGCCAGTGTGACCCCAAGGAGAGGCGAGCGTCCTTTGCCTCGGAGGCAACTGGAGCTCCGAGTTCAGATTCCTCGGGATCAGAGCAGCTCCCAGCACTAAGCTGGCTCCGTGTCCCATGGAAGCTCTGGGAGAAGGGCCCTGTTGCCTTTTTCAGCCTGGAAATGAAACTTGAGATGATTTTAGTATGGGAGGTAATAGAAAAGTGGATCTTTCTCGGCACTCCAGGGGCACTTCTGGAAAAATATCCACAAAAGCCCAGCCCCAAACGGTTGAATACTTTAAGGATCACACACAAGAATGCTGATATTACAATTTAAACTTCAGTTTCCTAGGTTTTAGGAAATTAGCAGAATTGATACAAAGCACCAGTTTGGAGGACAAGTTGTGATGCAATTCCCCCCAGGCCAAGCCCCTTCTCTGGAGCCCCCCACCCTTGGTACTGATTGGACTTGTCAATGAAATGTGTCGGGAAGATTTTGTTCCTAGGAAGGACCAAGACAGGAGAGGGGCCTTGTGCTCCCTGGGGCTTGGAGCTCTGCAATGGCTTTGGTGTCTCCAGCTGGGGAAAAGGGCAGGGAAAAGGACTGAGAAGGCTACAAATATAGAGAAGAAAAAAGTCAAAAATCCCTCTGGCGTCACCGCCCATGCCCGGGGCGCTCAGAGCTCTGTGTCCCCACAGTGGTGCTACAAGAGGGAGTGTGTGCCCTTCGGGACGCGGCCGGAGGGCGTGGACGGAGCCTGGGGGTCCTGGTCCTCGTGGGGGGAGTGCAGCCGGACCTGTGGCGGCGGCGTGTCCTCGTCCGTGCGCCACTGCGACAGCCCCAGGTACGCGGGGGGTGGTGGCCCTGTCACCCTGCAGTGTCCCCAGTGCCCCTGTCACCCTGCAGTGTCCCCAGCCTCCAGTGCTGGCCTTGTCACCATGGCCCTGTCACCCTGCAGTGTCCCCAGCGCTCCAGTGGTAGCCCTGTCACCACGGTCCTGTCACCCTGCAGTNTGTCGCCATGGTCCTGTCGCCGTGCAGTGTCCCCAGCGCTCCAATGGTGGCCCTGTCACGGTGGCCCTGTCACCCTGCAGTGTCCCCAGCAGGTGCACAGGGAAGGCACATCCAGGCACCCGTGCAGCTCCACACTCAGCTCCTGGAGGGAAATTGCTTTTTCAGCCCTGACCTCCCTCCTCAGAGCCCTGAAGTGCTGAGGCTTGGCAAGGAATGGAAGAGCAGAGAGTGAAGGGTAAAGGTGGCACTGATGGCACTGCCCTGGGGACAGGAGGCAATTTCCTAACCCAGCAATTCCTGCCTCTTCCACCTCTGCCTGAGAATGGGTTTGGGGAGGAGAGGAGAGGAGAGGAGAGGAGAGGAGAGGAGAGGAGAGGGAGG
>VZRL01002876.1:65714-109103 GCA_013397895.1 Origma solitaria
AGAGGAGAGGAGAGGAGAGGAGAGGAGAGGAAAGTGAGGGAGAGGAAAGTGAGGGAGAGGAGAGGAGGAAATGCCCCCAGGGCATTCTCAGTGAAGCAGGTACATTTTCTATTAAAGCCACTGATAATCCACTCTCCAGTGCCACAGCAGCCCTGTCCATGTCCTCCCATGTCACCTTCTGTGTCAGTGACAGCTGGGCTGGGCCTGCTTCCATTTCAGCAATGACTTTTAGAAGGTTTGGTATGTTTTGAACGCCCAGCTCTGTGCTCTGCATTGGTGTTGGATCTGCCCCACACCCCAAATCCCCCGTGCACTCTGCAAGAAGTTTTAGGGTCAGCTCTGGCCATGGCCCAGCCAGGCAGGATCGGTCCTTGTGCAGAGCAGGGTTGGGAAGAGCCACATGGGGCAACCACCCCGAGTTCCCCTGGGGCAAATCCCTGCCCCAAACACTGCCCGGAGCTGTTCCAGCCTCTCCTTCCTCCCCTGGCAGGCCCACGATTGGAGGGAAGTACTGCCTGGGAGAGAGGAAGCGTTACCGCTCCTGCAACACCGACGTGAGTGGGGCTGGGGCGGCAGCGGGGCAGGAGGGTCTGGGAGGCATGGACGAGGGGGGATCGGCCCTGTCCCGGTGAGATGAACCCTGTCCAGTTGGGATCAGCCCTGTCCCCACGGGATCAGCCCTGTCCCAGTGGGATTAGCCCTGTCTGGGTGGGATCAGCCCTGTCCAGGTGGGATCAGACCTGTCTGGGTGGGATCAGCCCTGTCCAGGTGGGATCAGACCTGTCTGGGTGGGATCAGCCCTGTCCGGGTGGGATCAGCCCTGTCTGGGTGGGATCAGCCCTGTCCCGGTGGGATCAGCCCTTTCTGGGTGGGATCAGCCCTGTCCCGGTGGGATCAGCCCTGTCCCCATGGGATCAACCCTGTCCCCGTGGGATCAGCGAGGCTCTGGACCTGGGGAATTGTAGCCATAATCCCCACGGGCTGCTGGTGAGGGCAAAGATGGGTCCTGGTGCTTCCCCAGCCTTTGCACTCGGTTTGGAGGGATTGCCCCCAAGGGTCACATCCCAGACAGAGCTCCTGGGGCTGTCCCTTGTGCTGTTGCTCTTCAAATAGTGTCCAGCTTGGCAGGAGGGACACTCCGGCCACCCTGGAGCAGTGTCAGGGCTGGTGGCTCGGTCCTCGAGGGGCTGGTGTCCCTGTCCCCATGGGGCTGGTGGCAGTGCCCAGGTGTCATGGCTGGTGTCCCTGTCCCCATGGGGCTGGTGGCAGTGCCCAGGTGTCAGGGCTGGTGTCCCTGTCCCCGAGGGGCTGGTGGCAGTGCCCAGGTGTCAGGGCTGGTGTCCCTGTCCCCGAGGGGCTGTTGGCAGTGCCCAGGTGTCAGGGCTGGTGTCCCTGTCCCCGAGGGGCTGGTGGCAGTGCCCAGGTGTCAGGGCTGGTGTCCCTGTTCCCAAGGGGCTGCTGGCAGTGCCCGGAGCAGCCCCTGCCCCCCTGGCAGCCCAGCCCAGCCATGCCAGGCTGCCCCAGCCCCACACTGACCACTGGCCGTGTGCCCCCAGGACTGCCCGCCAGGCTCGCAGGACTTCCGAGAGCTGCAGTGCTCCGAGTTCGACAATGTGCCCTTCCGAGGGAAGTACTACACCTGGAAAACCTACCGGGGAGGTGAGTGTGGGGGCCCTGCCTCGGGCAGAGCTCGGGGCTGCTCTCTGCAGGATTGGGGAGCTGTTGGGGAGGATTTCCACAGCTCTGCTCCCACAGATTTCCCTCTCGGTGCTCCTGGGATGTGCTGCCTGATGCCTGGAGGGGCTTACCTAAAACAGAGGCTGGACAAGGTTAAGAGAATAAAAAGCAGTGATATTTATTGAAGGCCTTCAGGTGCATTCAGGGCAGTCACAGCCCACCCAGGGGCTACACCCAAAATGGGTCATGGGTTTTTCATACTTTATAAGTTTTTTTCATTTGCATATTGGGGATTAATCCTCCAATTACAACTTCAGGTAATGAAGTCAATGACTCCAAGTTTGCTCCCCCCAAATCACTGTTCTTTACATATCTTGGGGCCTGGGATACTGAGGTGTCTTTAAATTTCAAGCTTAGAGAGGAATTATTTTGTCTAAACATGAGGGAACAGCAGCTCAGCACCTGTACAGAGTCCAGAGTTATATACTAAAAAGAATTACAGGATTACAAATACCGGAAAAATACAGAAGCTAAAATCCTAAGGCATCGTGCCTCCCCTCACAGGGCAGTGCATCCCTTCTGGAATCTGCTGTCCTCCCACCCTGGGTCACCTTGAACTTCACTGCTCTGCCAGGACCGATCCCAGCAGCTCTGGGATTCTCTGGGTTCAGCTCCTTTCCTCCACTCTGGTTCCTCAGCTGCTGAGGGAGCAGGGGAAGATGGACAAGGGAAGGGAATGTCTGGGGCCTGGTGGGGAGGAAACAGGGCAGGGAAAGCTTCCTGAGCAGGAGAAGGGATGGGAGATGGTGGATCCTGCAAACAGCAGCGCTTGCCTCTTCCTGAGGTCAGCCCTATGTCCTGCAGAAGGGTCTGGTGAGGAGAAGGGTCAGGAGGAGGCTGTGGGGCAGAAATTTCTTCATAATGAGGAGGAAGAGCTCATCTCCTTGATGGAGTTAATGAACTGGAGTTAATGAACTGGGCTGGGACATCCTCCCCAGCTGTGTCAATAACAGCTCCCAGCAGGGTCCTGCAGCTGGCGCAGCTGTGCTGAGGCTGCAGGGCATGGAGCAATGAAAATGTAGTAAAATCGGGAGGCTCTAAAGTCACCCAAAGACCCCAGAGGATGCCAACGCAGAAGATAAACCCTGCAGGCTGGAGCTGCCCTGGCTCAGACCTCTCTCAGACCAGGGCTTGGCTGGCCAGCTGGACATCACCCTTGAGCTGTCATCTGATCCTGACACACATTTTTGGCTTTCGAAAAGAGCCCTTTCCTCTCTGTCTGCTTCAGCTTCCCCTGCCATAAAATGACTGCTGGAATCCCTCCCCTTGCGGGAAGCTCGAGTGCTGACAGTCCTGTGCTCTGAAGGGATCTGGGAGCTGAGCTGTTCAGCACTTTCTTTTGGTTCACTGAGTGTCAAAAGTGTCACTGCTGTCCCCTGGGGTGGCCCAGGGAGGTGCCACAGAGGGGGGAAGGTCAAGGAACTTCTTTGCACAAGTCTGGGCGCTCTGTAGGGATTGGGGAGACCTGGGTGGTGTCCACTGCCTAAAGGGGGCTGGTAGCAAAACAGAATCATTCACCAAGGCCTGGAGGGACAAGACACACAGGGAATGGCTTTAAACTGAGCAGGGCAGGGATAGATTGGGTATTGGGAAGGAATCCTTCCCTGTGAGGGTGGTGAGGCCCTGGCACAGGAGCCAAGAGCAGCTGTGGCTGCCCCTGGATCCCTGGCAGTGTCCAAGGCCAGGCTGGACAGGGCTTGGAGCAGCCTGGGATGGTGGAAGCTGTCCCTGTCCGTGGCAGTGATTCGATTGTCCCCTCTGGTGGCTGGGATGCTGACCTGGCTGCCAAGGGCAAATCCTGCCCGGGAATTGTCCCCAGGGAGGGCGTGGGGGCTGTCCCAGAGCTCAGGTGGCCCAGCCAGCTCACTGGAGTGGTCACAGGACATGGGTACCAACACAGGGTCACCCCTCTGTCCCTCCTTCCTCCTTCACTCTTCCCCTCCCTGTTCCTCTTCCATTTACGCCTGAGGGGCTTACCTAAAAGAGAGGCGAGACAAAGCTAAGAGAATAAAAAGCAGTGATATTTATTGAAGGCCTTCAGGTGCATTCAGGGCAGTCACAGCCCACCCAGGGGCTACACCCAAAATGGACAGCAGGTCATGGGTTTTTCATACTTTGTAAGTTTTTTATAAGGTCATGGGTTTTCATACTTTATGAGTTTGGTCTATTTGCATATTGGGGGTTAATCCTCCAATTACAGCTTCAGGTAATGAAGCCAATTCCTCCAAGTTTGCTCCCCCCAAATCACTGTTCTTTACATATCTTGGGGCCTGAGACACTGAGGTGTCTTTGAATTTTGAGCTTAGAGAGGAATTGTGTTGTCTGAAAATGAGAGAACAGCAGCTCAGCACCTGTATGGAGCCCAGAGTTCTACACTAAAAATTACAGCATTACAGATACATGAAAAATATAGAAGCTAAAATCCTAAGGCATCATCACCATGAGACTTTGAAGGGCAGAATTCCCATGTGAATTTCCCAAGTGACCAGCGAGGAGAACCAGCAGGGATTCATCCCACGGGATCTGAGCTCTGTGCCTGGACCCCAAACGCAGCCCCTGCTCTCAGAGCTCCCCCTGCTCAGCAGCTGCTTCCCAGCTCCCCGAGCTCCTCCAGGGGCTTGCCCAGGCATCCTGCTCCAGAAAATGCCTCCGAGCTGCTGAATTCCCCTCTCGTGTCTCCTCCTGTTCCTCCCTCTCCCAGCTTTGCTCTCTCTCCCCAGCTGCGCTCGGTTGCTCCCAGGCACAGCTGGGCCCCCTCCCCTCCCTGCCTCTGCCCCTTTGATGTGCTCCATGGGGCTCCAGGCTCTGCACATTCCCATTCTCCCATCCCAGGTGCTTCCCAGCTCTGGCACAGGGAGCAGGGCTGTGGGCAGTGCCTGCAGGAGGGAACTGCCACAGCTCAGGCACCTCTGCCAGGGTTGTGCTGGGCCTCCTGGGATGCTCAGAAAGTCAGCAAATGCCACAATCCACACCAGGATTTGATAAAATCCAGTGGAGGAGCCAGGGAACTGCTCTGCTGCACCCACACCCTGCTGCCAGGCACTATATCCAGATATCCAGGCTCCGTTCCTGGGGTGATGCTTTGGCAAGAGGTGTTGTGGAACAGGAATTTGTAACTTGAATGTGGTTCTCCTTCATCCTCACGCTGCTGTTTTCATCTTTGCTGTGAAGGACTCCGTACCCACCAGCCTTAGACAGAAAGAAATGGTTTCTGTGGCCTGGTAGCTGGGCTGGGAGGTGGAAAACTTGGTTGTTCTTGTAATAAATGAATTCACAGGCCAACATTTTAACTGTATAATATTGAGTATTTATTAATAGAGCAAAGGCAAAACAGCGCTGGGTGCTTAGCAATTTTGGCCCAAGGCACATCCATCCATTGTACAGTGAACTTGAGTACTTTCTTTAACTGTTACATATTCATTAAGCTTAGGAGGTAATTTTACACTTCACTCAACTCCCCCCCTCCAATCCTTGCCCCCTTCTGCCAGCCAAGGCGCCTGTCTTGGAGTCTCGGGTCCTCTGGATTGTCTCAGAACTGAAGGCTGAAATCCTCCCGTCTATGTTTCAACTTAATTTGTAGGTGACAGTTCCTTTTGGGAGGTGTGAGTCAAGATAACAGATTTCCTGGGATGCCTATGGTTATCTTCTTTGTTTCTTTAGGATGTCTTGATCCCTGGCTCTGTGTTTTGTCAACTCAAAAGATATTTATTACCATGTATTTAATACTACGTTTTCTAACATATTACAACTATTTCAAAGTTACAATTTACCCTAACCTTTTTCTACTTAATTATATTTTTATCTTAACACTAATTTTAATACAGTACACATCACTTGTAAATGTTAAATTCATTTATGCGAAAGCCAGCATTTATCATTCAGTCATTTATTATATTCTGCTCTGGCAGCTGAAAAAAACCTTGGAAAAATCACTTAGGAGCTGCTGCCTCAGTTTCCCTGCTGGTAAAGTGGGCACACGAGTGCTGACAACTTGTGAAGTGCCAGGAGTGATCCAGATGAGAACAAATCTTTATTTCCTTCCCCATCACATCCAGCCCGTGCTCCCCAGAAGGGACAGTGTCCCCCATGGGTCAGTGTCCAGCTCAGGGATCTGGGTCCCTGCTCCGGGGGCATCCAGCCAGTTTTCTGCACCTTTTCTCTCCTTGGTGGCCCCGTTGGAACCTGTGCTCCTTCCCCAGGCGGTGTCAAGGCCTGTTCCCTCAACTGCCTGGCCGAGGGCTTCAACTTCTACACGGAGCGGGCGGCGGCCGTGGTGGACGGGACCCCGTGCAGGCAGGACTCCAACGACATCTGCGTCAACGGCGAGTGCAAGGTGCTGGGACAGCCCCGGGAGGGGACAGGGACAGACCCAGGGCAGGGGGGGACAAGGACAGACCCCAGGGTAAAGGAGTGCTGCCCTCAAATTGCTCCCACAGATGTGCAATGGGGAGGGTTCAGAGAGTTTGGGGTGTTCACCTGGAGAAGAGAAGGCTCCAGGGAGAGCTCAGAGCCCCTGGCAGGGCCTAAAGGGCTCCAGGAGAGCTGGAGAGGGACTGGGGACAAGGGATGGAGGGACAGGACACAGGGAATGGCTTCCCAGTGCCAGAGGGCAGGGATAGATGGGATATTGGGGAGGAATTGTTCCCTGGGAGGATGGAGAGGTCCTGGTATGGAATTCCCAGAGCAGCTGTGGCTGCCCCTGGATCCCTGGCAGTGTCCAAGGCCAGGCTGGGCAGGGCTTGGAGCAGCCTGGGATGGTGGAAGGTGTCCCTGCCCATGGCAGGGGAAGGTGTAACAAAATGATCTTTAAGGTCCTGCCCAGCCCGAACCAGTCTGGAATTTGTGATTTCCCTGCCTGCACCCGCAGTTCCCCTGTGGGAGCAGGAACATTCCCACCCTGGGCTCATGCCCATCCACTCTGCAGGCATTTCCTGCCTCGGGGATGGAGCTCTGCACTCCCAGCCCGTGCAGCCCCTGGCACTTTGGGTATTTCCCTTGTAATGGGGTCTGGGGGGGCTGGAAAAGTCTCACTACAGGAAAGCGCTGTGGGAGTGGCCAATGTCCCCCTGCAGACACACAGACAGACAGACATTCCCTGTGTGTCTGACTGTCTGTCTCCCTTCCTGTGTCCCTGGGATCTTTGTGTCTCCATGGGGGACAAAGGGGGATCGCACCAGAGGGAGCGCCGGCCGTGCTGGTGACCCTTGTGCCACCCCACAGCACCAGTGGGACAAAGCCAGAGCTTCCCAGGGACACAGAGCTGCAGGGACAGGGCTGTCCTTGGCTGCTGCAGCTCCTCACAGCCATCCCAGCCCTGCTTTAGCCCAGGATTCCTGCCCGCACCCCTCAGAGCCTCAGAGGGAGACCCCAGGAGAGGGGCAGCACAGGGGACACCCCACATGGGCTGTGTTTTCTGACAGAGACCGTGCGTTCTGTTTGTGGAGAAACCACTCCCTGCCAGAGCTGGATTTAATGTCTTCATTGTGATTATTCTGCAAGAGATAATTCGTGCTTCAACAGGCTTACAATAAAATATTGGTTGTTATTATAACAAATATTGCTGGCAGACAAAATTGGGGGTCACCGGGCAGAAAGTGATGTCATGAATCGGAAGGGAGCACCAGACCTGTGTTTCCTGGGCTGGATCTTGCAGCTCTGCGTGCAGGACTGTGATATCTCAAGTCCTGTGGTTTCTTTTAAGAAAATTCTGGTGTCCGGGGCAGTGAGGGGACCCGGGTGGGTGTGGGGAGGGACAGATCCCACCGGAATGGCTCATTCCTGCCACTCCTTCCCGCAGCACGTGGGCTGTGACCGCGTCCTGGGCTCCGACTCCAAGGAGGACAAGTGCCGCGTGTGCGGCGGGGACGGCAGCTCCTGCGAGACCATCGAGGGCATCTTCAACCAGTCCCTGCCCGAGGGAGGTAGGGAACAAATGGCCTGGCCACCCCCAAATACATCCTGGAGCTCCCCTGCCCCTGGGGATGGGGGGGACAGGCAGGGGTGTATCCCAGAGAAACATCCCAAGGGGTAGGACCGGGCCAGGAGGAAGCAAATCCCTCCTGTCCACCAGCCCAGCCTCCACCGGTGCCCAACTCTCTGACACAGAGCTCCAAACTCCCTCCCTGCTCCCCAGCTCGTGCTGGGAGATGCCCATGGAGATCCCAGCACATTCCGAGTACAGCCAGTCCCATCCCAAGAGCCCACAAACCCGCTCCGTTTTGGTGCCCAAAAGGCTTTTTCCATCATTTCCCCATGGGTAAGGGGTTGGTGCATGCTCCCACCCAGCCCAGAGCAGCTCTGGCTCTGGGATTGGAGGCTGAACATTCCCCTCACCAGCTCCTGGCTATCCCACAGGCTATGAGGAGGTGATCCAGATCCCCAAGGGTTCCGTCCACATCGACATCCGGGAGCTGAACCTCTCCATCAACTACCTGGGTGAGATGGGGCTGGGGTGCTGAAATCCCAGCCAGGCTCTGCCGTTTCCCGGGGGTTAACGGGGTCTGGGAAAGGCCTGGCAAGGAGAACTTCCCTCTGCAGCTGGGAATGGGATGGAGGGTCCCAGGGTGGGATTTGGGAATGCTGAAATCCCAGCTAGGCTCTGGCGTTTCTCTGCAGTTAATGGGGTTTGGGAAAGGCCTGCCAAGGAGAACTTCCCTCTGCAGCTGGGAATGGGTTGAGGGTCCCAGGATGGCATTTGGGAATGCTGAAACCCTAGCCAGGCTCTGCCATTTCCGGGGATTAACAGGGTCTGGGAGAGGCCTGGCAAGGAGAACTTCCCTCTGCAGCTGGGACTGGGATGAAGGGTCCCAGGGTGGGATTTGGGAATGCTGAAATCCCAGCCAGGCTCTGCCATTTCCCTGGGGTTAACAGGGTCTGGAAAAGGCCTGGCAAGAACTTCCCACTGCAGCTGGGAATGGGATGAGGGTCCCAGGGTGGGATTTGGGGGCAGGGGAGGTCAGCAGGGCGGTGTGTCCCCGGCAGTGTGTCCCAGGCCAGCGCAGGCTGTGTCGGTGTGTCCCACCCGTTCCTGTCTGTGCCTCTGTCCTCCATCAGCATCAAGCCCTGAGCAAACCCCACATCCCCCCGTTCCCTGGGGCTCCCTGTTGGGCTGGGGATTCAAAACGCTCCCATTTTCCTCGGGCTTGATCTTCCAGCCTCGCTCAGTCCCAGCTTCACAAGGAGGATTTTCGTTGCCCTTTTTTCCCTCCCGAGCGGTGCAGGGGAGGGCATGGTGCTCACCCTGGCTCCTCCAGGACCCGGCTGGGATGGCAGCAGGATTCTCCGGGCAGCATCCCTCCCTCCAGCTCCCTTTGCTGGGATCGGAGATCCCCACATCCCTCCCTGCCCGGTGCGAGAGGACTCCTCGTGTCCATCCACGCTGATTCCTGCGCTCTGGGGCCATGCTGCCTCCAGGCTCTCCCACTCCGGGATCTCCCCCGGCATCCCAGAGGGAGGGAACACCCTCCATCCTCACCCGCACGGGGGATCCTCCCGCAGGAGCGGCGCGGAGCCGCTCCCGGAGAGCCGAGGGAGAGCGTGGGAATGCGGTGGGGAAGGAGCGAGCGGTCCGACCCCCCTCTAGCGACTCTGCCGGGCAAGCACAGCCCGGCCCCGGCCACCAGCGGCCCCAGCAGCCGCCAGCCAGTTTGCACTGCTGCATTCAAGCCTGGCTTCAGCTTGTCCAGGTGTCCCCAGCCGAGCTCCCCACACCCGCAGGGAGGTGCTGGGCAGGCTGAGCCAGACCGTGGTGCCACCCTGCTGGTGACTTTGTGTGCCCCTGAGCCAGCTGTCCCCTCCCTGTGACATTTACCCTCTGTCCTGGCCATGCTCTGAGCCCAGCAGATGAGAAACACCTGGCTGAGACTGCTCCAGGTGCTCCTGAAACTGCTCCAGGTGCTCCTGAGATTGCTCCAGGTGCTCCTGAAACTGCTCCAGGCGCTCCTGAGACTGCTCCAGGTGCTTCCAGCTTGTGCTGACCTCTCTCCCCCGTCCCCGCAGCGCTGCGAGGGGAGAGTGGGGAATATTTCATCAACGGGAAGCTCTCCATCGATCCCCCCCGGCGCTTCAACATTGCCGGCACCACCTTCCACTACAGGAGGTCCCCTGAGGAGCCTGAGTCGCTGGAGGCTTTGGGACCCACCAATGTCACTCTGTTCGTCATGGTTGGTAACTTCATACCCCTCCTGGTGTGGTTCTGGTCTGGGGTGAAGAGACATTGCCACGACTCCGTGGGGATTGGAGCTGATCAGTCCCTGGTGTGGCTGTCTGGAGTACAAGGGACACAGAGACCACAGGCAGATTGGGCTAAATTCACACAATCACAGAATTAGTGAGGTTGGAAAAGACCTTTGAGATCCTCAAATCCAACCTATGCCATAACAGCATCTTGTCAGGCAGACCATGGCACTGAGTGCCACGTCCAGGCCGGGACAGTCACCCCAGGTGGGACACGGCCCTCAGTGCCTGGCTCAGGAGTCCTGCGCTTTATCCACGAGGCACTCCCAGGTCTCCCTCCCTAACTTCCAGGTCTCCCTTCATAATCCCAGGCTTTGGGATGATTCCACCCTTAAGTGCACCACTGTCAGCCCTGGTGGCTGTCCTGCCAGTCCTGGGAGAGGCTGCAAAGGGGAGAGGGGAAGATTCTGATGCCTGGAGGGGCTCACCTAAAAGAGAGGCTAGACAAGGTTAAGAGAATATAAAGCAGTGATATTTATTGAAGGCCTTCAGGTACATTCAGGGTAGTCACAGCCCACCCAGGGGCTACACCCAAAATGGACAGTGGTTCACGGGTTTTTCATACTTTATAAGTTTTGTCCATTTGCATACTGAGGTTTAATCCTCCAGTTACAACTTCAGGTAATGAAGTCAATGACTCCAAGTTTGCTCCCCCCAAATCACTGTTCTTTACGTATCTTGGGGCCTGAGACAATAAGGTGTTCTTGGATTCCAAGCTTAGAGGAATTATTTTGTTTAAAAATGCTCAGAACAGGAGCTTTATCACCCTATATGGAGTCTGGAGTTACACACTAAAATTACATATACACAAAAAATACAGAAGCTAATGTACTAAGACATCAATTCCAGCTG
Organism: Origma solitaria; assembly: GCA_013397895.1. NCBI lineage: Eukaryota > Metazoa > Chordata > Aves > Passeriformes > Acanthizidae > Origma > Origma solitaria. The sequence goes on from VZRL01002876.1 coordinate 76,539, forward strand.
CCCTGGATATTGGAGAGGCTGTGAGATGCCACCTGGGAGGTCACTTGAGTGGCACTGATGCCTTGGGGGGCCTTTCCCGCAGGTCCTGGTGCGGACGGAGCCACAGGGGATCCGCTACAAGTTCAACGCTCCCGTGGGCAGGGACGGCTCCAGCCAATACTCCTGGCACTACACACCATGGACCAAGTGCTCCGTGCTGTGTGCAGGGGGTGAGTTGGATGTGGGCTGCTCTGGGGGGACACGTGGGACCCCCCCCATGCTGTGTCCGGGCCTCTCCTTGGCTCTGAGGAGCTCGGGGTTCTCTGCAGGTCCCCACCCTGCCCTCAGCCACCTAAGAGTTGTGGCAGGGCAAAGAACTTGGGTGCCATCCTCAGCTGGAGCGGCCGAGGGGATGGAAGGTGGGGAGATATCATGGAATGGTTTGGGGTGGAAGGACCTTAAAGCTCATCCAATGCCACCCCTTGCCATGGGCAGGGACACCTTCCACTGTTCCAGGCTGCTCCAAGCCCTGTCCAGCCTGGCCTTGGACACTGCCAGGGATCCAGGGGCAGCCACAGCTGCTCTGGGCACCTGTGCCAGGCCTCAGCACCCTCACAGGAAGTGTCACAAGGCCAAGGTCAGAACAGGTTTATTTGAGCATGAGAGAATGCTCTGATCCTCCATCCTCTGGCGTGTCCTGCCATGGCTGCTGAGCTTTAGAATCCCAGGATCAGTGAGGTTGGAAAAACCCTCCAGGGCCATTGAGTCCAGCCTGTGCCCAATCCCCACCTTGTCACCCAGTGTGCCCCATCCAGACCTTGCCACTATCACTCCACACCACCCGTGTTTTCTGGAGATGCCAGAGGAGCCCCTGGTTATCAATGGAAGAACAGGTTCAGCTCCACCTGCAGGGACAAGTGGCTGTGGTGTCACATCACCCCATGGGAGCAGAGCTGTGGGGCCGCACCCGCAGCCTGGCTCTGCTCCAGCCTCAGCCCCTGCCACCTTTCCCCTTCCCTCTTTTCCCTGGGCAGGCAGCCAGGTCCAGTCTGTGGTGTGCAGGAAACTCTCCGACGGCTCAACCGTGCCCAACCATTTCTGCGGCGCTGACCCCAAAGTGCCCGAGCGGCAGAGGCCCTGCAACACCGAGCCCTGTCCCCCGGCGTGAGTACCTGGGGCAGAGCAGGGAGGAGAAGCCAGGGTGGGAGAGGGTGAAATTCCACTCTGGCTGCCATTCCCAGGGGTGGCACTGCCCGGCTGGAGCAGCTCTGCTGGGGACTAGGGGGTTCTCCTCCATGTCCCAAATATTCACTGAGTCCCTCAGGAATTGTCCCAGCCCCTCCCTGGCTGCTCTCCTGAAGGGGAAGGGCAGATGTGGAGGAGCTCTGTGGTTCCACCAGAGCTGCCTGGGAGGCTGTGGCTGCCCCAGCAGGAGGAGGGGGCCAAGCCCAGCCCAGCGTGCCCCTCCCAGCTCTGCTGTGTGACCCATCCCCAGCTGGGTCATTGGCAACTGGTCCGAGTGCAGCCGCAGCTGCAACGAAGGCGTCCGGACCCGCAGCGTCTTCTGCAAGAGGAAGATCTCTGCCAGCGAGGAGAAGACCCTGGATGATGCCTCCTGCCCCCAGCCACGGCCAAAGATGCTCGAGCCCTGCAACAACCAAACGTGTCCTCCGGAGTGGGTGGCCCTGGACTGGTCAGAGGCGAGTGCCAAAGGAGGGACACAGAGCTGGGGAAGGCTCTGAGGAGGAGCTGAGGGCACTTGGCTTGTTCAGCTGGAGCAGAGGAGACTGAGGAGAGACTCCTCGGGGGCTGCAGCTCCTCCCGAGGGGAGCAGGAGGGGCAGGGGCTGAGCTGTGCTCTGGGACAGGGACAGGAGCCCAGGGAACGGCTGGAGCTGTGTCAGGGCTTGGGATGGAGCTCAGGGCAAGGTTCTTCCCCCAGAGGCTGCTGGGGCACTGCCCAGGCTCCCCAGGGAATGGTCCCAGCCCCAAGGCTGCCAGAGCTCCAGGAGCGTTTGGACAATGCTGCCAGGGATGCCCAGGGTGGGATTGTTGGGGTGTGTGTGCAGGGCCAGGGGCTGGACTCGATCCCTGTGGGTCCCTCCCAGCTCAGGATATTCTGATTCTGTGATTAAAACATCCCTCCCCTCTCTGAGGGCACTGCTCCATAGGAGGACGGTGTCACTCCCCAGTGCTGGGCAGTGACAGGGAACGTGGGACTGTCACAGCTCAGGAGCAGTGTGGGGTTTGCTCCTTGCCCTGACCGTGTCCCTGTCCCCGCAGTGCACCCCGAGCTGCGGGCCTGGCTTCCGCCACCGCATCGTCCTGTGCAAGAGCGGCGACCACAGCGTCACCCTGCCCACGGCCCAGTGCCACGAGGCTGCCAAGCCCCCCACCAGCATGAGGTGCAACCTGCGGCGCTGCCCCCCGCCCCGCTGGGTCACCGGCGAGTGGGGAGAGGTAGGGACAGCCCTTCCATGGGGTTTATCGGCCAACGGAACCATCCAGGGGACAGCAGGGCCCTGTGGCAGCGCTCCTTGCCCCCTTTTGGCTCATTTGTGATGTGACCCAAGGGCAGAGCTCACCCCGGGGGTCTCCCAGGCCTCACCGGACCCCACAGGAGTGAAGGGTCACCATGGGAAGCTGGGGGCCGGCAGGGTGGCTGCGGAGGTGGGCTGGCCGTACTGCCAAGCAGGGCCACTGCTGGTGCCACCCCCAGAGCCCAGGGGGGTGACCCTGACAGTGCCCCCGGCCCTTAATGCCCCTCGAGCGGCTCAGGGGTGCAGGAGGCCTGGGGAGGGATTCAGGGCTGGGTGGAGGGATCCTCCCTGAGGCCTGGAGAACCAAACCAAGCTTTTTTGGGATGCAGAGCCACAGAACTCGGTCATGCCAGGAAGTCCCTGCCAGGGAGGGAAGGGACAGCCACCTCCAGCACCCTTTTCACCCTTTTCACCCTTTTCACCCTTTTCACCCTTTTCACCCTTTTCACCCATCCGTGCCCTCTCCCACCATGTTCCCAAAGCCGTGGTGGCCACGGCAGCTCCCCTGTGCTGTCCCCGCAGTGCTCTGCCCAGTGCGGCCTCGGCCAGCAGAGGAGATCCGTCCAGTGCCTGGCCCACACCGGGCAGCCGTCCATGGAGTGCGTGGAGAGCCTGCAGCCCCCCGGCATGCAGCAGTGCGAGACCAAGTGCGAGTCAGGACCGACAGACAACCCCGAAGGTGAGGGGTCTCGGGGAGGGGACACGGGGGGCACTGCCAGCTCGGGGGACAGTGACATTGGAGCCAGCACAGCACAAGCTGGGCTCTAGGGTGAGGAGACTCCATCCCTGGAAGGGCTCAAGGCCAGGTTGGATGGGCTTTGAGCAATCTGGGATAGTGGAAGGTGTCCCTGCCCGTGGATGAGCCTTCAGGTCCCTTCCAACCCAAATCACTGCACAGAGTGCTTTGGCTTGAAAATGTGGCCATTCCATGACCCTGGTCCCCTCTGGCCCCAGACCGACCTGGAGCACCATGACCCCGAGAAATGCAGGGAAAAAGAGGTTTCCATGAGTGAGGTCCTCAGCAGCTTCTTCCTCATGGCTGCGGCTTTCAGCTTCCCTGGAAAACCCCGCCAGGATCTCCTGAGCCCTGTGTGACCCTGTCCCTCCCCTCCGTGTCCCCTCCAGAGTGCAAGGATGTGAACAAGGTGGCCTACTGCCCGCTCGTCCTCAAGTTCAAGTTCTGCAGCCGGACCTACTTCCGACAGATGTGCTGTAAAACCTGCCAGGGCCACTAGGACACAGCGGGACACAGCGGGACCCCCGTGGCAAAACTGGAAGGCCAAAGCTACGCCAGAGGGCCACCGAGCCGTGCCCTCCCCGTCCGCCCTGGGAATCTCCCACACAGACTCCGGCCGTGCTTCCAGCGGGAGCCGGCGTCACCCAAACCCGTCCCCAAAAACCCCCTTGGCCCCCGAGCTTCACGATGGCAGGTTCCCAGTTAAACCACTGCAGGATGAGTGCTGGGAGAGGGGGAAGCTGGGCAGAGCAGGGACTTTACTTGAAATTCTGCTGTTGTTATTTATTGGGAGTGGAGCTAGGTCCCGCGGGCGCCGAGAGCCACCGAGGGAAGCGGCACCGCTCGCTCTGCTCCTGCCTCACCCTGCTCCGCGTCCCCAGGGTGTCCTCGTGGGGCTTGAGCACTCCCGGGGCTGCCACCCCTCCCTCGGCATCCCAGGGGACACAGGAGGAGGGTTCAGGGTGACCAGCGTGGCTTGTGGCTCCTGGGCAGCGGATGAAGAGGAGCCGCTGCAGGGAGTGGGGTTGGATTTTGTCCCCTCGGTTCGGAGCCTGTCACCTTGGGGCTGGCAGCAGGGGACAGGGAGCAGTCACCCCGCGAGTAGAGCAGTGACACCAGCTGAACTGGGAGAGGCATTAGCCAAACTCTCGTGGTGACCTGCCCAGATTGGGGTGTTCCCCCATTTGTCCTTAACGCCCTTGTCACTTTTAGGACCGGTTTTATCCTTTGAAGCATGAGCTGAGGTGGGGCAGAGGCGTGCTCGGGGTCGCGGTCACTTCATGAGTCCGTGCCAGGTTCGGGGAGCAGAGCAGAGGAGGGTGCAGGACAAGGAGTGGCCTGTCCCTGCGTCCCCACGGCCTGGCACGGCCGGGCCCTGCCCAGAGAACGCCCCAGCCCCTGCCGCGGCCTCATTCCAAAGGTGCTTGACTTCCAAAGGTGCTTTGCCTCCAAAAGGTGCTTTGCCTCCCAAGGCAGCCTGGCCACGTGTGGCTGTGGCCTCGGGGTGCCAGTCCCAGCGCCACCCACTCCCCTGCCCGCGGGAGGCCTCCAGCGATGGGCAAAGAGCAGGCTTGGCATTCCTCCAGGTCACCTCGTGGCCAAACCTGGGCCAACTTCTCCACGGGCAGCCTGCGGAGGAGACCTGACTTCAAATCTCCAAAGCATGTCCTTTTTGTTAGCATTCCTGTTATTATTGTTTTGATTCTTTTCAGGCCTGTCCGCATCACAGCGATGGGAAACGTTTGTCCAAAGCCATGTTTTGGGGCCATCCCTGTGGGGCAGGGAGGGGACAGTCCCCTTTCCCCCGAGCACAGCCCCATGTGTTCCTCTCCCAGCTGTGTTTTTGTGTCCACCTGCTCCTCAGCCGATCGCAGCTTCTCTGGTGCTCAGCAAACCTCGTTTCTCTTCCTTCCTGGTGCCATGCTAACGTTTTTGGGTGAGGAGAGGGGGTGTTTTCACCATTTTTATATCGATTATATATCTACTGACCAATGTTTAACATACTAACTCTGAGGAGGAGCGACGTAACGGCATGAATTATAATAAAGGAGTAGCTACGAGCCCGGGCACAGCTTCTGCTCCCACTCGTGTTCCTTGAGCCTGAGGTTTGCTTAGGGCACCCACAGCACCACAATCCGCTCCAGAGGAAGGGTTTAGGAGCAGGGAAAGGTTTTCCCTGGGGCGCAGAGCAGGTTGGAAAGGTGGGGATTCACCCAGACCTGCTGCAGGACGAGGAGGAAGTTTCCCCATGGCACAGACCCCCAGTGTTTGTAGTGCTGGGCCAGGGCAGGGGGGGATTGTGCCCCTCTGCCCCCTCAGGTGAGACCCTACAGAGCTGCCCCAGGCCTGGAAACAACAGCAGCAGGACGTGGAGCTGCTGGAGCCAGTGCAGAGGAGGCCACGGAGATGCTCTGAGGGCTGGAGCCCCTCTGCTCTGGGGCCAGCTGGGAGAGCTGGGGGTGTTCAGCTGGAGAGGAGAAGGCTCCAGGGAGAGCTCAGAGCCCCTGGCAGGGCCTGAAGGGCTCCAGGAGAGCTGGAGAGGGACTGGGGACAAGGGATGGAGGGACAGGACACAGGGAATGGCTTCCCATTGCCAGAGGGCAGGGATGGATGGGATATTGGGAAGGAATTCCTGACTGGGAGGGTGGGGAGGCCCTGGCACAGGTGCCCAGAGCAGCTGTGGCTGCCCCTGGATCCCTGGCAGTGTCCAGGGCCAGGCTGGACAGGGCTTGGAGCAGCCTGGGACAGTGGGAACTGTCCCTGCCATGGCAAGGGTGGCACTGGGGGGACTTTAAGGTCCTTTCCACCCCAAACCACTCTGTGACTCTGCAGGGGACAGTGGGGACACGGTGGCCCAGAGCTGTCTCAGGCCTTGGCTTCCAGCAGCAACCCCACTTCTCTCTGCATCTTTTATTTAAAAGATCTGAGGGGGGAAAAAGGAAAAAAAAACCAAAAAGAAGCAGCAACCAAAAGCATGTTGCTGCTAAAGCCACATCCAAACTTAGCATCCCCAGCACTGCATGACCTCCCCTGGACAGGTGACATCCACCTGTCACTGCAGGGTGAGGGGAAAGGTTCCTGAGGCTCTGAGCATCCCTGCCAGGCTCTGTCCAGCATGCAGCCCTCACCCCACTCGGTGACACCAGCAGGAGAGGTGGGGACACCTTGGGCGGGGACACCGTGGGTAGGGCCACCCCGAGGTCCCCTGGCAGCAGAGCCACCGCTGTCCTCCCCACCCCTAGGAACGGTGCAAAATGAGGAAGTGGGGGGAGGGAAAGAGAATCTGTGACAATTCGTAGTCGCAGCAGAAACGCAAAAACAAAGTGCTCCGCGATGGCCCCAGGCCGGCGGTGACAGGAGCCTGGAGCACCTGGCCTGGGCAGGGGACACAGGGACACCATGGTGAGTGCAAGCAGGGCCCTCTGGGACCCCCACCCTGCTCCTCTGGGGCACCCCTGGGTGTCACCCGCTCCTCCTGCCACCTCCTCAGCCCTGACCTCCCCTGCCCTTGGCACAGTCCCTCTGCCTTGGGAGGTGCCAGGGCCTGCCTGCTGTCCCTGCTGGAGAAGGGACCCTGTTCTCACCTTGGGGACAGGGACTGGGGCTGGGGGAGGCCCTGGGGGTGGCGAGCAGCGGGGCTGGGTGTGGGGGGCTGGGGGCTGGTGTCCTCCAGGACAGGATGGAGACCACCCTGGGATGGCTCTGTGCTGACACAGAGAGCTGTGGATTTTGCTGTGGTACCCACAGGACAGCTCTGTGCTCCTCCCTGGCCAACTTCCCACCGGGGCTCTGGTTCCAGCACTGGCTGGGGGTGGCAGCCACGTGCCCAGGCCAGGAGGGACCCTTGGGGTGCTGGTCCCCACGGTGGGACCCTGCAGGTGCAGGGGACAGGGGCTGCAGGGGCCAGGGGCTGCAGGGGCCAGGGGCTGCAGAGGATAGAGGCTGCAGGGGACAGGGGATGCAGGGGACAGAGGCTGCAGGAGACAGGGGATGCTGGGAGGGCAGCAGCCACTTCTGGAAGCTGCTCTGGAGGCAGAAGAGGAAGATGAAAGCTCTCCGAATTAGGAAGATGAAAGCTCTCAAATTAGGAAGATGCTCAGCCATGGGGTGAGGGCTGCCACAGCTGTGTCCTTCCAGCCCCCAGCTCTGTGTCCCTCGGGGGGATGCTGTCCCCAGCTATTTCCACCCAGACAGGAAGGGGACAGTGGCCAGGCTGAAATCAAACCTTCTCCCACGCACGCCTGTGGCTGTCAGATGCTGTCCCCAGACACTCACGTTGTCCCCTCCCCACCCCCAAAGCTGCTCTGTGGCTTCCTGAAGGACCAAGGGACTCTGCAGCCACCACCCTGACCCCTGCCCCCTGCCAGGGCCCAGCTCAGGGCCAGCCCCCATGCCCAGCCCTGCCTGTGCCTGGCGGTGACAGTGAGGTGACAAACATCCTGCTCCCCTCGAGATTCTGGCGGTTTTTAAGGTGTTGCTGCTTCTGGGCTTGCCCCATCTCAGCTCAAAAGGTGCCACCTTGGGCTGCATCCGCTCCTTGCTCGGGGCTTGCAGTTCTTTTTTTTGGTGGTTTAGACCTCAGCTTTGAAAAAAACCACGAGGTTTTGCAAGTGCAGGAGCATCCTGGCCACAGCCCAGGGCTGGTGGCAGTGCCCATCGCACCGCTGGGGGTGCTGAGGGGCTCTTGTGTCACCTGTCACCTCTGGAGTGAAGTCCCTCATGCACAGGGGCTGCAAGGGGCACCTGCAAGGTGGAGGAGGGACAAAAGCTTCTCCCTGCTTGGCCTGAGGATGGAACAGCTTCAGGGAAGTGTTTGGTTCAGGCCCACTTCCCTGGGAGCTTTGGCCTGGGGCAGAGCAGGGACTGGGACAGAGCAGGGACTGGGACAGAGCAGGGACTGGGACAGAGCACGGACAGGGACAGAGCAGGGACAGGGACTGGGACAGAGCAGGGACTGGGACAGAGCAGGGACAGGGACAGGGACAGAGCAGGGACTGGGACAGGGACAGAACAGGGACTGGGGCAGAACAGGGACTGGGACAGAACAGGGACAGAGGAACTGCTGCCCCGAACCTCTGAAAGCCAATTAATTTGTGCCCCACTCCTACCTGCAGCCCCATCCCCTGGAGGCTCGCTGGGCACCGAGCTTGGGCCATGCCAGGGCTTTAAGGGACCCCAAGTCCTCTCCATCCCAATTTTCCCAGTTTGGTGGCCCCACAAGCCCACTGTGACACTCAGGGCAGCCAGGCAGGCTCTGTGCTCCCAGATCCAGGGCAGGAGCACCCCGAGCTCCCCAGGCCAAACCCTCACTGAACGTGAGCTGGTGCTTTCCTCGCGGCTGGGCTGCACCAGGTGCCCCAGCAGAGGCAGGAAAGCCCCGGAGTTGGCCCAGAGGAAGAGGAGGAGGTGAAGACACGCTCAGCACTGACAGCTCCGAGCAGTGCTGTGGCTGAGGGACAAACTCTGTGTGTCAGCTCGGAAGCTGTGAGCTCTCAGTGCAGGAAATGCTCCGATTTGCCTCAATCTGGCCTCGATCAGCAGCCCGGGGAGCCTGTGCCAGAGCTTTGGGGTGATGGGGACAGGGCACAGAGGGCTTTGGCTGCCCAGGGGCTCCTCCCACTCCTCTCCCCCTGAGGCAGAGGGGTTGGGGTGACACTGGGCAGCTCCTGGGGTCCCTGGCAGCTCCCCGGGTGACACCACAGTGACCTGGGGAGGATGGCTGAGCCTGCCTGGGTTCCTCCACATGGATTTTCTGGGGGATATTAGGATGAAGGTGAGAGAAAGGTCCATAAACAACAACCAGGAGGAAGAGGAGGAGCTCCCTGGGTGGTTTCAGGCTCTGTGAGCAGCCCTGGAGCCCCTGAGCTGCCCCAGCTCTGTGCAGCCCACGGGAAGGCGATGGGACAGCACAGCCCCTTCACCAGCTCTGGGGGGGCTCGGCTCGCATTTGGGGTTTGGGGAGGGGGCACGGTGGTGTTTGAGGCTGCAGAGCCCAGTGAGGAGGNAGTCCTTCATTAACCTGAGCTAATGAGTCCTTCATTAACGCGGGTGAGGAGCTGGGGGCAGGTCCCGTCCGCTCCTCTCGGGGTGGAGGAGGGATCCAGAGGGTCGGGACAGGTCCCGTCCGCTCCTCTCGGGGANGGAGCCGGGTTGTGACAAACCCCTGGGGGGGCTGGGGGCACCCTGCAAACATCAGGAACCCCCAAAGGTGTCGGGATGCAGAGCCCCGAAACCTTGAGAGCCTGCAGGGAAATCGAGCAAAAGGGGAAGAGAAGAAGAAAAGGGAAACGGAAAGAGTAAGAGGCCAAGGGTGATGGGGAGAAGTGAAATCGGTGACGGGAGCATGGGGGGGAAAGAGGAACTGCGGGGACGGGGACAGAGGGGCCGCAGACAGCTCCAGACAGGCGTCCCCTCCTGGGCACCGTGCTGGGGCCACGCGGGCACCACGGCTGTGCCCAGCTCCTTTCTGGGGACATCGAGGCCTTGGAGTGGGCTTGGCACGATGAAATCCCCCCTCCCCTCCTGTCCCAGGGCTGTGTTTACCCCACAAGGGCTGAAATCACAGCCCAGTTCTGCTGCTGCCCCCAGCCCCGGGGGACAGAGCTGGGGGAGCGGGGACAGCTGGACAGGGACTGCTGGCATCTCCCTGGGCAGGGGGAAGGGGCATGGGGGCANGGGGCAGGTCCCGTCCGCTCCTCTCGGGGTGGAGGAGGGATCCAGAGGGTCGGGACAGGTCCCGTCCGCTCCTCTCGGGGAGGAGGAGGGATCCAGAGGGTCGGGACAGGTCCTGTCCGCTCCTCTCGGGGTGCCAGGAGGGGAGGAGGGATCCAGAGGGTCGGGACAAAGCCCCGTGCTCTGGATTTTGAGCTCTGCGCCTTCCCAGCTTGGCCAAAGCCCTCCTCTGCAGCAGGAGGTGCCAGGTTTGAGGTGCCAGCCCAGCTCCCGATGGCTCCGGGGGGCAGGGCCAGCCCCGGTGGCAGGCGGTGGCACTGTCGCTGTGTCCCTGTCCCCGCAGGGCAGCAAGGAGCGCTTCCACTGGCAGAGCCACAATGTCAAGCAGAGTGGCGTGGACGACATGGTGCTGCTGTCCAAGATCTCCGAGGAGGCCATCGTAGAGAACCTCAAGAAGCGTTTCATGGACGATTTCATCTTTGTATCCTCGCCAGGCAGCGGGCACGGGCACGGGGAGCAGCAGGGATGGGCTCCGAGGCTTTGCCAGGGCTGCCCCAGGGCTTTCAGAGTGTCCTGTCCCCACTCCGCAGGGACAGCACTGGGACTGGCCGCGGGAATGTCCCCATTCCCGAGCTGAGGTGACGTGGCAGACACAGCAACCAAACCTCTGTGCTGCCGTGCTCCAGGACCCGCTTTGGTCCTTCCTTTGGAGCCACAGAGCCCCGAGCAAAGTCCCTCATCCGCTGTGTCCCACGGTTCCTGCACAGCGGGGACGCCCTGCCTGTGACCGGGGTGGCAGCAGTGACCCCAATTGTCCCCTGTTGCTGTCACCCACCCCCAGCGATGCTCTGCACCCTCCCAAAGCCAGGCACAGCCGGGATGGAGCGGGAGTGTCCTCACAGGCACGGGGAGGAGGAGTTGCCATTCACCGTCACCCGGGGCAGGGGACAAAGCTCCCACCCTGCCCGCTCGCTGCCATCCCGGAGCTGGCACTGGACGAGCGTGGGAAGCTGTCCCCAAGGTGTCCCCAAGCCCTCCCTTGCTCACCCCGCCCCTGCCTGGGGACATGGCTCAGCGCCCCGGCCCCATCCCAGCTCCCTGCTCCCCAGTGCGGGGGTGGCTGTCCCCGCTGGGGACAAGAAGCAGAGCCCGCGGGGCACAGCCGGGCACGGGAGGGCTCAGCAGGACCGAGCCCGGGCTGAGCCTCCTGCCCTCGCCGCTGCGGTTTCCCTGAAGATGTGGCTCTGTCCTTACAAGGCGATGCTGGCCCGGCTGTGACTCAGTCACCTCCCCCTGCAGCCCTGGGGCTTCACATGTCTTTGGGGGTTGGCTTTTTGGGGGCAGGTTTTTTTTGGTTTTGAGGGGAAAAAATACCCCACGCAGACTCTCTCTTCCTTTTTTTTCTGTGCTGCTGCACGCAGGGTTCTGTCCAGTCATGACTCAACATCCCAAGCTTCTGCATTTCCCAGAAAAGCCTCCCTCTTCCTGCCCTTTGGCCACTCTCCCACTGCCCCAGGAGGGACATAAATAGGATATCAAAAGTTTGGGATAACCTGCACAGCTCCATCCCCAACCTCCATCTCCTGGCTCATCCCCATCCCGCTGCTGCACCACTCCCAGGTGCAATTCCCTGCTTTTCCTGCATTGAGCGACTCGGCGATGCTGCAGGAAAGGCAGCGAAGTGGCTGTGGGCAGGGGAAAAGAAGGAGCCGCAGCTCCTCTCCTCTTTGTGCCTCAGTTTCCCTGGCTGCAAAATCGGGATGGGCTCGTGCTGCAAAAGCCGCAGGTAGAGGGTGAATTCCGGGAGGCTCTGGGACGCTGGAGAAGTTTTGGGGCCGATCCTCAGCCAGAGCAGGGAGTTGAGGGATGCTCCTGCAGCCACCCCACTGCAGGGGACACTCTGGGGCCAGGGGAGCGCTGGGAGAGCCCCAGGTCGTGGCAGCCGAGCAGCTCTGCCTGGGCCAAGCTGGAAACCCTCGCGGCACTCCTGGTGCAGCCACCAGGACATGGCAGGGACCCCAAAACCACCTTCCTGCATCCAGGGTGAGATTGGGCAGCAGGAAGAGGGGACATGGGAAGGGAAAACCCTCGTGGCATTCCCAGTGCAGCCCCCAGGACATGGCAGGGACCCCATAACCACGTTCCTGCCCTCGCTGTGACTGGTGCTGCCTCCGGGGCGGGGTTGGGCAGTGGGGAGGGGGCAAATGGGACAGGACACACAGCCCTTGACCTGCTGCCCAGACCTACATCGGGCCCGTGCTGATCTCCGTGAACCCCTTCAAGCAGATGCCGTATTTCACCGACCGCGAGATCGAGCTGTACCAGGGCGCGGTGAGGCTGCTGGGGCAATTCGGGGTTAATTCCGTGCAAAACCCCTGGGGCTGTCCCCTGAGGGTCCCCATCCTCCCCAGCCCCTTGGGGGCTTCAGGGCCCAGGGCTCCCAACAAGAGTCAGTGGCGAGATCCAGCAGCAAATCCACATTCCTGGGAAATTCAGCTCAGACATGCACCCTAAAGCAACCCAAACATGGTAAAATGCAGCCGGAGCGGCTCTGCCCCAGCGAGATTCCCGAGGAGGAGGGGAGAGATAAAAAGCACCAGACATGCTGCTGATGAGCTGGGGGTTGTGGGGAGAGGCTGATTCCCATATCGGCAGGGGAAGGGGATTTGGGGAGGGGAGCTGGGGCTGCTCTGTGCCCAGCACCACTGTCCCTGTCCCCTGTTTAGGGTCATGATGAAGAGAACGATTCCCACATGGGTTTGGGGATGGGAACTGGGGGCTGGTCTCTGCCCAGCACCACTGTCCCTGTCCCCTTTTTAGGGTCAGGATGAAGAGGCTGATTCCCCTGAGGGCAGTTAAGGGGGTTTGGGCAGGTGAGCAGGGGGCTGTCCCTGTCCCCTGTTTAGGGTCACGATGAAGAGGATGATTCCACTGAGGGCCGTTAAGGGGGGTTGGGGTCTGCTCTGTGCCCAACACCGCTGTCCCTGTCCCCTGTTTAGGGTCACGATGAAGAGGATGATTCCACTGAGGGCCGTTAAGGGGGGTTGGGGTCTGCTCTGTGCCCAACACCGCTGTCCCTGTCCCCTGTTTAGGGTCAGGATGAAGAGGACAATTCCCACATGGGTTTGGGGATGGGAGCTGAGGCTGCTCTGTGCCCAGCACTGCTGTCCCTGTCCCCTGTTTAGGGTCAGGATGAAGAGGATGATTCCCCTGAGAGCAGTTAAGGGGGTTGGGGGTCTGCTCTGTGCCCAACACCGCTGTCCCTGTCCCCTGTTTAGGGTCAGGATGAAGAGGACAATTCCCATATGGGTTTGGGGATGGGAACTGGGGGCTGGTCTCTGCCCAGCACTGCTGTCCTTGTCCCCTGTTTAGGGTCAGGATGAAGAGGACAATTCCCATATGGGTTTGGGGATGGGAACTGGGGGCTGGTCTCTGCCCAGCACTGCTGTCCTTGTCCCCTGTTTAGGGTCAGGATGAAGAGGATGATTCCCCTGAGAGCAGTTAAGGGGGTTGGGGGTCTGCTCTGTGCCCAACACCGCTGTCCCTGTCCCCTGTTTAGGCCCAGTATGAAAATCCCCCCCACATCTATGCCCTGACTGACAACATGTACCGGAACATGCTGATCGATGGGGAGAACCAGTGCGTCATCATCAGGTACTGGGGACACTGGGGGACACTGGGGTGCCCCCGCCCCTGGGGACAGCTGTCCCCATCACCTCTCTTCCCAGCCCAGGGGTTTCCCAGCTAAGAGGTGGCTGAAGAGTGGTGGCTGCAGGACTCTGGGGGGTCAGGCCAGGCTGTGGCCAGAGGGGTTCCAGGCGGGGCAGAGCCTTGTGCAATGCACCTTTCCGGTGCAGTGTTGCAAGGGAAATGGTCAGGATGTGGGGCAAGGCTGAAGACTTCCCTCTGAGGCTCCCCAGTCTCCCTCCTCCCCTTCTAAATCTGGTGAGAAATCCAACATCTCCTGGAGCAGCTCCTCACCGAGCCACGCTCTGCTCACAGATATCCAAGGGGGGTGGCCACAGTCCCCAAAACTCGCTGTCATCCTCTGGCCCTGCCCCAGGACCCACCCCAAAGCCCCCAGGATGGGTGACTCTGGGGGGACCCTTTCACATCTGCTCTGCTTTGGCGTTTGCACAGCGGAGAAAGCGGCGCCGGGAAAACGGTGGCAGCAAAATACATCATGGGCTACATCTCCAAAGTGTCTGGGGGCGGGGAGAAGGTCCAGGTAGGGCTGCTGTCCCCCTTGCCACTCATCACTTCACCTCCCAGCTGATCCCCTCCACCCTGACCCCAACCCCTCAGCTGATGGTGGCACACGGTGCAGCCGCTCCAGGGCTGGGGACATGCAAAGCCCCAGCTCTGTCCCCAGCCCCAGAGCTGTGGGGCACAGCTGTGCTCAGCCCTCCCCTCCTCCGTCCCCAGCACGTGAAGGACATCATCCTGCAGTCCAACCCGCTGCTGGAAGCCTTCGGGAATGCCAAAACTGTGCGGAACAACAACTCCAGCCGCTTCGTGAGTGCCAGGGCGGGGGCAGGGTCAGTGCTGAAGCAGAGTCGCTGACCCAGCTGGGGTGGAAAGCTGACCTTTAGGGTCAAGTCCAAGCATTCCCCCAGCTCTGCCAAGGCCACCATTGGACCATGGCCCCAAGTGCCACGTCCACTCATCATTTAAATCCCTCCGGAGATGGTGACTCCACCACAGTCTGTCCCAGTGCCTGACCACCCCTTCCATGAAGGAATTTTTCCTCCTATCCAACCTAAATGTCCCCTGGGGCAATGTGAGGCCATTTCCTCTTGTCCTGTTGTCCTGCTCCCTATTACCTGGGAGAACAGACCGACCCCACCTGGCTCCAAGCTCCTTTTGGGCACTTGTAGGGAATGATGAGGTCTCCACATAACCCCTAAAGTCTTCAGCCAGGGCCTGCACATCATAGCAAAGCTCCTCGTGTGGTAGGAGAAGGGGGAGAGCAGCCAGGGCTGGAGGAATGAACAATCCCATGGCTCTGAGCAGGATCTGTGCTCGAGCAGGGAAAATACTTCGAGATCCAGTTCAGCCGGGGTGGAGAACCCGATGGGGGCAAGATCTCCAACTTCCTGCTGGAGAAGTCACGGGTAGTGAGCCAGAACGAGTGTGAGAGGAATTTCCACATCTACTATCAGGTACAGGGGTGCTCTGGAGCCACCAGGCCGCAGGGGGGACCTGGAGCTGGGTGACCACAGCCCCCTGTCCCCTCCCAGCTCATCGCAGGGGCATCCCAAGAGCAGCGGCAGAATTTGGGCATCATGAGCCCGGATTATTACTTCTACCTGAACCAGACAGACACCTACCAAGTGGAGGGCACAGACGACCGCAGTGACTTCCACGAGACCATGGTGAGTGCCTGGCTGGGGAGTCCCCAAAGAACCCCAAAGATTCAAAGTCCCCCAGAGGCTCACGGGGTCCCTGCACCCCCAGAACGCCATGCAGGTCATTGGCATCCGTGGCGAGGACCAGCAGCTGGTGCTGCAGATCGTGGCGGGGATCCTGCACCTGGGCAACATCAGCTTCCGGGAGGAAGGCAACTACGCCCGCGTGGAGAACGCCGACTGTGAGTGGCCAAGGAGCTCCAGGGGATAGGCAGGCACGGTCACGGGGACTCTTGGGGAGTCACAAATCCCCCGGTGGAGGAGGGAGGCAGCACCGGCACCTTCCTGAATTAGAGACAGGGAAACTGAGGCAGCGAGCAAATGGCTCAGCCAGAGCTTGATTAGCCAGGGGACAGATGGCAGGTGTCACCTGGGGAGAGGAAGGGCCCATCCCATGTCCCCTGTCATTGTCCCACTGCTGTCCTTCACCTTGGATGGGATTGGGGGCTCCGGACGGGCAGAACACAGCCCTGAGCAGCCCCACTGTGCCCAGCCCTGGCCTTCCCTGCCTACCTGCTGGGGGTGGACCAGGAGCGCCTCAACGAGAAGGTGACCAGCAGGAAGATGGACAGCAAGTGGGGTGGCCGCTCCGAGTCCATCACCGTCACCCTCAACGTGGAGCAGGCTGCCTACACCCGCGACGCCCTGGCCAAGGGGCTCTACGCCCGCGTCTTCGACTTCCTCGTGGAGGTGCGTGGGCCCGTGGGGTGGTATGAGAGGAGATGGGCACCATCCACTCCTGGATGCGGCCAATCCCACTGCCCTGCACCCACCCTGTCCCCTCTGCCCCGCAGTCCATCAACCGGGCCATGCAGAAGCCGTACGAGGAGTACAGTGTTGGGGTGCTGGACATCTACGGCTTCGAGATATTCCAGGTGTGTGATATTCCATGAGCCCAGCTGGGAACGTCCTGCTCTGCTTCCACAGCAAGGACAGCACCTGGGACAGTGGCCCTGAGAAGGGTCCTTGGAGCAGCACCCAAGGACTGCTGGTTGGGATCCCCCCTGGTGAGCAACAGGAGCAGAAAACAACTGGGCACTGTTTTCTCTTCCATCTCTCATCCAGAAAAATGGCTTTGAGCAATTCTGTATTAACTTTGTGAACGAGAAGCTGCAGCAGATCTTCATCGAGCTGACCCTGAAGGCAGAGCAGGTACAGGGGGGCCGGGCTGGGGGGCTGTAGGGCTGTGCCAGCGCCCCAGTTCTGCAGTCTCCTCCTCCCCAGCACCACAGCTGGAGCGGGGGGTCTGCAGCACATCCTGGGGCTCGGGGCCCACCCAGCTCTCCCTGTGCTTGCCCAGGAGGAATACGTGCAGGAGGGGATCAAGTGGACGCAGATCCAGTACTTCAACAACAAGGTGGTGTGTGACCTGATCGAGAACAAGCTGGTGAGTGGGGTCCCCTCTGCCGGGGGAGGATTTTTGGGGGTTTTTTGGGGAGCAGAGGCACCCAGGGACAGGGGCTGGGTGGGTGCTGTTGTTGAGGTGGGAGAAGCTGGTCCTGCCAAGGAGCAGAGAATCCCAGACTGGTCTGGGTTGAAAGGGACCTTAAATCCCATCCAGTGCCACCCCTGCCATGGGCAGGGACACCTCCCACCACCCCAGGGTGCTCCAAGCCCTGTCCAACCTAGCCATGGACACTGCCATGGGAGAGCAGCAGCGCTAAGCTGTGGCTCAGCATGAAGCAGTTGTGAGCAGGTGCAGGATTGGGCCCTGCCGCACCCATGGCTTCCCTTTCCCTGTCCCAGAACCCTCCTGGCATCATGAGTGTCCTGGATGACGTGTGTGCCACCATGCACGCCACGGGCGAGGGCGCCGACCAGACCCTGCTGCAGAAGCTGCAGGCAGCCGTGGGCACCCACGAGCACTTCAACAGCTGGAGCTCGGGCTTTGTCATCCACCACTACGCTGGCAAGGTGGGCAGGGCACCCCGAACCCCACAGCCCGCGCCCCGCAGCTCTGGCCCCCCGCAGCTGAGGTCCCCTCTGGTCCCCAGGTGTCCTATGACGTGAACGGCTTCTGCGAGCGCAACCGGGACGTGCTTTTCACCGACCTGATCGAGCTCATGCAGAGCAGTGAGCAGTGAGTCCTGCAGTGATGGGGGACTGGGGCGCCCCAAAAGGGCTGGGGCACCCCAAAAGGGCTGGGACACCCCAAAAGGGCTGGGGCACCCCAAAAGGACTGGGACAACCCAGAAGGGCTGGGGCACCACAAAAGGGGCTGGGGCACCCCAGAAAGGCTGGGGCACAGGGCAGGATCCTCAATATCCACACCTTAAAGTCTGGTCCTGCCTTTGTGGGCATCACTGCTTGGGGTGCTTAGTCCTGCTTCGCCCCATGAGCATTGGGGCCATTCCAGAGCTGGGCAGAGTGGGATCATCCACTAGTGGGATAATCCACCAGTGGATCACCCATCAGCGGGATCACCCACCCATGGGATCATTCACCAGTGGGATAATCCACCAGCGGATCATCCAGCCGTGGGATCACCCACCAGCGGGATCATCTGCCAGTGGGATCACCCACCAGTGGGATCATCCACCAGGACTGACCCTGCTCCTGGGGGTGGCTGGGGAGGATGAACCCAGCCCCACAGCACAGAAGGCAGAGCTGGCCTCAGCTCAGGCTGTGCTGAGCCTGGGCGGCTCTCACCCGGGGACTGTCACCTCCTTTCCAGCGGTTTCATCCAGATGCTTTTCCCAGAAAAACTTGATTCTGACAAAAAGGGACGACCGACCACCGCGGGCTCCAAAATCAAGGTGTGTCCCACGGGCTGCAGGGTGTGTCCCTCTGGGGCGTGGCAGGGGCTGTGCTCCCACCGCCCCCTCTGATGCTACAGAGGTCGATCCTTGCACCAGAAACAGGCCAACGACCTGGTGAACACCCTCATGAAGTGCACCCCACACTACATCCGCTGCATCAAACCCAACGAGACCAAGAAACCGCGGGACTGGGAGGAAAGCAGGTAACGGGGAGCCCCCAGAGCCCCAGGAACAGGACCCGGCCATGGAGAGGTGGCCAGGACCAGCTTTCCTCCAAAAACTACACCCTTGGGCTGCTCCCTCTGAGCTGGTCAGACCTAGGGGAGGACAAAGAGTGGTGGGGACACACTGTCCTCTTCAGGTGCACCTTTAGGTCCCCTCCTGAGCTGTTGTCCCACATTGTCCCCCTAGGGTGAAGCACCAGGTGGAGTACCTGGGGCTGAAGGAGAACATCCGAGTGCGCCGGGCAGGGTTCGCCTACCGCCGCCTCTTCCACAAATTCCTGCAACGGTGAGCGGCCATGGGGATAGGGCTGGCAGATGCCACAGCCCAGTCAGGACCCACAGCTCCTCGTTAGGAGGAAATTCTGCTCTGGGAGGGTGGGGAGGCCCTGGTGCAGCTTCACAGGTTAAGAGAGCTGGGGGTGTTCACCTGGAGAAGAGAAGGCTCCAGGGAGAGCTCAGAGCCCCTGGCAGGGCCTAAAGGGCTCCAGGAGAGCTGGACAGGGACTGGGGACAAGGGATGGAGGGACAGGACACAGGGAATGGCTTCCCACTGCCAGAGGGCAGGGATGGATGGGATATTGGGAAGGAATCCATCCCTGTGAGGGTGGTGAGGCCCTGGCACAGGTGCCCAGGGCAGCTGTGGCTGCCCCTGGATCCCTGGCAGTGTCCAAGGCCAGGCTGGACAGGGCTTGGAGCAACCTGGGACAGTGGAAGGTGTCCCTGCCCATGGCAGGGAGTGGAATGGGATGAGATGGGCTTTAAGATCCCTTCCACCCAAAACCATTGTGGGATTCTGTGACTGGGATTTCTCCCCACAGCTATGCCATCCTCACCCCCGAGACGTGGCCGTCATGGCGCGGGGACGAGCGCCAGGGGGTGCAGCACCTCCTGCGCTCGGTCAACATGGACCCCGACCAGTACCAGATGGGCCGCAGCAAGGTGTTCGTCAAGAACCCCGAGTCGGTGGGTGGCCCTCAGCCCTCTGGGGATGCTGCCCGTGGCTGGGTGGCACTGGGGAGGCTTTGGGGTGTCCTGGCTCAGCACTGCCTATCCCTCCCAGCTCTTCCTCCTCGAGGAGATGAGGGAGAGGAAATTCGACGGCTTCGCCCGGGTGATCCAGAAGGCCTGGCGCCGGCACGTCGCCATCCGGAAATACGAGCAGATGAGAGAGGAGGGTAAGGCCAGGCAAGGACAGGGTCAGTGCCACCCCTGCAAGGCTTTTAGGGTGCCTTTCAGTGGGACGGCCCAGCTGTCAGAGCAGCAGCTCCTGATCTAATGGGGATTAGGTAATGGAGGAGCCGGCCCGTGAGATGTTGGGAGGCTTTTCCCACTCTGAAAGGACAGCACGGATTTCCTGCTGGGGCCACAGGACAGAAACAGATCCTTGTGCTGTCTCGCTCTGTGTTTCACTGCCTGCACAGGGATGGAGGGGAGGAGGTGGGAGTCAGAGCTGGCACAGGGATGGGCCAAGCCACTGCTCCCTGCCTGACCCCATCCCAGCTTTTCCCACCTTCCCAAGTGAAAAATCAGGGAGGAAAACCCATAAAGCACCTGGGTCCATCCCTCCTTCCCACAGCATGGGGTTTTTGAAGGCAATTCATGGGTCTCAAAGCCAGCCAAGCTCAAGCAGCTGGGATTCCTCCCATGGCATAGAGCAATCCCCACTTGTTGGTGCCCTGACCCATGTGACAGCTCCCACAGCTGGTGTGGGGGGCTCTGAGCCACCAGCACAGAGCCCTGTCCCACCAGCACCGCCTCGGGGTCCCTCCAGCTGCCAGCATCCTCTACAACTTCAAAGAGCGGCGGAGGAACAGCATCAACAGGAATTTCGTGGGTGATTACCTGGGCATGGAGGAGCGGCCGGAGCTACGCCAGTTCCTGGCCAAGCGGGAGCGCATCGACTTCGCCGACTCCATCACCAAATACGACCGCAGGTTCAAGGTATGGACACACCTGGGGCTGGGACCAGCCACGCTGCAGCTGCTGGTGGCTTCACTTGGGTGGGACGCGTGTGTGGGACTTGTGCAAAGCCCCTCACCCCCTTCTGCTGCCCTTCCCCAGCCCATCAAGAGGGATTTCATCCTCACCCCCAAGTACTTCTACCTGATCGGGCGGGAGAAGGTGAAGAAGGGGCCTGAGAAGGGGCAGATCAAGGAGGTGCTCAAGAAGAAGGTGGAGCTGCAGGCGGTGAGCGGTGTCTCGCTGAGGTGTGTCCCTCCCCACGGGCTCTGCATGGCCTGGCTTCCCCCAGCACCTCCAGCAGCTTCTCCATGCCCTGGTGCCCCCCAGTCCCTCACCCACGGGGGCATCCAGCCCTGAGGAGGGGGGGGGAGGCTCTCCACAGGGAGCTTTGCAGACGGGGCTTTGGAGGTTGGGGAGTTTTCCAACTAAATCACCCTCCAAATTTCCTCGGGGTGGGCCCAAGCCCAGCAGGGCCCCCAACCCCCCCCCCAGCCCAGCTGGCACCAGCCTTGGTGGGGTTCACACCCCTGGCTGCTCCCCCCCAGCACCAGGCAGGACGACTTCTTCATCCTCCACGAGAACGATGCCGACAATTTCTTGGAGTCCATCTTCAAGACGGAGCTGATCAGCCTCTTGTGCAAACGCTTTGAGGAGCTCACCCGCTCCAAGTTGCCCCTCTCCTTCAAGGACACGTAAGGATGGGGGCCAGGAGAGGGGACAGAGTAGGACAGGGTCCTGTCACCACGGCCTCATGGCTTCTCTCGCCCCCAGACTACAGTTTCGGGTGAAGAAGGAGGGCTGGGGTGGCGGTGGCACCCGCAACATCACCTTCATCAGAGGCCAGGGTGACGTGGCCGCCCTCAAAGCTGGAGGCAAAACCCTTACGGTCAGCATCGGGGATGGGCTCCCCAGGAATGCCAGTGAGTGCCAGGGCACTGGGGGGTGGCAGGGGTGGGACACAGGAGCGCTGGGGTCACAGGGCACATCTGAAGGCCTTGGAACGTCGGGGTGAACTGGATGTACCCCGTGGGGTTTGCGTCTCACATTTCTGCTCTGGTGATGGGGCAGCATGGGCAGCTCTGGGGAACAGGGTACAAATGGGGGCACAGCCCCTACAGCTGGCTCTGAGGCCTGTCACCTAACGGGGGGCTTGTGTCCCCCCAGAGCCCACAAGGAAGGGGGCAGCGCAGGGCAGAGGTGGCAGCAGGTGTCCAGCACCCTCCCGAAGTGCCCCAGCAGCACCCAGAGGTGAGGAGGGGGCACCAGGGTGGGGGGACCCCAGATGGGACCCAGCCAGCACCGCGCTGGATCCCAGGCTCTGCACGGACCTGGGATGGGACGTTCCAGGAGCCTGCAGGAATGGGGCTGCCCAGTTCCCCCGCGGTGATGCCCAGGGGCAGCGGAACACCTACAGGATGCCCCAAAAGCAGACGCGGGGCCCCCCGGCCACGGCTCTTCCCACCCGCAACGCCAGCCACCAGCACAAGGCACGGCCCCCATCCGAGCACAACATGGACTTCCTCAACGTGCCTGACCAGGGCGTGGCCGGGTAGGTGCTGTCCCATGTCCCTCTCCCTGCCCCATCCTCCTCTGCCACTGCCAGCAGCACCAGGACCTGCTTTTTCCCCTGGGGGCAAGTGGGGCAACCTGGCTTTGCTGGCAGGACACATCTCCCAGGCTCTTGTGCGTCCCAGTTCTCCCAGTCCCTGCGCTGGGAGCACCCACCACCTGCAGGCACAGAGCATCCCATGGGTGTGGGGCAGCTGGATGGGAAGCTCATCCTGACCCAGTTTCCCCAGTCCTTGCACTGGGAGCACCCACCTGCAGGTGGGTTCAGGGTGGGCAGGAGCATGCATCTCATCCTTCCCCAGCTCCCTGAGTGCCTGCACCGGGAACATCCTGGGTTCAGGGTGGGCAGGAGGGTGCATCTCATCCTGCCCCAGTTCCCCCAGTCCCTGCACTGGGACCACCCACCTGCAGGCTCAGAGCACCCCATGGGTGTGGGGCAGCAGGGTGGGCAGGAGGGAACAGCACATCCCTCACCCCCATCCCGGTGTGACCCCATCCCTCCCTCTCTCCCCCCAGGATGCAGCGCCGGCGCAGTGTGAGCCACCGGCCGCCCCCGGCCCGGCGCCCCAAGCCCCAGCCCAAGGCGGAGGGGCCGCGCTGCCGGGCGCTCTATCAGTACCTGGGGCAGGACGTGGATGAGCTCAGCTTCGAAGTGGGGGACATCATCGACATCCTGCTGGAAGGTACCAAGCTCGTGCCCTGCCCAGCTGCTCTCGCCCTGTGCTGGCACCACACCTGACCCGGCTCTTTCTGCCCTTCCCAGATGCGTCCGGCTGGTGGAAGGGCCGGCTGCACGGCAAGGAAGGGCTTTTCCCTGGGAATTACGTGCAGAAGATCTGAGCTGGAGGAAAGGAGGAGGTCACCATCCTCCCACCCCACCTCCAGAGGCTGTGCCCAAGGTGCCAGCGGTGGCTCCGTGAATTTTCCACCAACGCTGGCATGGAGTGAGCATTTCCTCACAAGCCCCCGGACTGTGCCGGTGCCAAGGGCTGAATCCCACCTGCTCTTTTTGAGCCCTGCAGCAAGGACGGGCTCTTTGCTGCTTGTTCGTACCCTGGGACTGAAACCGCTCTGTGGTATGAATAGAATCGTTGTTAATAATTATGGTAAAAAAACAGACTCAGCAAATCCGACTCAAATATTGAGTTTGGGGCTTGTATTTCCCACTGTGGCTGTGACAAGTGCTGTGGCGAGGGCAGACACAGATCAAAGGCAGCGCCGTTCCCCCTACGCTGAACCCTCCAGAAAACGCTGAACACCCAAAGCAGCTCTCCCAGGGACCCGGCTCGACTCTCTCCACACCCGCCGGGCTCCGCACGGCTCAGCACAGCCGCCGGGAGCTGCCGGGACAGGGCCGGGGACAGTCGCGACAATCGGGACAGCCCCGATTTCTCACAGGAAAAACCCCAAGGATCTCTCGGAGAGAGCCCACGGAGCAGTCACAGCTTGTTCTGTGGCGCTCAGAGGGTGCTGGGCCCCTCTGTTTGCGGGGCGGGCGGGTCCCGTCCGTGTGGGGCCAGGGGCGATGGCCAGGGGGGCAAACTCTGTCCTGGGCTGCAGCGGCTCAGGGGCACCGCAAGGCCGCGGGGACAGCGGGGCTGGATGGGGAGGGGCTGTGGGGCGGGGGTCAGTCCCACCCGGGGCTGCTCCAGGAGGTTTTCAGCACGGAAAGGGATGGACAGGGCCAGAATGTCCGGGGAATGTCCGGGGAATGTCCGGGGAATGTCCGGCTCAGGCCCGGCTCAGGCCCGGCTCAGGCCCGGCTCAGGCCCGGCTCCCCTCGCTGCCCTCTCCCCCCGCCCGGGCCTGCGCCGGAGGAAGTGACGACAGCCTGAGCCCACAGATCCCGGCCCTCCTCTTCCTCCTGAGCCCACAGATCCTAGCCCTCTTCCTCCCTGAGCCTACAGATCCTAGCCCTCTTCCTCCCTGAGCCTACAGATCCTAGCCCTCTTCCTCCCTGAGCCTACAGATCCTAGCCCTCTTCCTCCCTGAGCCTACAGATCCTAGCCCTCTTCCTCCCTGAGCCTACAGATCCTAGCCCTCTTCCTCCCTGAGCCTACAGATCCTAGCCCTCTTCCTCCCTGAGCCTACAGATCCTAGCCCTCTTCCTCCCTGAGCCTACAGATCCTAGCCCTCTTCCTCCCTGAGCCTACAGATCCTAGCCCTCTTCCTCCCTGAGCCTACAGATCCTAGCCCTCTTCCTCCCTGAGCCTACAGATCCTAGCCCTCTTCCTCCCTGAGCCTACAGATCCTAGCCCTCTTCCTCCCTGAGCCTACAGATCCTAGCCCTCTTCCTCCCTGAGCCTACAGATCCTAGCCCTCTTCCTCCCTGAGCCTACAGATCCTAGCCCTCTTCCTCCCTGAGCCTACAGATCCTAGCCCTCTTCCTCCCTGAGCCTACAGATCCTAGCCCTCTTCCTCCCTGAGCCTACAGATCCTAGCCCTCTTCCTCCCTGAGCCTACAGATCCTAGCCCTCTTCCTCCCTGAGCCTACAGATCCTAGCCCTCTTCCTCCCTGAGCCTACAGATCCTAGCCCTCTTCCTCCCTGAGCCTACAGATCCTAGCCCTCTTCCTCCCTGAGCCTACAGATCCTAGCCCTCTTCCTCCCTGAGCCTACAGATCCTAGCCCTCTTCCTCCCTGAGCCTACAGATCCTAGCCCTCTTCCTCCCTGAGCCTACAGATCCTAGCCCTCTTCCTCCCTGAGCCTACAGATCCTAGCCCTCTTCCTCCCTGAGCCTACAGATCCTAGCCCTCTTCCTCCCTGAGCCTACAGATCCTAGCCCTCTTCCTCCCTGAGCCTACAGATCCTAGCCCTCTTCCTCCCTGAGCCTACAGATCCTAGCCCTCTTCCTCCCTGAGCCTACAGATCCTAGCCCTCTTCCTCCCTGAGCCTACAGATCCTAGCCCTCTTCCTCCCTGAGCCTACAGATCCTAGCCCTCTTCCTCCCTGAGCCTACAGATCCTAGCCCTCTTCCTCCCTGAGCCTACAGATCCTAGCCCTCTTCCTCCCTGAGCCCACAGATCCCAGCCCTCCTCTTCCTCCCTCCCAAGCCCCCACCCCCGTGTCACACAGACCGCCCCTCCCCAATTTGGGGTCCAGCAGCGTTCAGGGGACCCTGTGTCCTGCAGGGTGGGGATAACAGAGGGCAGGGCCTCACTGGGGTGGGAAGTTCCCCATGGGACTGGAAGTTCCTCATGGCCTCACACTGGAAATGGCGGTTCCCCCCTCCCCCCCATGATGGGCTTTTTTTCAGCCTCTGCAGTCCTTGGGGTGATTTTTACTGCAAATCACAGATTTTTAGGAGTCCTTGCACTGCAGAGCGCAAGGAGGAGCAGGGAGCAGGCATCTCTGTTTCTACTTTAATGAAAAATTGTGGCTTTGGAAACTCTGGCGATTTAAGAAACTCCATCCCGCACCTTCCAGCTCCTCCTGGGGGCTGGGGGAGCAGAAATGGGGGGCAGTGGGTGCTGTCAGGTGGGACCTCTCCCTCTCAGCCCCGCAGGGTATGGGAGCTGGGCCACCCCAGGAACTCCGGATGCTCCCAAGGGCTCCAGGGCTTTGGGGTCTCTCAGGGGCTCCTGTTCCTGGAGGCCCCAAGGGGCTTGGGCTGCTCCTCAGGGCCACACATGAGCTGGTGGGAGGTTCCCGGGAGTCTGGGGTGGTCCCAGGAGTCCAGGGTTCTCCGAGGAACTTGGGGTGCTCAGAGGGTCCTGGGATTCTCCAAGGGGTCCAGGACTTCCCACAGGGCTCGGGTCTGAGCACCCCAGGATGCTCTGAAGCCCCCAGGACACCGCAAAGCCCCGCGATGCTTTGGGCATCCTGAGATGCTTCAAAGCCTCCAGGAAAGTCCAAAAGCCTCAGGATGCTCCATGACCCTTGTCCTTGGAATGTTCCAAAGCCCCAGGATGTTCCAAGAGCCCTGGGATGCTCCAAAAGCCCTGAGATGCTCCAAGACCCTCAGGATGCTCAAGCCTCTGGGATGCTCTGAGCCCCCGGGATGTTTTCAGCCCCCGAGATAATCTGAGACCCCGGGATGCTCCAAGGGCCCTGGGATGCTCCAAAAGCATCAGGATGCTCTGACGCCTTTCCCTCTCTGGGATGCTCTGTGCCCCCGGCATGCTCCAAACCCCCGGGATGCTTCGAGACCCCCGGGGTGCTCCAAACCCCCGGCGTGCTCCAAAACCCCGGGATGTTCGAAACCCCCGGGATGCTCCAAAACCCCGGGATGCTCCAAAACCCCGGGATGTTCCAAACCCCCGGCATGCTCCAAAACCCCGGGATGCTCCAAACCCTGGTATGCTGCAAACCCCCCGGGATGCTCCAAAACCCCAGGATGTTCCAAAACCCGAGATGCTCCGAAACCCCGAGATGCTCCGAAACCCCAGGACGTTCCAAACTCCCGGGATGCTCCAGCTGCCCGCAGACGCCAGGATGCGGGGTGGGGGGAATCCCCCGGGAAAAGCAGCCGGGGGGACAGCGGGGCGGGGCCGGTTCCCCCCCANCTCCTCCTCCTCCTCCTCCTCCTCCTCCCCCCGCTCTCGCGACAGCTCCGCACAGAAAATGGCCCCGCGGCCGCCCCGCCGCTGATGCGCGACCCGGGCGGCGCCGGCCCCGCCGCATCCCCGGTACGGCCGCGAGGAACCGGGAGGGACCGGGAGGGACGGGCGGGCACCGGGGGAACCGGGCGGGGAGCGGCACCGGGGCAGCACCGCGATCGGGAGGATGGACCGGCACCGGGGATAGACCGGCACAGGGGGTGCACGGGCAGCGGGGGTGTACCGGCACCGGCGGGGCTGGACCGGCACCGGGGTTGGACCGGGATCGGGGTTGTACAGGTATCGGGGTACCCCGGCACCGGGGGGGTGCCGATATCGGGGATGTACCGGCACCGGGGGATCTCCCGGTGCAGGGGTGTGCTGGCACCGGGGGTGTACCGGTACCAGGGGATGGACCGGCACCGAGAGCTGTCCTGGCTCCTGGATTTGGAGCAGCACCGGGTCTGGAGCAGCACTGGGGACAACAGCGGTACCGAGCTGGGGCCCGGGGCACCGGGGCTGTGCAGGGAGCCTGGCCCTGCCCCGGCCCTGGGGCTGCTGCCCACGGCGGCTCGGCGGCACGGGGCCACTGCTACCACTGTGGGGTGCGTGGCCGTGGGGGTGCTCCCGTGGCTGGCACTACCCCCAAGAGCAATAGCCACGGGTGTATGGCCCGTGGGGGCTAGCAGCCCCGGAAAGCAGTAGCCATGGGGTTACCACCTCTGGGGCTGGCTGGGAGCCATGGGAGCTGCTAGCCCCAGGTCGTGGCAGGTGTGTGTGGCCTGTGGGAGCACCAGGACCTCCCACCCAGCCCGGGATGCACCTGCCGGGATCTCCCTGTGCTCCCTCCATCCTCCCCCACCTGCAGGAGCTGCTTTGTTGCTGCCAGAGCTGGGAGCTGCTGGCCTTGGCCACGGCGTGAACTTGCCTGGTGCTCTGCTCGGGGCAGCTGTGGCCAGCTCGGGGACCAAGCTGTGACATTCCCAGGTGGCCCCTGAGGGGCAGGAGGGGTTTTTTCCAGTGTCAGAGCTGATGTAGCCAGGTGGATCAGGATGGTGTGGGAATGTGGGGAAATGGCAGCAAGGCTTGGAGCAATCTGGGGGATAGTGGGGACTCCCAGGCTTCCCCCCCTCGGAGGGAAAAGGGGCCTGGGCTGAGCTGTCCCCGTGGCCACCATGGGGGTGTGACACCAAGGCCATGCATGAGGCTCAGCGCTCACCCCTTTGCATGCCCATGCTGTCAGTGACTTCAGGCTGGGCTCCATAGGCTCTCCAGGTAGATCCGGATTTGGGAAGCAGGGAACCCCCCCAGAGAGGGGCAGAAAACCCCTAGGGAGGGGCAAAGCACCAAGGCAGCGGCTTTGCTCCAGCCCATGCCCAGGACTGGGGCACCCACCTTGTGCTGGCTGCTTGGAGCATCCTCCCCCCAGCACCCCCAGCTCTCTGCGGGCTCCCTGCCATATCTGACAGCACCGGGACAATCCACAGGGTGGATTGGAGTTCGGGATGTGGATCGAACCCGGGGCTGGTGGCACTGGCAGGAGCTGTGCCGCTGGCACCGCCGGTGCTTCCTCCCTCAGCGCTCGCCGGCTGCGCGATCACATGAGCCCCTTGTTCAGAGCCTTTGTCTCCTCTCCTGCGCCGAGGAGCTGCGTCTGGGGGGAGCCTCCTCATCCTCGGGCCTCAGAGATGCTCAAAGCGGATTATTTGTCCCATTTATCCTCCCAGGGTGGGTTGAGAAAAGGCTCTGGATACGATAAAGCCCCTGGCTGGTTGGAGGGGGATGAGCTGTGGGAATTATTCACTGAATCAGCAGCACAGCCTGCTCGGGGTGAGCGGCAGCTGCGAGCATCCTGCTCACCCGCATGGCTGGCAGCCCCCCAGAAGGGTGTTTGGGGTCCCTGCTCACCCCACAGGGGTTGGGATGAGAGGGTTTGGTGTCAGCAGCTTTTTGGGGAGGCTGAACTGGTGGCAGGAGAGCCCTGGGGATAATGACAGTGACAGCAGTGGCTCTGGGACTGGGGGTTCCGGGGCAGGTTTGCACTGCTGGTCACATCTCTGGGGGTGTCACATCTCGGGGGGAGTCACATCTCCAGGAGAGGCACAAAGTCACATCTCAGGGGGAGTAACATCTCGGGGAAAGTCATGTCTCTGGGGGTGTCACATCTCCAGAAAAGTCACATCTCTGAGGGAGTCACATTTCTAGGGAGGGTCCTGTCTCTGGGGGAATTATGTCACCAGGAGGGTCACAGCTCTGGGGCAGTGACATCTCTGGGGCAGTGACATCTCTGTGACCATGGGGGTGGGGACAGTGGCACCTGGGATGGGGTGTGACGCTCAGGGCTGCTAAACCAAGTCCTGGAGGATGAGAAGTGTTGGCCACCATCCCATGCGAGGTGACAAATGACAGCAGGATGATACAGGTGCCACCTGCTCCCCAAAACCAGTCACAGGGCGATGCCACGGTGCTGCCACCGTGTCCTCTGCCGTGCCTCCCGTGTGGAATGTTGGGTCACAAGCCAGTGTCCATCCTGCCTGCCCTCATGGGATCTGCCCATGGCATCTGCTCCAGAGGCATTTTCTAGAGAAAAGAAATCAGCTCACAGAGCATCGCTGGGGTGCTGCCTGCAAGTGGGAAATGGAGAGCGGCATCTGTCATCCCAGAGGGACAGGAGGGAGGTTCCGACACCCAAAGGCACTGCTGGCTTTGACCCTGGAGCACCAGGAGCCCCCCGTGCCCTGCTGCAGTGCTGTTGAGGAAGAATTTCCTGATTTCTTGGAAAAACTTCCCTGTGCTGCAGCTGAGCTCCCAACGCCGTGGCCCAGTGGGTGCTGGGCACAGGCGGTGCCACCCAGGTGTGATCCAGAGCGGCATTTCCAGCAGGGATGCAGGAATTTGGGTTCCCTGCAGTCTCCAGGGAACCAGGGCTGCCAGGAAAGGCTCCGGCAGCTCCAAAGCTCCGACATTTCAGGGTCGGGCACCGAAACATGGCAGTGCCACAGGGACAATGCCCAGGGGCAGGGCAGGCACACACAGCCCTGCCTCGACCTTTTTGGCATTGTCTCCCCCAAAAGAAGATTCCCAAGACTTTTTTCCCAAGAAAACTTGCACTACCCCCCAGTCAAACAAGGCTGCAGGAGCTGCCAGGAGCTTCCCATGTTTGCCCCATGTCCTGCGGGGTTGAAGGATAGAGATGGAGCATCCCCTCCGTCCAGGGCTGCATTTCCCTTCCCAGGCCATGACCAGCCCCAATCCTGCCCCACATTCCCTGTTCCATGGCCAACCCCGCTCCATGGATGGCTGATTCCATCCCGAGGCTGCCGCGCTGAGAAAACAACAACAACAAAAGGCCCCACAACCCCCAGACAAAGCCGGGAGCCCGGGGGCAGCCGCAGGAATAATCCCACAGGGATTTTTCCCCCCTCCCTGATTTATTTCCCACTGGGCTGTGATCCCACAGTGCCGGGTGCTGCAGGAACAGATGCTGAGCCCAGCTTGGCCAGGCTGAGCCCCGCTGGGTGAGACCCCCCCAAGCCAAAAACTGGGAAAATGCCTCTGGAGCAGATGTTAATGGGAAGGATGGGGTACCCCATCCAGCAGAGCTGATCCCCAGGGAGATTTCCCAAGGAGTTATTGAGCTCTTGGGGAAACATTGGCCAGTGCCCACTTCCCAGCCCCAGCACTGATATTATTATTATTATTATTATTATTATTATTATTATAGTACTATCATTATCAGCATTGTTATAATTGCAATTATTTTTACCATTTTCTGATTTTCATTTTATCCTTATTTTCATCATTGCTTATTATTTATTGGCATTTATTATTGCCGTTATTATCATCATTTTCTGTCTCACTCCAACATTAAGACACTACAGAGAAATCTCCCAAACGGAGAGGGTTTTCCAGATGATTTTCACTGGGAATTAGAGTTTGGCTCATCCATGTGGGAGCCTCGTGCCAAGGCGTGGTGAGGCCAAGCCAATGTACCTCTGGGCCCATCATCAACTCCCAGTCACACAGAGGGACCTGCTGCTCCTCGTGGCTGGAAAACTCTTCAGAATTGTGAGGGAGCACCCAGTGAGTGCCCCCAGCCCAGGTGGGAGCAGGAGGCTGGAGCAGCTCTGGCAATGGCGAGGGGATCCTGCAGTTTGGGGGAATTTTTGACTATGCAAGCAGGATCCTGGCCAAGTCTGGGGTGATGTTTGGGGGCTTTGGGGACCACCCTGGGGCAGGAAGAGACAGTGCCAGCTCTGGGTTCAGAGCCCCTGTGAGGCCAGGAGCTCCTGTGGGTGGGAGGATTGGACCCACGGCCATGGGGCACCGAGGAAGAAGAGAAGGAGGAGGAGCAGGAGGAGGGAGTCACCATCACTCCAGGCTGGGATCTGACCTCTCTCCCTGCTCCCGGTGCAGCATCGCCGGGAGGAGCCACCGTGTCCCTCTCCCCGTGCCCAGCTCCAGCCAGGCCATGAAGACGGAGAAGGACGAGGCTGTGGCCACCTTCTCCCTGCGGGGGAAATTCGGTGCAGAGGGGGCAGGTGAGTCCCCTTGGAGGAGTCGTGGTCAGAGCAGGGGGGAGCCTTTGGTGCTGTGGCTGGGAGGTCCCTTTGGGCAAATCCCACCCCATGGGGATGTGCCTGGGTGTGCAAGGATGTGCCCAGGTGTGCAAGGATGTGCTCAGGTGTGCCCAGATGTGCCCGGGTGTGCCCAGGTGTGCAGGTGGCCTCACCCAGTGTGTTCCAGACACCATCAGGCTTCACCTTCACACCTCAGCTTTTTCTAGAGCACAGCCCCTCCAAGCTCTCACACCCTGAAAGGCTCCAGCCTCTCCATCCTCCTCCAGCCAGAACCCCTCAGGCTCCACTTCCCTGTTTTTAAGGAAGGGGAGAGCAGAGGAGGTGTTCTGGCAGCGCTGAGCCTCACGGCCTCTCCCCGCAGGCTGCAGTGACCCAGCCGTGCCCGGTGCCCCGGTGGCGGTGGCGGGGAGCGGAGGGACCCCAGCCCCGGAGCTGCGGCCACTGAAGCGCAGACCTGTCCCAGGTGAGCCCAGCCCCGGCCCCGCCCCGGGGAGGGGACAGCGACAGGGACAGGGACAGGGCCGACGATCTGTGTCCTTGCAGGGAAACACTACCAGTGCTCGAGCTACGGCTGCAAACTGGCCTTCCCCAGCATGCAGGAGCTGATGGACCACCTGAAGGTCCACTACAGACCCACGCAGTCCCTCGAGGGTAAGGCCAGCACACCCCACGGGCCGTTTTTTCGGCTGGGAGGGGGCTCAAAGCCGAGGCAGGGCTGGTGGTGGTCTGGGACCTCCAGGAGATGGGAGTGGGGGGAGAGTGGGGGGTGCTGGACACCCCACGGTGGGGCTGTCCCCAGCTGGGCTGGTGCTGAATTGAATTCCTTTGAATTCCTGTGCTCAGGCAAAACCTTCCACTGCCCCACCCTGGGCTGCAGCGAGACCTTCCCCAGCATGCAGGACCTCATGGCCCACATGAAGGTGC
Organism: Origma solitaria; assembly: GCA_013397895.1. Lineage (NCBI taxonomy): Eukaryota > Metazoa > Chordata > Aves > Passeriformes > Acanthizidae > Origma > Origma solitaria. Next base: position 108,429 of record VZRL01002876.1, read on the forward strand.
ACTACAAGCCCAACCGCTACTTCAAGTGAGTGCCACTGCTCCCTGTCCCCATCCCCTGTCCTCCCTGGGGACACCTGGCAGCTGCCAGGCAGCCCCAAGATGCCTAAAATCGGGCTTACCTAAAACAGAGGCTAGACAAGGTTAAGAGAATAAAAAGCAGTGATATTTATTGAAGGCCTTCAGGTGTATTCAGGGCAGTCACAGCCCACCCAGGGGCTACGCACAAAATGGGTCATGGGTTTTTCATACTTTATAAGTTTTGTCGATTTGCATATCGGGGATTAATCCTCCAACTACAGCTTCAGGTAATGAAGCAAATGACTCCAAGTTTGCTCCCCCCAATTCACTGTTGTTTACCTGTCTTGGAGCCTGAGACAGTGAGGTGTCTGTCCTTTGAGTTTGGAGCTTAGAGAGGAATTATTTCGTCTAAAAATGAGAGAACAGCAGCTTTGCACCTGTATGGAGCCCAGAGATATACACAGAATTACAGATACATGAAAAATAGAGAAACCAAAATCCTAAGGCATCACCCGAGCCCTCCTGCAGCGGGGGCGATGCCGAGGGGAGCATCACCCCGACGGTGCTGTCCGACCCCGCAGGTGTGAGAACTGCCTGCTGCGCTTCCGCACGCACCGCTCCCTCTTCAAGCACCTGCACGTCTGCTCCGACAGCGCC
>VZRL01002879.1:0-18746 GCA_013397895.1 Origma solitaria
CCAAAGTGCCCAGGCCATGGTATCATGCTCCTGGAAGGGATGGTGAATTTAAAGTGTTTTGTGTTCTTTCTAAAGAGACGGATCATAAGACTGTGCAGAAGGCGATCTTTCCAAAGGCAGAAAGTGACAGCATGCCAGACTCAGAGGAAGAACAAGAGGAAATACATGACACCAGTATACTTGCTCAGCGTGAGGAACATTCAGGAAGTTAGTGCTCGGGAGATACTGGCTTGGGAAAAGAGGAGCAATTCTGCTGTATCCCTGCAGTGCTCTCCATGGATGAATTGCATCTGCCCAGCACACAGCCCTTCCCTGCAGCCTGGAGGAACAGACAGGGGCAGTGCTGGTGCAGCTGCTCTCTGGCACACTCTTGGCTCTTCTCCATGAGAACTTTAGGCGTCTCTCTTGTTCCCTGGTGCTAAGACACCAGAGCCAGAAGCACCGATCTTTAAAGACAAGGGCGCTTGGGGATATGAAGCATACTGTGAGATTATCCCTAGTGCAGGGCACAGATGTTGTCTCTTGCACTGTTTTTTCTCCTGCCAGGGTCTGCTGTTGGGCAAAAAGCCAAAACTGCTGGACCATGGGATCTCAGCAAGAACTACATCCTAGCATCTATAGCAGTCTCAGCTGTGGTGCTGCTGGCGGTAGTAGTTGGGTACATAATCATGTATCAGCTGCTGAACAGAGGCACGTAAGTTGACTTTTCCCTTGAGTTACTTATTGCTGGTGTGGGCAATGAAGTGTTTGCACTGTGCTGGAGTGCCAAGGCAGCTCCTGGCAGTGCTCTGCGGAAAGCTCTGCAGTGCAATCCTTTAACTGTGCTCTTAATTCATATCTGAGTAGTCTTCTCTGAAGTCTGTTTCTGTAGGCAGACCCAGGGAGACGAAGAAGCATCTGCACAATCCAATACTTACTCTTTTCTCTTTTTGGGACAGCAAAGATTAGAGCAAAGATAAAGGCAAAGCGGAGTGAGGAGAATGTTCAGGAGGCGGCAAGAGAGCCCAAGCCAGCAAGTTCAACTACAGCTGCCGCCTGTCACCAGAGTTCTTTGCAGCAGAGCTCGCCCAGCTGTGCAAGACTATGGGAGCAGGCCTCTCACCTCTGCCTGCCTGTGCCAGCTGCCATTTGTCTGATGGTGCGTTTTCACAGGTGTTCTGGGTGACCTAGGTGTTTTATACATATATATACATATACATATACATATACATATACATATATATATATATAAAATATTTCCTGTATGTCAATCCATGAAGTCTGTGTTACTAGTTTTTTAAGAGCCGACAACCCAAGTAATGGAACTCGTGTTTTTCCTGGGTTCATGGAGGGGTGATGTGCTGGGTGTCTTGGAAAAGAGGGAATGGACACATGCACATGTTCAGTTATTTCTCTCTGATCTCTGGATCTCTGGATGGGGTTGCCTGGCACAGGTCTCCAAGTAGCGACTCAAGCAGCTGCACTCTGTAAGAAGTTTCACTTTGTAATTAGAAAAATCAAAATCATCTGGTACCTTTTAGATTGCCTTAATCATGTGTTCATCTTAAATCTTCATTTCCTCAATGTGTGAAAAGAGAGAAAATGTTTACATCTTTGTTATACAGTTAGTGCTAAAAAGTAACTCAGGGAGACCATGAGGGCTTACTTCCTTCTTCTGGGAAGGCTCTGATGCCTGATTCAAAAATCCTTTCATTGTTTCAAGAGTTTCGCAGTATTGGGGGTTTCTTCCTGGCTATAGTGTTCTTGCAAATCTCTGATTGCTGACAATGGAAGCAGGATGAATGAATTTAGTCCCTTTTAAAAACTGGTGTATCTGTAAGTACACCCCGAACATAAAAGCTGTTCTCTGCTATGATTCACAAGAGCCTTCTGCCATTCCTTTTGGTATCAGCACTCACAGATGCAGTGGTCATTTCCTTCACAATATCACTTCCTTCTGTTAAGTTACATCTACTTTTCTTTTTTAAATTTAATTTATTTTCCTTACAGAAATTCAGCTGTTTTTCTAGTTTTATTTCAGAATTTCAGAAGGTTTCCAGAGAGAGAAGGGAACCCTGAAGTTTGTGAGCTCTGACAGCACAGGGGGACAGATGATCACTGCCTTGGTTCTGCTGGTCACACCATTGCTGATCTAGGCCAAGTGCCACTGCCTTTCTTTGCCACCTGGGCACACCCTGGCTCATGTTCAGCTGCTGTTGACAAGCACCCCCAGGTCTCTTTCTGCTGGGCATCCTTCCAGCCACTCTGCTGCCAGCCTGTGGTACCGTCTGGGGTTGTTGTGACCCAAGGGCAGGAGCTGGAGCTTCACCTTTTTGAACCTCTTACCATTGGCCATGGCCCATCGATCCAGCCTGTCCAGATCCCTCTGAAGAGCCTTCCTGCCCTCCAGCAGATGAACAGTCACCCAACATGGTGTCATCCACAAACTGGCTGAGGGTGCACTCGATCCCCTCATCCACATATCAGTAAAGATATTAAACAGGACTGGACTCCTGGTACACTGACTTTTGACATTCATGTAACGAGTTTCTTTATAGACCCAAAGACATAAAACGAGGAGGGTCCTCTTGTGAGGGCAGAAAGCCACCAGGCCTCTGGCCCGATGTATGCATGCATATTCTTTACTAGTAATAAAGCAGCAGGGCACCTCTATGCTTAAAATGTCAGAACAAAATAGCAGAGTAACAAAGTGCAACACAAACATCCTGCTGTAGGTAGGCTATTCCTTTAGTTCTTCCTTCCTCATGAAAAGAGTTGACTATTTTCTCCCTTCTATCTTCCAGTTTATCTTATTTGTATCCTTCCTCAGTACTGTGCAAGTGTGGCCCACAGCTTGCTGAGGGCAGGATGTGTGTTTCACAGAGCCCTTGTGGTCACAGTGTGGCAAATGATGATCCAGGAAGAAATAAAAAGACTTAATTCAAAGATTTAGCTAATTGCATCTCTGTTTTGGAAATACAGTATTTGTTTATCTTACAGGATGTTGTCATTTAAGGCTTACTTTCTGTGCATTTACTCTAGGACTGTTTCACACTATTTTATCCCAGAGTATAACTCCAGTGTTCTGATGCTCTATTCCCAGAGAAGGTGTATGTTCTTCTGGTGTAGTTTGACCCACTTCAAATGAACAAAGTACTCTTATTTTGGAATAAGGTTGGACCTTCTAAACAGTTTTTGAGTAGCAGCTTATTTTTTCTGAGTACAGTATCTAATTGAAGACAACTTTCAAATGCAGACAGTCTGGTTAGATACTTCAGAATGGTCAGGAAAATGACACCTGTTCTGAGGCGTAATGCCCTAATTGTTTTGCCAACTTCTACATGCACTCAGATAATACAAAGCTTGACAATCTCTGGGTATTGGAGCAACCTGACATTTCTGCCATTGCCAGGAATACTGTGACAACACGGATATTCCAATATCCAGTTGCTTTTACTCCACTTTGATGTGCACAAAACAAAATCAAATTAGCAATATATAAATAAACAGAAATATCCAAGAAGCATTTTCACTAAGAATACAAGATCAGACTTCATGGATTTCACTGCATATTGTGCCATAACTATTGAGATTCTGTGGATGTGTTTCAAACATTCCAAGACCTTCCACTCTCCTGGTGGATGCAACTATGTGTGCTCCAATAAGGGGTAAATTTATATGCCCAGAAAGTGATTAGAATTAGGAGAGGATTCCTGGCATATGGCTGCACCTCTGAGTGCAGGATCTGATGTGGTCCAGCTGAAGCACAGCTTTGCTTTGTCTCCCACCCCTGACTTCATAGTCATCTGCGTGGCAAATCATAAATTAGGCCAATGAATTTAATCTGGTGCATAGAGTACAGAGCTGGAATGTTGTATTGCCAGTCCGGCGCTCGTTCCTCTCCTGCGCCATCTCTGACCAGGCACAGCAGCCTACCGCACTGGCTGAGGGAGGATGAACTCCCCTTGAGACAGCACTGTCCCAGTCGAGGCTCAGTCGCTACAGGAGCCGATGGAGAGAGAACGAAGGGAGACAAAGGGTAGGGAGGAGACAAGGCTCCTTAGACCTGTTTATTGAAGAACTAACGAACAGGGAACCGCAACAGATCGTGTCAGAGTCCAAGTCTGGCTGAAATGGACTGCGCACGAGGTTTTACACGCGCGAGGCCAACCAATAGCGAAGAAGGAAAGGGGAGGGAACAACGTCTCGGGACCAATAAACTGGGGTAACGGAAAAGATACATCAAGGAGGAACCAATCAGATTGGTTGCTAAGGAGAAGCTTCCAGAACAAGGGGCGGAGCCTCCGCCATGACTGCTCCCATCCCGGGCCCCCAAGGAGGGGTCTAAACGTCCATCCCCACCTCAGAGGCAGAGCTGGCACGGGAAAGGGTGGTGGCCCTGTCTCGGCCCCCCTCACTGCTGGCGAGGGTGGAGGTGGGGACCCGACCTGCCACGGCTCGGGAGGAGGCAGGGGCCGGATTTCGGACCACCACACCTCCCCCTTTTTTCTTTAATAGGTTTCGCACAAAACACTTCCCCAAAACAACCACAATCATACAGGCCAACAAAAAGAAGACTATGAGCCCAAGATCTCGCACCACCGAGGCGGCCCAGTCCAAGAGTCCCATCTCAGAAAACAGCTGCTTCAACCAGCTACCAGTTGTTTTGACAACGGTCCCAATTCCATGAGTCAGTTTTTCCACTGTGGTGTTCAGAGTAGCCTGGACCCAGTCTCTTGTCTCAAATTGAATGTCCTGAATGAGACGATGCATTTGGCTCAGGGAGGCATGGATACTTTTGGACTTTGCCGACAGGTTAAAGCAGCACATACCCTCAAAGTCCTCGCACCCATGCCCGTGCGCCAGGAACAGAAAGTCAATTGCTGCCCTGTTGTGTAACATGGCGTGCCTGGTTATCTGTTCTTCCGATAGGAGGTCACTCAAGGCTCGGGAAGTAAGTTCGGCCTGGCGAGTCACCCAGCACTCCAAGTGGCCCAATTCTCCAAGTGCCTTTGCGGCTGCGACCCAGGGTAAAAAGACTGAGACCGCAACCCACTTAGAATGAGACCAATGATATACTTCGGTACTACAATATGGATCAGATTTGGTCGCACCCCTTTTCGAATGAGTTTTGTTCCAGCCAATTCGAATTCTGGTCATATTGGGTGTCACCAGTGTCACCTGCCCCAGGGTGCAGGAGCCTCCTATCAGAAATGAGGGGATCCCTTGCCACGCACGGTCTCCGCAAAGTAAGAAGACACCCTTGGGGAGGGCCCAAGGTCTGGGCACATACTCATTCACTGTGGAAGGAATCGGTAAACGTACAAGAACTCCACACCACGCGGCTGCCATCAAAGCCAATTTGCCTTGCTTGACATGCTGATAATATTGTACGTAACGTGATGTGGGAGTGTACTGGAAATGCACACAACTGGGTGCCTTTAGGGAGCCCAGTAACTCCACCTCTTTTGGCTCTTCATCCAATTTGGGCAGCAGTTCAACATAGTCCTTCCACAGGAAGAATGGGTCGGTGATAGGCAGCCTGTGGCACTCCCTTGTATAAGCGTACTGGTGGCAGTAACTGGTTTGTGACCGGGCGTTGACTCCTCTCACGATGGTCCAGAATTCCTCTGGGAATTTGCTAGGTGGCAAGAGTGCTCCCAACCAGGCTCATGGACAGCGGGTCTTCGGTAACGGTGGTGGAAAGACACATCTCCTCCTGCCGTAACGCCTGAGCCAGTGTCACCCACACATTCTTGCGAGGTTGTGATACGGTCCAGGCCACCACTAGTGGCAAGAGGGACAGCAGAATCAGACCGGCCTTCTGCATGATAGTGTGGTCTCTCTCTAGAGTGAAAAACAAAAGGCAATTAGCGCAGGAAAGGAAAGGGGAAGGGACCTGAGAACATTGCGGGAAAGTAGGGGGAAGGAGCACGGGAAGCGGGTGGACAATCACGTGGCTGAGTTTTCCGTGTCACTGCTGCTGCATTCCAAGTCACTGGGGACTGTCTCCTCTGCGGCGGCTGCATCCCTTGGTATTGTCCAGCTTTCTGTCCTTCCTATGGTGACGCCAGGTAATGTCCTCAACATCTTTAACTGGTGGACGCTTCTTGTCCCTTGGATCCTTATGGTAAGGCTTTATAAACTTCCAGGGACCCACTTAGGACCTGATGGTGTTGACACGCATCCGTATCCCGTCCCCCAAGTGAGGAGAGGATAGGGACCCGTGATTTTTAGGGAATCCGGCTCCTTGGTGAGCACAAGGGGGTGCTCCTTTAGCCGAGCTCGGGTGCTGCTATAAAAGTGCCTGAGCACCAGGGGATCCGGCTCCCGTTCGGAGCAGTTCAAGAAATTTAGGGTGAAAAGAGCTCTCGCTAGCCTGATCACGGGAGTCTCTACTTCTGACCCACCCTTCTGATGAAGGAGCAGCCTCTTGAGGCTCTGATGAGCCCTTTCCACTAGGGCTTGCCCCATTGCGGAATGGGGTATCCCGGTGACGTCGGATATGCCCCATTCCTGGAAAAACTTCCTAACGGCTCCCGAGATGTAAGCCGGGCCGTTATCCGTTTTAACCTGTTTAGGAATCCCTAGGACGTAAAAGGCCTGGATTAGGTGACAGATGACATCTTTGGCCCTTTCTCCCGGATGGGCGGAGGCATACACAGCACCTGAGAAGGTGTCTATGCTGACGTGAACGTATTTTAGCCGGCCGAATTCTGAAAAATGGGTGACATCCGTTTGCCACAACTCCCCACTACCTAGCCCCCTCGGGTTTACCCCATTGCCCATTGATGGTAACTGCAGTGGTTGGCAATTGGGGCAGGTAGTTACAATTGCTCTCGCTTGGTCCTTTGTCAAATCAAACATGTTGACGAAAGCGGGGACGTTCTGGTGGAATAGAGCATGACTCAACTTGGCCTGTTGAAACTGGTCAGGCAATTTGGCGACATGCACCGGCGCAGCAAGCACATCCGCTTTCCTGTTCCCTTCCACGATGAACCCAGGAAGGTCGGTATGAGATCTCACATGCATTACATAATAAGGGTACTCCCGGTGGGAAATATGCTGTACCAACTTCGAGAGTAGAATTTGAATCGCCGGATTGGAGGAACCTGAGAGCCAAACGCCCTCCGCCCTAGACACTACACCTGCCACATAGGCTGAATCAGTGACCAGATTAAACGGTTCCTGAAACCTGTCAAAGGCCCTGATGACAGCTGCCAGCTCTGCCACCTGCGGGGAACCCTCTACTATCTCCACATCAGCTTCCCACTTCTGCATGGTAGGGTTCTGCCACGTGATGACAGACTTTCCTGAGGCACCAGAGCCATCTGTAAACAGAGTCAAAGCCTGGAGAGGTTTAGGACTTAAATTTGACTTGGAGGCTAGCTTCCAATCCAATCCAAATATTTTGTGCTTAGGATAATGACTGGAGAGTTGACTGGTGTAAGAGTCTAGTGCATATTGGAGTTCCTCATTATTTTGATACACAAATTCCAATGACTCCCAGGCAATCAGGAGGTAGATGCATGTAAAATCGCATCCCGCGAGGACAGCGAGACGGGACCTCGCTTTCGTAATGATCTGCGCCATCCGCTCCTGTGGTGTCACGATGACCTTATTAGTTTGAGAGCACAGGAAGACCCACTCGATGATGAGCAAGGGATCCCCCAGCCCCTCATCCCATTTATGGATGAGCCCATAAAAATGTGGCATTTTTGCCAGTATCGCCAATTGAAAGGGCAATTTGGGGTCAAATCGATGAATTTGCTTACTCACCAGGGCAGACATAACCCTGGCCAATGCGTTGCACGCTTCTGGGGTGAGCGTCCTAGGGGAAGACAGGTCCCATTCTCCTCTCAGGAGATTAAACAATGGTGCCAGGTCCTCGGTAGAAATCCCCAGGTAGGGCTGAAGCCAATTTATGGCACCGCATAATTGGTATATTTCCCTTAAATTCTTTGGATTATCAATTATCCTTATTGGCTGGGGTATTATCATTCTTTCCCTGATCCACATGCCGAGATAGTCCCACGGGGCCGTGCGCTGAACCTTGGAGGACTGGATTTCAAACTCATAGCTCTCCAGTGCCCCCACGACCTTGGAGAGGGCCCAGTCCAGGTAACGTTGATCCCGAGCACAGACCAGTACATCATCCATATAATGGACGATGATGGAATCGGCCGCCAGGCTCCGAACAGGGGACAGAATGCGGGCGACATACCACTGGCAAATGGTGGGGGAGTTCTTCATGCCCATAGGCAACACTCGTCAATGGCAGTGCCGCATTGGTTCGTGCCGATTAATAGACGGCACTGAGAAAGCAAATCTGGGGGCATCATCCGGATGCAGCGGGATATGGAAGAAGCAATCCTTGATATCGACGATCGCCAGCTTCCAACCACGCGGGAGCATAGAGGGCGACGGCAAACCTGGTTGCAGGGACCCCATGTCCTCAATTACCTCATTAATTTTCCAGACGTCGTGGAGAAGCCGCCACCTTTTCCCCCCGTCTTCTTTATAGCGAAGACCGGAGAGTTCCAGGGACTATTGGAGGGGACAATGTGTCCTTGCTTCAACTGCTCATCTGTGAGCTCGTTGAGCGCCTGCAATTTGTCCTTCGGTAGGGGCCACTGATCAACCCACACCGGAGAATCTGTTCGCCAATTAAGTGCTTGAGTTGGGCGCTCCACAGTGACCCCAGCTAAAAATCCCGACCCTCAAAATTGCCAGTATTGAGGTGGGTACCCCATTGGAACATGACGTCTCTGCCCCACAAGGTCATACCTGAGCTGGTAATATATGGTCGGACCGAAGCGATCCGGCCCTCAGGCCTCTCTATTTTAATCAAGTTTTTGCTCCTTGACGTGGGGATATATCCCGCAACACCATAGATGGCACCTTCCACAGATTGCTCCTCCTGCGATGACGGCCAATCGGTCTTGGAAATGACTGTCACATCTGCCCCCGTATCCAGCATGCCCAGTCTGGACACGATTGAGCCATTGCCCGACAACCGGCCACCGACCACCGGTCTGCCCTTGTGGATCTCCTCAGTCCAGCACACCAGGGGATGGTCCATAAGCATAGTCGGCATCGGCAAGGGTTTGACTCTGGCCAGGGCCTGGTTCCTATTCAGGAAAAACGGCGGGGAAACACACGCCAACTTCAGCGGAAAGAGACCGTCTCCACTTACCCAGATGATAGTGGGGACGATCTGCAATTCCCTGGGTCCTCGGGCGTCGGGGATGACGAGCACATAGATCTCTCGAAGGGATGTCCGCAGCTGACATACAGCAAAGTCACGTCCGGTAATTTGGCAACTCTCTGCCGAGGTTGCTTCCAAAAAATCCAGCGGGTTGTCGCAGGTGGTGATTGTCCAGCTAAGCGGTGTGGCGGCGATGGTCTCCGCATGACGTGGAACCGCCTCTCCATGCCACCCACTTAGTTTCCTGCTTGGCTCCTGGAGGGGATAAGGGTAAAAGAAGAGGACGCATTAGGGGGTTGGTTAGGGGTTGCTTGCCTTCGTGAGGATCTGCCCTGAGATTGTTTATTGGGGTTCCGCCGACCCCTATTTGGGCATTTATTCGAGAAATGGCCTCTTTGTTTGCAATTGAAACAGATAACCTCTTGCAAATTTATCGCTTGAGCTGCAGGCTCTGGCAGACATGGATCGCTGGACTGGAGTAAGCTAAGCTGGCTCCAGCACACTTTGGCCATCTGATCCACTGAAGGCGGTGGATCATGGGGTAAGGAAAGTATTATCTCCTTGCATACCCTGTTGGCCCTGCTCTTGGCTAGCTCCTGTAAAATAGATGGTCTGATCTGTGGATCTGAGACCTGTTTTTCGATGGCACTGCGGACCCTATCCACAAATATAACAAATGGCTCCGTTGGGCCCTGATGAACATCCAGGTAGGGTTGCATGGGAGTGGATATGGGAGGCATCCCTAGATAAACCCGCTCCGCCGTCCCCGCCACGCTTCTCAGGATATCGGTAGATATCCTCTGCACCTGAACCCGGGGTTTTTGAAAATCCCCTTTGCCCACCAGCAACTCAAAAGGGGACTCCCTCAAGCCACGTAGTGCTGGCAAGGCAGAAATGAGCTCCTTAACTTGACCCTTCCACTCCCTTTCCCAAATCTCATACTCCGTGGGTGTTAACAGACAGTCCATAATTATTTTAATATCATGAGGTACTAATATATTTGTGGAAAGGGTGGCATGGAGCAATGATTTAAAATATTTACTGTCGCAGCCGAATTCCTTTTCCGCCTTGCATAGCTCCCGGATGTTTCCGTAGCTAAAGGGCTCCCAGGTGGGATTCTGGCTGGGGTCTTCGACCCTAACCGGCGCGGCAAAAGGATGCGGTTCTGATTCCCCGTCCCGCGCCACTGCACCCCCCACCCCCACCCGTTTCCGAGACAAAAGGAGGAGCGTGGGAACCCGGAAGTAGGGCGTGGGAACCAGAAGATGAACTGTGGGAAAGCAGAAGTTTACCCAGGGAGGCGGCGTCTGGGGTGGAAGGGGCAGGAGAAGTATAGGAAGAGGGAGGGTCTAGGAAAGGGGAGGGGTTTGGAAAGAGGGAAGGGTCAGAGAGACCTCCCACCCCACTGCGTCCCCCCTCTAGGGAGGAATTAGGGTAAGCCGTAGGCGGAGTCAAGGGAGTGGTGTAGGGAGGAAGGAAGGGGTTATCAGGGATTTGGAGAAAGGGATTCTGGGGACAAGGCGGAAGGGAGATGGAGGCCACGCGATCGTCACCATTTTGTTCTACAAAACGACCTTGGCAGCCATTTTGCAAATCTCTGGGGCGTGCCTGCACAGGGGATGAAACTGGGGAAAACCTTTTCGTAGAGACAGCCGGGGAAGGGAGGGAGAAGGAGACATGCTTAGGAGTACTGGAAGGGTTCGCGACGCCCTTCACAGCCAGGGAAGGAGGACTGCAAGAGGTGCCCGGGAGCTGATGGCAATCCGGAGCCTCCTGGCAATGTGCGCCCATCGCAGTCATCCTAGAAGGAGCAGGGTCAGGGACAGAGGGGATCGGAATGGGTTCTTGTGAGGGCAAAACAGGGGATTGAGGCTTAGCTAGTTTTGCGGCACTCTGGCAGATAGGCAGGATGACAAAATGTCTCTCGACCGCCTTATCACTGGTGCCCCGCAAAACCACCAACCGTGCCTCCACCTTCTGCCAGAAGCTGGTCGAGAGAGCCTCCTCAGGGCGAGTCAGGGGAAACTCGTTAAAGATCCACCTGACGGGATCTCTCAGCTGGGACTTCGAAAACGGAAGGTTTTGAACATAAAAAGAAGACTTTAGGGTAACATAAAACTCCCTCTTCTCCGCGGAGAGCTTAGCCCCCATCTCTGCAAAGAAGGATCACCCACCCAAGTGCCTGACAAAGGAAAAAAAAAACAAAAGGAAGGTGGAGTGGGGCAAGTAATAGGGTTGCTGAAAATTGCTCCTCTCTGGACCCAGCTCACCCTTGCTGCAGCTGACGCTGCTGATCCTTCCTCGGAGCTCGCCCCTCCAAAAGAAGCTTCAGCGCCTGGTCCTCCCTTGCCAGGAACGGAGACTCCTCGCCACGGGTATCTGTAGGGCCGTCGCCGAAGAAGTCCGCTCCGACCACCTCGGGAGCACCACCTCAGAAAAGGAGGCGTGCTGCACACGAGGCAAAACTGCAACACCGGTGGCAAGCCCCTCATGACGAGGGCCTCACGTTGCTGCGCCACTTGTTGTATTGCCGGTCCGGCGCTCGTTCCTCTCCTGGGCCGTCTCTGACTAGGCACAGCAGCCTACCGCACTGGCTGAGGGAGGATGAACTCCCCTTGAGACAGCACTGTCCCAGTCGAGGCTCAGTCGCTACAGGAGCCGATGGAGAGAGAACGAAGGGAGACAAAGGGTAGGGAGGAGACAAGGCTCCTTAGACCTGTTTATTGAAGAACTAACGAACAGGGAACCGCAACAGATCGTGTCAGAGTCCAAGTCTGGCTGAAATGGACTGCGCACGAGGTTTTACACGCGCGAGGCCAGCCAATAGCGAAGAAGGAAAGGGGAGGGAACAACGTCTCGGGACCAATAAACTGGGGTAACCGAAAAGATACATCAAGGAGGAACCAATCAGATTGGTTGCTAAGGAGAAGCTTCCAGAACAAGGGGCGGAGCCTCCGCCGTGACCGCTCTCATCCCCAGCTCCCAAGGAGAGGTGTAAACGTCCGCCCCCACCTCAGAGGCAGAGCTGGCACGGGAAAGGGTGGTGGCCCTGTCTCGGCCACCCTCACTGTGGGCGAGGGTGGAGGCGGGGACCCGACCTGCCATGGCTCGGGAGGAGGCAGGGGCTGGATTTTGGACCACCACACTGGAAGGAAACCACTATGCTGGAATGCTAAGAGACCAGAGATGGATGGAATGTACCACTGGGGGAAAAGTAAGACAGGAGCTTTTAGGAGAAACTGGACTGGAAGCACGGGTCCACTGGATGATTAAAGAACAATGACTAAATTAATTATAATTGTATCTTTTGCACAGGTCATGACCAGCTGAATAAGATGTTGAGAAAGGAGTGCGTATCCGTGGGCTGGAAGACCGCCACTAAGGAATGTATGTATGTGCTGACTTGGAAGAGCAGTGGGTGTGTGAATGGGCATAAACGTGTGATATCTTATTTGGCTGCATAATTAGATCCGCCTGTGTGACCTTATAAAAGAGCTAATCAAGAAAATTAAGTTAGTGTTGCATTTAATACTAACTCGAGCTTTCTCAGTCACCACAGAGCTGGCTCAGCATGTTAGGCTTGAGGGCATCACTCAGGTGGCAGTAGGGATACCCACAGACACTAGGCACTGTGGAAACATCAATATCAGGTTATTGAATGCTAGCCAGAATTTTCCATGGTTATTGATTTTGATTGCCTTCCATGAAACTTCCACGTGGCCGCAGTTTCCAATACCTGCTTTTCAGTTGCGGCCCTCTATTTCACCCTGCAGGTATCCCAAGACACCCCTAAAAATCTTTACAACAATATGTCCTTTCAGTCATTTATTTTTCACTTTATTTCTGTTTTATTGGCCACTTGTGACTGGAACAAGTGATCAGAGAAGAGTGGGGGGCCAAAACGTGTTTCTGTACACCAGCTGATTTATATCAACTCAGGTGCTGTGGTAAAAAGCAAGTTAAAAACATAAATGCTTGGTAGAATTTTTTGTTAGTTTGTTTTAGCGAGTCTAAAAGCGGTTCAAGTCTATCAGCTGAAAGGAAGGATATTGATATCGGCTCAGCAACAATTCTTTTCAAGAAAAGACTGAAAAGTGCTTGAATTCAAGTACATAATTCAACCATGTATTGATTATACTCAGTTTCCTCTCTTGTTTTAGATGAATGTAGCAGTAATCTGGTAACTGAGTTATTTGCTTTCAATAATATATGTTTCTACAAAATTGAGTCTCTAATTTTGGGAAAAAACCCCACAAGATTCTTCTAATATTGTTTGTTAGTCAAACTTGTAATTTGCATTTATTTTCTTGAAAATAGTGTGTGCTTTTCCAAAGAAGCTTAACGTGTAGCTGTGTCAGTGCATCCTTATGCTATACCACTCAAGGTCTGGAGGTGTGTTGAGTGAAGGTTTTGTTCTTAAAAGAGGATTTCCAGGTAACTCATTTGTTTAAATCCTCATGATTCAGATTCAAGAAAAAAATTAAATTAACTTATCCCACAGAATTTAATGTACAGCATATATGCAAATCAAATTTAACCTATTTCTTTCATATGATCTAAAGGTATGGACACTGTTTTCAATCTTTACAAAATTTAAGATGCAGCCAACTGAATTTCTAAGGGAATTGGCTGTTAACACCCTAAGTCTTATGAGGGAAAGTTCTAAGCAACTGGTGTTTCTAGATACATTTAAGAAACTTTCATAAAAACCTTTCATAAAAGATCATTTGATCCAAATAGAGGAAAAGGCTTGGTTTTGTTCTTGATGAGTAGCCTTGCATGTTCACATTTATGGAATGTGTCTCCCGTGACAGCAGGCATGAACTGTGTTCATAATTTAAGCCTGTGGAGAAGACATGAGAGATGCCCCAACAAAATTATATTCCTTTACCAACAGAGCATGATGGATTAAGGTGTACAGCCCTTGGTCCTCAGTCACTATGTAACTACCTCAGTTTCTTTATTCTTACGTGAGAAAAATGTGGCTTATTGTTATCACTTTGTAAAGAGTAGCATTAAATAATTTCATGAATACTGTAGGTCTTTCTGGGTTGTAATCAGGATTACTTCACAGTGGAACACTTTACTGAGCTGGGTGAAATCTATTTCTGACCTATATCAGATTTTCTTACTTAAAGCTCCTGTCAACCAGTAGTTTGCATACTATGGAGGAATTAATTTTGAGACTCTAAGACTAGTATTGTTTAACTTTCTTTTGAGGGATCAAATGGCTTGATTGATTTCAGCCTTTAGGAAAAGACTGAATGCCTTTTTTCTCCCACTGGGTGACTAATTTTGCATGCTGTCATGGGCAGGCTGGTGTTCCCAGGGACAAGTAGGTGCCTTGTGTAGGGACAGCCAGAAATACTGCAAATGACAGTATTGTTAGCCCATTCAGTGAGCTAACAGGTGACTCAGAAACCTGCTGATGATAAACAAAGGTGAAGTCCTGCCTCTGGTAGGGAATGCACTGTGCACCAGCGCAGGACAGGTGACTGGTTTGGGAACAGCTCTGCAAAGGGGAGCTGAGCTCCTGGTAGACCAGTGAACCTGGATTCAGTAGTGTGCCCACACAGTGATAAACACTACATTGAGGACAAGTGCTCAGTTCCCCTCTGCCCAGGACTTGTAGATCTGAATCTGGAGCAAGGTGTCCAGTTTTAAGCTTGCAATATGTGAGAAAATCCAGCAAAGGGCCTCTAAGACACTTAAGAGGCTGGAGGAAGGAACCTTAGGATGCTGGCTGTCCAGGAACCTTGGCCAGTAATGCCCAAACTGGCACCTGTGAACAGCTGCTCAGCACAGACAGACAGGGTAATGCTGGAGCAGGAGAAAGCTGGTGCAGGAGATATCTAATCTCACTGGTTCTTAAATATACCCCTTTCCCAGATCCACTGTGGTTTTTTGTTTGCTCAGTCTCTGCTGTATGCCTACCTACATTCTTGATTGCAGCTTCATACTCCTAAGACAACTGAGGGGAGCCTTAGTTCAGACATCCTCTGGGCTTGAAGTTTAAGCACAGGCTCTAGCTATAATATCACCTTCTGTAACTGACCAAAGAATGTTATTTCTCTGCTCATGTATTTGAGGAAAATGATTTATCCAGAACTACTAGTGCTAGAGTGCCATGAAAAACACACTTAATCACAGACTAAAACATCAATCATTTTGCAATAATACCAGCAATCATTTCCATACATCTTCCTGACAGCGACCCCATCTATTCTCTACAGCTGCGATATTCATGCTACCATACAAATTGATATTGACAATACCTACGAGATTAAAATGCAGCCCATTCCCTGTCTATAAGCCTTTGAAAAAGCATGTTGATTTTCCCATAGGTTTTTCTATAACTGCAGCTGCTTCCTGCACTGAGAAGGGAGTGCAATTGATTACTTGAAGCAATTTTGGCAAAGGGTGTAGGGACCTGGAGAGCATCAGCACTGATGCAGATCAGCAGTGCCATCCTGCAAGGGTACAGTGAGCCACAACTCCCCTCTGAAGCTGCAACTAGAAGGGTCCTGACATTCCTGCATAGAGCCTCTGTGACCACCCAGGGCTGCTCTGTCGTCATCATTACCTGCGAGACATCTCACCAGTGACAGCCTGCTGCCTCCATCCTTTGAGCCTGGCAGGTGCCCCCAGGCACTGCCCTGGAGCTGGCAGCAGGCATCTTTGTTATTCAAAGATTTGAAAATGAGCATCCCCATAGCCAATTTCTTTTTGGGAAAGCTGCTCAGGTGAAGCCTCAGTAACTGAGTTTTCTTATCAATCACATGGATTATAATTTTAACCTTCTATTTTGTGAGCACCATTTAGGTAAACATCCTGCCTCAGGGAGCAGGAAAGCAATTTTTTTTCTAGTGTGGTTAGAATACTACATCCCAAGGAAAGCAAGATTTCTGGGATCCAGATCCTGATTTTATTTTTCACAAACCTATCACAGTTGCATCTACTGTGATAAATAAAAGACCAATTAGACTTAAAAAAAAAAAAAGTGCTTTTTTTCTTTTACATTAGAAAGTTTTAAAATACATTTAAGCCATATTCTAATATTCCATATCCAACTATTTAAAAATTTGTAACAATGGCAGTCCCAAGATTAACTGACTACTGTGCCTCTAAATTAAGCAGACTCAGGAATTTAAATAGTAGGACTTGTCAAACTTAAAAGGCAGCGCGTGTCTGCAACTATTTGCTGTATGGATGCTCAATGGGCTGGTTGCCTCTTCCATAGAACAACTCTGTGCGCCTCAGCTGCACCTTTGAACAGTGTATAAGCTCATCTTCCTCGCATGTGCTGATCCACCCGAGCACTCAATTATGGAGCTCTGTAACTCCACAGACTTCTCCTTCCCACTGTTTGTTTTCTAGACTGCACCCCTAAAACTTGTAATTCTGCAAGTTATCCTAGTTTTAAGTTAATGTAACTGATGTTCTTTAGTTTAAGAAAAATTATGTACTCTACATTATCCGGACCTTGTGAAATGACAGTGAGTGGATATCTGTTTATTAAACTGGTATATACAATAACCTCGTTCATTAATGACTATTGATGACAATGGTAAGTTGTTATGATAGTGTGATTGCAGTGTGAGAGCACACGTGCACACATGTGGGAGGCTTGACACATATTGAAAGACTCTAAATAGAATTCTTTAAAAAATCATTTATTCCTTATGAAGAAGGCAGAACGAGGATCTTCCATAACCTCCCCCCACATATTTGTAGTAGCTAACTTAGCATCAGGTTGGTGCATTCAATCCCCTACATATAGACCATTATGAAATTACTATGACTAGCAGGAAAATCACATACACCCAGTCACAAAGCATGGAATTTTACCCCAAATACTCATAAATCCATTGTATCTGCTCTGTTTTAAAGGGCAAAACACACATACACTATTAAAAAATAGGGATAAACCACAGAACTTTCATCATGTATCTTCCTATGGATTTTCCCTTGAAACTTCCATATGTCCTGATTAGGACATATACAAAAATATCTGGAAAGATGAATTAATTGTGCATAAAGATTTTAAAAAAAAAAGACACTTTCTAGTTCATTAAAAATCCCAAACATTTTCTCAAATGGAATGTTTCTGACATAGCTGTGCTGAGCATCACTCACATATCCCAGATTGAGGGCAATTACAGCTGTATGTGCACCATGCAATCATTTATCTAGCTACCAAGAAAAAATTGTGAGATACTTGAATTTCTATGGACATAGAAAAAAACCCCAAAAGGTCCAGAATAAAGTAAATAAATGCACAAGCAAGAAATCAAAGTGAAGATTCTGAACATTCAACCAATAAGAACATGAAAAGGTGCAAGACTACAACTATCCCAAAAGACATCACTACAGAAAACATAATTCCAGCTTTAAAATGTTGCTTCCCCTTCTATAAAAATATTTGCAAATGTGTAGAAAATTTTAAGACGAGTACAATACACATCTGAAAATGGCTGCAACTATTTGAATAACTGATAGTCTATGTATACAAAAACATCCTGAAATACTAATGATTCTATTTAACATTTGTCCATGACATCAGAAGCATGTCCAGTTCAAGCTAATAATTTCAGTGCAACAGAAAACAGAAGATGCTGAAGTCTGTTGTGGTTGGTTAATAAATAACATCACAAACAAGAAACAAGTCATACACAGCAGTGTTTGTTTGCTTCTAACAATTTTGGTCTGGGCTGACAACCCCCCCACTATTTTTTGTGTAGGCATCTTTTCTGGAAAAAAATAGGGGAATTTAGTCTTTTGAAACCAAGAGTTACTGTCTGTCAACCTACTACTGTATAACCTATAGTATGTTTTCTTTGGTCAGGAACTGTCACTGTAAGGATCTCCACTGAATATATTTACTAAATGTGTGATATTGCAATAGGGCTGTGCTGATAAGCTAATGTAGTGTTACATATATTTACAGAAGATATTAGATGATCAGGTGTATTGGGAAAAGATTGTACTCTAAAGGCCTCTGGTTTAAAGAAAAAAAAACAAAAACCAAACCACCACAAAATATTCAGATTGTCCCTCCAAATCACTTCTTCATAGCAGCTGGAATCTAGGCAATCCTCTTGCACTTAAAATTCAGGACTGTAGTTGGAAGAATGTTAAGCATTTAAGTATGTGCAGTGAAATATATGCAGGTTTGCCTTTTAATTTTCCTTTCTGACAGTACTCCGGCAGGAAGGACAAGATTCTCACTTCAACTGAAATGTAAAATACCTAAGGGTTTATACAGTGCAACACTGCCTAATTCCATTACTGTGCATTTTTACAATTTGCTTCCTCCAAGAGCCACTCAATTCCATTTAGCAATCCATCTAAAGTTGCAGCTACAGTGTCCTGCATCTGTGGGATAAAAAAAGAAAAGCTAATGTACTAGAGATAACAACCAACAAGATCTAACAGTATTTTAATATCACGCTGTGTCCATCTGTAAAGTCAGAAACACTAATATCAAATCTAAATTTTTATCACTGGTGTAAAGGTCCCATAGACAAAAAAGGTTTCATAAGAGTAAGAAAACAAACAA
>VZRL01002879.1:28682-42811 GCA_013397895.1 Origma solitaria
ACCCCCGCCGGGACACCCGGCCCCCGACCCCGCCGGGACACCCCCGGCCCGGCCCCACTGGCGGCTCGGACCGCCGTTCTGGGGTTGCGTGGGTGTGAAAGCTCTTTCATAACAGAGGCGTGTAGCGTCTGCAGAGCCCTGTCGTCCCCGGGGAGAGTCCCTGGCGTGACTGTGTTTACAGAAGTTACGGAATCAATTTAAAGGCTGGAAAAGACCTCTGGGTCCAGCCCATGACCGAACACCACAATGTCAACCAGACCACGTCATTGAGTGCCCCATGCAGTCTTTCTGAAACACCTCCACGGACGGTGACTCCATCACCTCCCTGGGCAGCCCTTCCAAAATATAATAACCTTTTCCAAGAAGGAATTTGAAACAATGTTTTGTGAAGCGTTTCGTGAAATATTTTGTGAAGCAGTATTATGTCCAACCTAAACCTCCCGTGGCACGGTTTGAGACTATCTCCTCTCGTCCTGTCGCTGGCTGGTTGGGAGAAGAGGCCAACCCCCACCTGGCTATAAGCTCCTGTCAGGCAGCTGTAGAGAGTGATAAAGTCACCCCTGAGCCTCCTTGTCTCCAGGCTGAACACCCCCAGCTCCCTCAGCTGCTCCTCACAGCACTTGTGCTCCAGACCCTTCCCCAGCTCCGTTGCCCTTCTCTGGACTCGCTCCAGCCCCTCCATGTCTTTCTTGCACTCAGGGGCCCAGAACTGGACACAGCACTCGAGGTGTGGCCTCAGCAGTGCCCAGGACAGGGGACAATCCCTGCCCTGCTCCTGCTGGCCACACCATGGCTGATCCAGGCCAGGATGCCATTGGCCTTCTTGGCCACCTGGGCACAGCCTGGCTCATGTGCAGCTGCTGTCACCAGCACCCCCAGGGCCTTTTCTGCTGGAAAAATCTGGTGCTCTCACCTCACTGCAAAAGAGGTGTTGCCCATAAAACGAACTGAAACAAAGGCAGCAAGAATCAAATCCACACTTATTTTTCGTTAAAGTTTTTTTTTAAATTACATTTTAGTATTTTATTACTTAAAATGCAGAAGTACAGCTATGAAAGTACAGTTAAATCATCCAGAAACTACATACCTTTGGTTAGAGGATGAAGCACTTACTCCAACATTTTGTCCAGCTTAAATAACATCCTCCATGAACTTCATAAATAATAAAGGGCTTCCATGTATGAGGGGAAACCAGTAAGTTTTCCTTTTATTTTTAACAAAATCGTGCTACTATCTGACAGTCAATCATCAGGTATTTTAGTTTGTCTAGTTATAAAAGTGCCACATTTCTCTATATTGTGTCCCAAGCCTTCTTCGTCTCTTTACCTGCCTGGAGAAAGCTAACACCTCAGTGCCTATTGTAGTAATGTAAAACAAACTCACACAATATTCAGAATTTTGTTAACTTGAGTATTTATAAAGAATAATTGACTGAAGGTATATTCCCCTTTGGAAGTCATATACTGTTCATTCTCTCATTGCCTGTGTTCCACCAAACTACTTAAGAAAACAACCAACCAACTAAGCAACCAAAAAAATCCCTAAAAAACAACAAAAAAAACCCCCCACAACCAACCCAACCAACCAAATTTTTTTAAAAAGGCAAACCAAAACAAAACCAAAACCAAAAGCCAACAAAAATCAAACTACCCCCCAAAAAACCCCACCCGACTGGAAAAAAGGTGTCATTTACTGGAGTAATTTAGAAGTGAAAAGCTGTCAACTTACAGGCACAGATATTTTTGCTATTGACTGTATGATATCTTCTGAAAGGGTTGCCAAACAGGTGAAATACAACAAAAAAAGTAGAACCTAAAAAGCAAAATTGTGTTTTCTTTCAGTAACGGTTTGATTTATAGAAGAAATCAGTGTTTTGATTGGGTATGTGTTGTTGTTTATTCCTGCATAGTTGATAGTCAGATACAGTTTTTCAGCAAAGGAACAGCTGTGTTAAGATTACCAAAAGTATTCTGGTAGCTAACCCGTGAGTGGAGGAGATGGTGCTTCATGCCTTAAGTGAAATATTCTTTCCATGTTGTCAGTTTTGGGACTGAAAAAGGTTTGTGAGACTGATACATCCCCTTCTTCAGATCCTTTGCTTACTTGGTCCTTACTTCTCTATTTCAAACCCCAGCTATGATTTAAGTGATGCTTTTTTTCATACCTAGTCAAGTGGACAGATGCATCAGCCCTTAATAGTGAAGGAGGTATCACCCAGCTTTCAAGATGTCTCTTGTAAAAAAAAAAAAAAAAAGCTCCAAACAACCTAAGCCAAAACACCAACAAAAGGTTGTGTGCTGACACTGTGCTGACTCATTTGATAAAGGAAGTGGTATTTTTCCTTCCTGTGCTTCAGGCGCTGCTGCAGCTTACTTTAGCTGTATCTGTTTTAAAAGCTAGATATATATATAGTGACTGTTTTTTCCCGGAAATTGTTATCCACTCTTTCTGTAAGTATCCAGTGAAATATTCTTTGACCTTATCAGTCGCTGAGTTGGAAGAGGCATGCTTCTGTTAATACCAGGCTGGTAAAATAGAAGCTGCTACAAAGGTTAAAAAAGGAAGTGATGCACACTTGTCTTGAAAGATTTGTAGTGGTTTGATTTCTTATTTCCCCCATCCTGTTTTTATCATTAAATGTGTGAGGGAGCCGAAGCCATCTCTAGTATTTTTCTTGGCATGTTTTTCTCTCATACCCTGCATACTAGCACTGGGAGCAAGTGACAAACAGAGGTGATAGGACTTCTGGGCAAGTAACTGAGAGACTGCTGAGCCTGGAAGAAGGGCTGCGCTGAGCCGGGGTGGGGTGCTGCCTCCTCATTGCAGTCAGCAAGCCCTCGTCCCAGCTGACCTTTGCCTCCCTGCTGCCTGGATTGCCCTCTGAGCAGCCTCGTGCCCATCGTTTCCTCAACCGGTATTCCCTTCATCACTAAACCCCCAAGCTGCATTTTGGCGCTGCTGTGCTAGTCTTTTCCCCACACCTTGCAAAGTGCCTTGGTCTGGAGACTGGTGAAAGACTAGGTGTCTGATTATTTGAGGAAACTGTGACCTTAATTGCCTTATTTTTTGCTTTTGCTTAGAGCCTGTTTAAATAAAATCCCTGTCAGATACTTTGGGGTTTGCTACCTCTCACCATTCTTCTCAGAGCTAGGAAGTCTTAGCATTCAAATTTCTTGAACTTCACATGAAGTTACATCCAATATTTTTCTGAGAATTTCCATGTTTAAAAAGAAACACTCTTTCTGAGTGATGTCATAAATTATGTTGAAGCAAAAAAAAGTTTCACTTTATATTCCAGGGAACAGTTATGGTAAAATTATCTCTGGTGAAAGGATTTGTGTGGGATTTGTTATCTTTCAGTGCCTAGCACTACCTGTTTTTAAGGCTACTTAAAATGGGTGGTGTGAGGTGTTTGCTGTTTAGAGACAGGCTCTGTTCCTAAATTGGTGGAAGAATAACAGGAAGAGTGTTGTCATGTATCAGCAGTGTGGTTGATGGAAGAGGGAATATGATTTTGTCCTCCAGAGGCATTGTCACAACTCTTCTGATATTTTGAGTTTGTAAACAAATATATCTCTGTATGTGAATATGTATATGTGGTGTGAATGTAAAGTAGATTCTGCAGATTGCTACAGTAGATTCTGTTGCTCTCCTTCCAAACCACATGCTCTTCCTTTCCTTGTGAGATGTGTGTGTGTGTGTGTGCTGCTAGAGAACAGGCTGGTTGTAATGATACACTTGGGAATTATTTTTGTCCTGTGGTATTCCATCAACACTTGCTAACTGTCCTGATATATGTAGCTGTGAAACTGGGCTAACCTGACATCTCCAAATACCTGAAAACTCAGAACATACTAGAATAAGTAATGTCGTGGATATACACAGTTACTCTGCTTTAGTAGCTCTGGGACATCTATTATTTATATTGAAAGTTAAAGAAACAGTGTTTAAATACAAAAGAGTTGTTCCTCTGTGTATTTAATATTATTTAAACCAGGGAAATGTTTTTTGCTTTAACCAAAAATACAGTATCATCTAAGAAAAGCAGATTTGCACAGCAGTGATTGATAAATTTTTATCATTATTAGCAGCTTGAAGACCTTTTGAGTTGTGCAGGTTATGCAAATGGTCTTGAACTGTGACACTTAAAATAAGTAATATTTATAATAAACTCATACAAATTCTTGGGGAAAGTAGCCAAGAGAAGGATTTTGTTGGGTTCAAATGAACTGTATATGTCCACAGAAACACAGAACACCTTAGGTTGAAAGGGACCTGTAAGGACGAGCCTAATGTGCAGCCTGAACTCCCCCTGATGCAGCTTCATTCCATTTCCTCATGTCCTGCCACTTATCTCCAGAGATGGGAGATCAGCACCTTCCCCTCCTCTTCCTCCTCACACCTGGTGAGGAAGGTGCAGACTCCTGTGAGGTGCCCCTCAGCCTGCTGACTGTTGGCTGTTTTGATCCCTAGAAAGAAAGCTTATTTTCTTCCAGAAATTGGTCCTCTGACCAGAGGTTATGAAGCCCAATGGTCCCTGGATTTCTCACTTCTTGCTTTGGTTATGAATTGATTCCTAATGTAAAAAAAAAAAAAAAAAGAAAAAGAAAAAGGAAAAAGAAAAGGAGGTTTTTTGGTTTGTTTGGAGTTTTTTTAATTGTTTTTTGTTTGTTTGTTTGTTTGTTTGTTTGTTGGTTGGTTGGTTGGTTGGTTGGTTGGTTTTGGGGAGTTTTTTTGCTTTGGGTTTTTTTTTTTTTAAGGGGGGAAAAAGATTATATGTGGAGATAGAAATAATTAATAATGGAATAAATTAATGGAATTAGAGATATAGAAAAATTATATCAGATCTGATCAAACAAGACTCAAAATAGGTCAGATTTATCTGTTATCTAGCAGATTCCTAACAGTTTTAGAGTCTGTGATCAAAATTTATGTTTAAAACTAATGAGGATATAATGGATGTTAATACAGATGTATTTGGCTAGTTTGAGTTTGAGTTTGCAGCAAAGAAAGCAAGAATAGCATGCTTCAAGTCCTGTAAAAACTGGCAGAAGTTATAAGACTGTGTTTGGTACATCTTGGAATGGCACTGAATTACATTACATTATGATTTCAAAAGTAAATATATGCCCTTATTTTTGTAAGCATGAATAATTTGAGGAGTACAAAAAGTGTTGGTTATAAAAATACTTGTGAGAAACTGAATTTATTAAAATGTGTTGTAGAATATTTGGTCCTCCACCTGGCTTTCATTGCTGTATTTTTTGAAGTAGATATTTTTGCTCTTGAATATAAGCAAAATAAGCATTTGTATTTATATTATTATATAAATATCTGTATTATGCACAGAAAATACGAAACAGAAGTCTTTATTTATAGTATGTGGGCTTCATGAGTTTGTTGTGGCTAATAGTATCTGTAATAATATCTGATGGTCAATAGCATGGTAATCACATTTCAGACATTCCTCAAGTTCAAAAAAGGAGATGTACGTTGTGCCTCTTTGTGGCTTTGTAAGTACTAGGGAAAGGAAGTAAAACTGGAATTTATTCAGAATAATGTTTAGAAACTGGATAGTAGTTACCAAAGGTTTTCTTCATGTTTGTGGGATTAAGGACTATGAAATAATTTACAGAATCCAGAGTCATATGGAATAATGTCATGGCATTATTCATAATGTCATTATTCATGACATTATATAAGGCAGTATCAAATTCAGTCAGTCCTCTTGAAACTAGACTGTGTATTTAGTCTGAAATGTATCCAATTCAGAGCATTTGCTATTCATATTGTCAATGCCAAATGTGAAATCAGGGAATAAGGGTGATCTGTAATGGAATTATACCTTTGTGTCAATAGATGTGAAATATATTTATTCTGGAGAGGCATGTGAGTTCCAATGGTTTGTAGAAGTTACAGGTGTGTCGTATTTCTGTTTGTCTAATCTTATATGGCTGTTATTTGTTCCACCTGCTTTCTACTTTGTTTATAGTTCAGGTGGTGCCCTGAAAAAGTATAAATCAGCTGCTTTCTTACAGCTTGCTACTGCAACAACATGGTACCAGATTTGAAACAGGTTCTGAACATAGAAGGTGATTTAGCAGTTTGATTTCTGGTTGTTAGAGAGGCATGCACTGAACTTTGATGCTGGAACTGCTCCTTTCTAAAGTGGCCTCCCTAGAAGAGGAAGGAATTTAAGTTTGATGTATAAGAACTTCTTCCTGTTTGAGGGAAATCTGAAGTAACTTCTTTTTAAAAAGGAACCATAAGTCTTCTGTAACAAATTAATTTACTTTCAACAGGCAAGGAAACCTGGAGTTGTCTGTTACATGGTTAATGAACAAAGAATGGTGTGTACTCTGTATGCCTTCATCCAGAGGGATGCGGTGCCTGCCACATTTATTGGCTTCTGTCAGTGTTGGTCTGGGAGAACTTGCTTACATCAATCTTCATCCCAGTCTCCAAATGTTACAGATCACTGTGTATGTAATTTATACTATTATTTCACAGTCCACTTACAGCAAACACAGAAGTAATGTTCTTTCATTCAACAGACTCTTATCAGCTACTGCATATTTCCATTTTTAATTGTATTAACTCTAGAATTGTGTGATGATTTGCTGTGTAAGGTCAGCTCACTTATTTGACTGAATGATCATCTCTTGCAGAGACCTAGTGTGTAGCTGAATCATCAAGCTGGTATGAATGGCTGTAAAATGAAACTGTATCTTCCTTATGAAATTGTTATGTGTAGTGTACCCTGAGAGAACCTTTATTTGGCTTTTACTAAAGTTTTTTGCCACTGTAAGACGTTTTACACAGTTAATTCCCTTGGATCATAGCAAAATTAAACCTACTAATTGGGTGTTATATTAATCTACAAAGCACTTAGCATTAATGTTTTTTCATGTTCTTCTGGGGTTTGTCTTGAGTAAAAAAACCCCAACCAATCAATCAACATTCCTGAAAGGATCATGGAATGGCTTAGAAACAATGTGTACCTTGAGGTGTACGTAAGTCATGCCTGAGTGTGATGATCATTACTCTTGGGAGAAAACTAGTTTAATCAGCTCTGGCCTCTTGCCTGCCCCTTCTTTACACTCTCTATGACACTGATTTTAAGTTGTGTTTACATGATTACGTCTTTCAGATGAACATGACTGCAAGGCTCATCTGTGTTAAAAGACGCCCTATCCCTTTTCCAGTATTACAGTTGGATGTTCAGCTGTAAACTCGATGCGCTGCTCTCACTAGGGCAAGAAGTCCATGCTTGTTGTATGTTAAGTGTGGAGGAGGATGTGAAATGTCTGTGATGCTCTGGTTGGTTTGATGGAAATCTGCAACCTGTGAGTGTGACTACCAAGAGTACCCTATAGTTGAGCCTATGCTCGACTAAATATCCCATCTTTTGAAAGATAAGAAAATAAATATAATCCTCCTGATTTTGAAGACCTAATTTTGTCACCAGTGATTCCTCTGTTACAGTGCACAACTGTTGAACTGGCAAACTATGATAATGATAATCAAGGTTTAAGTCTGTGAGAAAAAATCCAAGACTGTTGACAAGTTTTCTCATTCCTTTTGGGCATAACTTGCAAGCTAAGTGAAATTCTTCAAGTGCTTGCTTGAACTTATTAACGATATAAATGTGCTACAAGCAAAACCCATCATGTTGATCACTTGGATAAATGATCTAATCATGTGAATTATACAGTCTGAAATTATGGGAATCTCGAGACCTTTTTGCCATTCCGGTAGCACCAGTTTCAAACCAGTCTTACTGCTCAATAGCAACACTTGTTGCTACTTAATGTTCTCTATGCCAAACTTGCTACAGAAGTAGCACTTCATTGGGACCTTACTTAGGTGAGGACAGGCATTGGTGCTGAGAAGATGAATGTCGAAGGCCTGGAAGCCATTTGTGTTAGAGAGGTCAGCAGGATGCCACAGGGTGTCACCAATGCACTCTGCATAGTCCGGCTTTCAGCCAGGATCTTTCATGGAAGTGATGTCAATGTGAAATGATTGTGTTTACTGAAACAGCAGAACTCAAAATCCAGAGCATGGAAGTCTTCAGTGAGCAACTAGGACATGTCTTCAAACTGGATCCTGAAACAAACTGTCAGAATCTCTGATGAGATGCTTGGAAATGGTAAAATTGAGAGCAAGAAGTCCAAGAGCCTTGCAACAAGCAACTGTGTGTTTGTAAATGCAGGGAATCTGCTGCTTAGGCTTAGCACGCTTCAGAGCTCCTTCTGAGTGTGCATTTGAAGAACAAGTTCTAAAATCAGACATATATACTTTACTAAATCCAGGGGAGAGCTGAAGGAAAACATTATACTCTAAGACTAATGGATTATAGGGGGCCTTTTAAAAAGATGGAGGAGTGAATTGTAGGAGTTAATTTTAAATCACCTTCCAAAAAAATTAACAGCAAAAATGTCATATTTTTCTATATATTCTGGAAAGTTGTTATATTCCTTACTAGTAATTGGCTTGTGACTGAGAAATGAAATGTCATGATAGAGGACTGTCTGCATTTAGATGTACAAGCTTTGGACTGTTGAAAATATTACCCAAACCACTGATGAGCTGCCCACTGAAAGGGGAAAGCTATTCTGAACTCCAGACAGCTGCTCCTCCTGCAGTTGGATGGACTAGAAGAATTAGGCAAAATAATTAGCACCCATTCCATTTGGAGGATGGACTAGCATTCAGTTTTGTCAGTGCATGTGTGGAATTGTCTCTCTTGTCAATAGATGGTGAAGTAATTACAAGGGCTTAGATTGCATGCATGAGTTTGCATGCTAGACTCTTACATACAAGAAATGGTGCTTTCCAATTAAGCTCCACACCCATGAAATAGATGGCAAAGTCCAAGTTTCAGAGAGGAAACCAGAGTTACAATGAAACCTGCCGACTAGGCAGGTGTTGCCTTTCTTCATTTACAACTCTGGCAGCTTGGCCCTGGAGTCTTATTGTACAGCACCAGTGAGGTGTGGGATAGGGTGTGTGCATGTGGTCTGTTTACTGCGTACAACTTCTGCAAAAGAATACCCGCATAATCTTATTAAGGCTCTGTATTTGCTTTTCTATGTCGTGTAACAAACAGAAAGAATGAAATTGCTTCACAAGCGGTTTTACAAAGTCTTCCTCAGTTCTGTTTTTATGGTACATTCATTTGCTCTTGAGGTTTGTTTGAAAGAACCTTGTGCAGCTTATTAATGTAACACTGCATTCCAGAATCCAGAAAAGCCTGTTACAGTAGTGCTACCAAACATGAACTGACTTGCCATGTGACAGATGCTCAGGATTCCTGTTTGCAGTTTCTTGTTTCTGTAGCCACCTTTGCTGTGTTTACCCTTACAGCACTATGGGTACAGAATGCAAAAAGCCCAATTTTTTCAGTTTGACCAGCAGGTGTGTAGGGAAAGACTTTCCTGTTCTGTTGTGTTCTTGCAGCAGAAAATTCCTGGCAATGTGAGGAGTCAGAGGGTAGTAGCATTTTCTGAACAAGAATTTATACTGTGCTCCAAAAATATCAATATACAAACATATGGAATGTGTGCAGCTGATGTCTGCAAATATCTGCTGAATAGGCATTTTGGTTTTTCCTCACTCCTGCTGTAAAGGAATGATAAGTCACTTATCCTTCTCCAGAACTATTAGACATACTGACTGTCACTGTCAAAGGTTATTGCACTTAACTTATTTAGACAATATTAACACCAGTTACTAAATGAGCAGTATATAGACATGAATAGAAGTGACAAAGATCATGCTGAGTAACAGACTTTGTGGTTCTACTTAAAGAAAAATGACACCCTAATTTTAAGTGGTATATAATTAGACCTTGAAAGTACTGTGGTTTTGAGCTGAGGTGCAAAATTTGCAGTGGTCAGAAAATTTGAAGTTTTGTCATTTTTTGAAAACTATCAAATTGAAGTAACTATTTAACTGTTGATTTAACTGCAGAGATTTCAGTGGCTACTTTTGAAGTGCTGTCAAGGTCAATAATTTGCTGTGGTGACTTTAATTCTCAAATTTTTTCCAAATATAAAATGCTCACTGGCTGCTAAGAAGTTCTGCATAGTTGCTTATCTTAGCTTGTAATAATTATATGGTAATCTGACAAAATATAGAAGCTTCGGTATGGTTTATATGAAAGTAAGGCATTCTACCTAAAATATGTGTTTGGTAAAAAAAACCAAAGCTAGACAAGTATGAAACAAAAAAAGAAAAAAAAAATCCCCTAAGATTGTTTTTCACAGTATGGACCTTCTTATCTAATTAGTAGGGGTTTTTATTTGTTTGGTTTGGGTTGGGTTCTTTAGTCTTATTTTAAATTTTAACTTTTTAAAGAAGTGTTTTTAATTAGATGATCTCCAGTATTCTACTATAATATTCACTGTAACAAAAATATTTGAGGACTTACTATTATCTGCTCAAGATGTCCTTCGGGGATAGAGAATTGCTTTTGCCAAAAGGGTGTTTGTTCTTCCTTACAATGTAGCTTCACTATCCTTTCACAGTTTGGTATCCCTCTTTACTTTAAGCTTAGGACTGTAATGGGAAAATTGGCAAAGAGATTACTCACCAGCTCCAAGGGTTGTTTCCTTCAAAATCCTCGACTCTTTGTTTCTCTTGTTTGCTTTACATTTCCATAACCATTTAGAAAATGGCTTTCAGAGTTTGGGAGTTTTTGTTATTGCTTGTTGTTTTCCAGTTTAATTTTGTCTTTGATATTTATATTTAATTTTGTTTTAACTTTCATTTTTCAAATCCCTGCTGACTTTTAACATGTATAGTTTTAATTAGACTTTTAAACATTAATTTTTGTTTGTAATGTCCTTCCTTTCACTGAAATATTGTAAGTTGAATATTTAAGTTCACATGGCTTGTTAGTGTGATCATGCTGCAGATGGCAGCCCTCTTGTCTTTCCCTAGTTAATTATATATCCTGTAAGTGCTATGAGCTGATCATAAAATTGTTGAATGTATTGCACAGGGTTTGTAAATATTTTCATATTCTCATCACATTTTTAAGTATTTAATGCCTTTAGGTCAGTGTCATAAGTTTTATATCCTCCATTTGTTTTCCCTGTAGCACTCTGTTCTCACAGAAATATGAGGATGCCATGAAATAATCTTTCAATTTTCTTTGGTTTTCAATCCCATATCAAGGGAATCAAGTTCATTGTACTCTATCAAAGATGAGTTGCAAGTGCTCTCAAATGAATAATATAAAAAATACTTTAGTATTTTGAGTAATAATCAAAAGTAGTAAACGACCAAATACTTGTTTCAGAACTGGGACCTATTAACGTGTTGGAAGTAAGTTTAGGTGTTGTCTGTGTGTTCTGCTTGCTGCTTAGTTAAATGTGCTTTCCCTTTTCTGTGGCTCCATATGTGGTTTTCATGCCTCACTAACCAAATTTTCTTGCCAAGTTCCAATGAGTCTGAAAGAAAGGTAAATTGCTAAATTTTAGTTGGCTAAAATCTGAGTCAAGTATAAATGAATTAAAGAAAAAGAAGAAATCTAGAAACAAAGTTCTTTACCTCAGAGTTCCAGTTCTTCCCCGGGGCAGGTAAATCGAAACTCCAAACTCTCTGCTAACTCTCTGATGGCTTCTTTGCGCAATATTATTTCACTTTATTGGTGTGCTGACTCTAACATCTTATGCTTGGTAGTAGTTTAAGTAAGCTGGTGTTGTACAGTGTATATAATGATTAACCTGTTGTACCTCCAGAATGTCTACCTGCTGACTTGTTTTGGGCACCAAGGGCTCAAAATTCTCCTCATTTGTAAATGCTGTTGAATTTGGAAAGTGTTTTCACACACATTTACTGCTGTCATGTGATTTACTTCACTAAACAAAACAAGATATTAAAAAATTCTTGATCATTTTAGAGACTTGTTGCATGCCGGCTGCTTAGTTGTAGTTCTTGTTGTGTGAAGAGCTTTAAGATATCTTAAAGACAAAATTGATGATCTACTGTCCTTTTTACACTGCTCCAGAATTAACTATTTTATCTACTCTTTCAGTCACGTTTGGAGCTTTTCTGAGCCAAAATAAGGTACTTGGGGTCCAAAGCACATGAATTTTGCAACTTTTTAAAAATTTGGTTTTACATAATCTGTAGCACCTGATAAGGAAAAGTTAGTTCACAAACTAATTTATGTAGGTAGAATAACCTGTTTTGCATAATAGATGTTCCAAGGAGATATTAATACTCGTCACTATACCTTCTGCTTGCAGTTAGCTCCCTTCCTTCAGTCTGCAAGGAGGAACATTGTTGGGATCCCAAACAGTGCAAATTTCATGCAAAAGAATGCTAGCTGGGTATCTAACAAGTACTGAACACTTTGATAAGTTCAAGATTGCAAAATATTGGTTTAAAGAAAGATAATTTATTGAACTGAAGAGAACAAAGCTTCTTTAGACAGAATTTTATATGCTTAGGGAAATTTTGTCGTGAAAGGAAATGTAACTTAAGGAATTTACTTGCTTATACGAAATTTAGGTAGAGCAAAGGTTCAGAAATCCAGTCGTGCAAAACTTTTCTGCTTGTGCTTAGTCCTGGAAGAATACAAGCTGTAATACAAGTTTAGTTCATTATGCTTCTATAATTTGTAGCTTTTTTTCACCTGGAACTGCCCCAGACTTAACTGACCAGCTAAATATGGTGAATAACTAGAAAGAAAACCAACTGAAAACCTTAATGACAGTGAAGGTGTCCCCACCACACTTCGCTGGCATCTGCAAGGTTTGCCTGTTATGTGAATTATAAGTACTTTTAAAACACTTATATAAGAGAGTGGCATGCCACAGGCCACGGACCAGCACCAGCAAGGCTGGACCACTGCTCTGAGTAAAATGGACAGGGTGTGCAAAAACACTTTGTAGACCAGCAGCACACTCTGAAGACCTTGTTTTCCTTGTGACATATCCTTCCGCATGTTGATTACCACAATGGCAAATTACAGCGGGGCTGGCAGCTGTGTTGGAAACAGCCTGGAAACAAGACAAGGGTCGTCAGCATGACCTGCCAGAAGTGTGACCTCCTGTCATGTGCGTGAGGAGAATTTCTCTTTTCCTGCCTCTAAACTGCTTCTCACATTTTTCTGTGACTCTTTCTGTTCCATTGGGCATCGTTAGGGCATGCACTGACCATTTGGGGTATTTTTAGAAAGTGTAAATAATAGCAGAGTCATGCTTTGAATTTTCCTTCTAGCAGCAACAGAAGGGCCAGCAGTTCACATCACGTGGCTGCTGCTTCAACAAGTATACATCTATTCTAGTAACATTTTCCCACCCAAACATAGCATCCAAGAGCTCTGTGGAGACCATGTGCTTACTGGAGCCCGGGTCACCCTGACCAGAGGACTGTGCACTGGACACTTAACCATTCGAAGTCTGCTCTTTCCTTAATTCCCGTGATGCTAGTCCTTGGTCACAAAGTGACAGCACAGAAATTTAAGCCACCTTAGCTTCACAAAGGAAAGAGCTGAAATGGCACATAAGAGTTTTCCGTCTCTGGAAGCCGTGGAAAGGAAAACGGGAAAAGCTCTTGTTTTCTGAAGTGATTGTAACACTGTAACAGTGATGTAACGCTGATTGACACAGTTTGCGCACGTATGTTTTGCGCGGGTTCTGATGGTTTTTAAGAACAGACCCGCTGACGATGTAGCGGGGCTATCAGTGGAAGCCACAGGAGTGTGGGCTGCTCCTGCCCGTGGGAGAGGGCCCGTGACGGGCTCCCTGGGCTCGGCAGCCGCGGGGCGGCTGGACAGCTCTCCCGGGTCCCGGCCGGGGCCGGCGGCCGAGGGGAGCGGGCGCCGCTTCCCCTCCTGCCCCCTACAGTCGGCGGCCCCGCCTCGGGCGCACCGACGTCAGCGCACGTCAGGGCCGAGCCCCTCACCCTCCCTCCACCCGCGGGATCCGCCGTCCCGCCGCTCCCGCTCCCCTCGTCCCGCCTCGGGCTCCCGCAGCCGCCGCCCCGGCCCAAGACCCCGCTCCGCTCCCCGAGAGCAGCGCAGTGCGAAGATGGCGGCGTTCAAATTCCTCCTGCCGCCCCTCGGCCGCCGCATCCTCCTCCCCGCGGCGCGCAGGGCTGAGGTAAGGGCG
>VZRL01002879.1:42903-53303 GCA_013397895.1 Origma solitaria
CCGAGCCCCGGGGGGTGGGCGGCCCCCCGCAGCCCCGGGGCAGGCCCTTCCCGCCCCGCGGGGAAGCGATGGCTTTGTTCTTGAAGGGTTTGTCCCGCAGCAGCCCCGCGGGCAGCGGGGAGGAGGAGGGAGAGCAGAGCGCGGCCGCGCCGCAGGCTCGGGCCCGGCGGCGGGGGGGGATGCGGTGACCTTGAGAGGCTGGCACGGAGGCTTGCCTTTGAGGTTTTTTGGTCTTGTTTTTATGTTTGGTTT
Source organism: Origma solitaria (assembly GCA_013397895.1). Classification (NCBI taxonomy): domain Eukaryota; kingdom Metazoa; phylum Chordata; class Aves; order Passeriformes; family Acanthizidae; genus Origma; species Origma solitaria. Next base: position 43,156 of record VZRL01002879.1, read on the forward strand.
TTTGGTTTTTTTAAAAAAATTTTTAGTTTAGTTCCCCATCATTTCAAAAGGCAGCACAATCGCAGTGTGTTACTGTGTATTCCCATGTTGCTCTCACCGCCTTCTGGCCTGGAGGTGGGCAGCAGGTGTGCGCAGCTCGCTGGCAGCCCCACCATCTACTGCCATCCATAAACCTGTGGTGTGCAGCCGTGCAGTTCCCTCGCCCGCTTGCCTGTGGGAAGCTTCTGCCAAACCTCACGGATTTAATGATTTCCAGCCCACATGTAACCATAGCAAAGTTATTTTTTTATCTCTTCAGACAGAAGTGTCTCTGTGGCTTTTTAAAATTTATTTGAGTTGGAAAAGCTCACCTTGTCACACCTGTGTTTACTAGTCCTTATATCATTATGGACAAATCTTAGCACTTTCAGATTTTGTTTTACTAAGTCATATTTTTTTGCTTTTCCAGATAATTTACTTCTGTTGGTTATTCTAGGAGCTCATCTGCCTTGTGTTACTTCATTAAACCTGCCAGAATTGCTGCCAGTTCTTGAGGTCTTAGCTTGCTGCCTCGGTGTGCAGGGAAGCATAGGTGATCCCTGGTGCCTCAGATCCCTGAAAGCGCACTGCTCTCAAACAACAGGGTGGGTAGGAAAGGGACTGAGAGGAAATGTTTAGGATAGAAGGGCAGATACACTCATTAGAGATATACAACCTGCAAATGTATGCTTGTGTAATACGTGCTGCTCTGTTCACCACTGTTGCACACAGTCGGGAAGATTAAAGAAAAGGTGTCACGTGGCCTCTGAAATATTTCCCTATGTGTGGGTACAGGGACACAGCAGAGGCCTGGCCTCCCTCCAGCCCTGGCCCTCAAGCCTTCTTGCAGCCCTGTTGTGCTGTGATTCCCAAGGTACCAGTACTTAATACTCTTCTGGACCTGCTCTGACAGGTCCATGTCTTTTCTGTTCAGAGGACCCCAGAGCTGATGCAGTGCTCTAGGTGAGCCTCACCAGAGTGGAGCAGAGGGACAGAATCCCCTCCCTCCTCTGCTGCCCACTGGGCTCTGGATGCAGCCCAGGACACGTTTGGCTCTCTGGGCTGGGAGTGCCATGGCCGGGGCATGTCCAGCCTCTCACCCACAGCACCCCCAAGTGTTTCTCCCCAGGCCTGCTGCCAATGAGTTCTTCTCCCAGTCTGTACTTAGGCCTGGGATTTCCCTGATGCAGGTGAAGCACCTTGCATTTGGCCTTGCGGAACACAGTAAGATTCCCATGGATCAACTTCTTGAGCTTGTCCAGGTCCCTCTGGATGGCATCCTACCCCTCAGGGCAGCTGCACTGCTTAGCTTGGTGTCACCTACAAACTGGCTGAGAGTGCACTTGATCTCTCTTTGCCATTGACGAATATATTCAACAGTCTTGGTCCCAGGTACAGACCCCTGAGGGACACCATGCATCACCAATATCCATCAGGACTCCAACCCATTGGTCACTCCCTCTGGATGTGGCCATCCAACCAACTCTTCATCCACCAAATCCATGCAATCAAATCCACCTCTCTCCAAATTAGAGACAAGGATGTTGTGGGGGGACCATGTCAAAGGCTTTAGAGAAGTGCAGATGAATCTGTAGCCCTTCCCTTGTCCACTAATGTGGTCGCTCCATCACACAAGGCCATTAGTTTGATCAGGCAGGACTTGCCCTCAGTGAAGCTGTGCCAGCTGTCCCTAATCACCTTCCTGTCCTCCATGTGCCTTAGCATAGCTTCCAGGAGGATCTGTTCCATGACCTTCCCAGGCACAGAGGGGAGGCTGACAGGTCTCTAGTCCCTTGGGTCCTCTTTTTCACCCTTTTTAAAGATGGGCACAATGTTTCCCTTAGGGAAGTCTCAAGGGTCTGCACCTGACTCCGTGACTTTTTAAATACCATGGATCAGTGGAGAAACATTCATGGTATAATTTGGCATGCAGAATACTGTTGTAGTTTTTCTCACATGACATTGTTTCTTATTACCCACATACTGATTTTTTTCTGAGCCCATCAAAGCAGAGGAACATAAATGTTTACACTGGAAAGGAGGTAAGCTTCCATTCAGAAAGGTTTCCTAAATATTCAGTACAAACTCTTGCAGCTTTAGTTTTATAAAGAGGGCAGCTTGTGTAATCTTGAAACTGAGCCAAAAATTGTTGCCTTGGTTTTAACTATAGCTAACTCTTAAAGTAACTCTTCAGGGAAGAATTGGACTATTATCTTTAAAAATGTGTAGATCAACTTTTTTTTTTATTAATTTTTCTCCCTCTTTCACAATATTTTTTTTTCACTTTTGCTGTCAAGCTAGAAGTTGAAACACCAGTGGTCAGTATTTAGCTTCCAGATTTTCTGAATTTATTGCGACTGTTTCAGCATAGTGATTTAAATGTCAATTTTTTTTCTGGTACCTGAGCAAATACTTGAGTAGTATTAATGCATGGTACTAGTGGTAGATACTTAGAGAGAAAAAAGGTAACTGTGACTTAAGTACATAACAGTACATACATAAGTTGTTGTGAGTCCTGGGTAATGGCTTTGCACTGTGACGGCCAGGTTTGTGGGTGAGATTTTTAATGACTTCCCTCTTGCCATCCACATTTCATGCATTTCTTCGAGTCTTCTTGATGTTCTTCAACAACATGAGGAGCTCTAAGACTGAGTTAGAAAGCTCTAAGACTTCACAAGGAAGTTAAGGGAGGGTTTGTTCTGTGGAAGGCCATCCCTGCTTACCATAGTGCCAGTACAATGCTGTCCTTCATATTGTTATTTGGCTTCCACTCAAATTTTGTGGTGGTGTTGCCTTTCTGCTTAAACAACTTCTGTTAATGTTTAGTGTCTGAGTGTCTTTGAAGCTCACGTAGCAATATACAGGTTTAAGAAGTCTGTGGATGGCTCTAACTTGTGCTAAGAAATTGCATTTGTAAATCTGTTCTTAGAAAGTCACAATTTTTCAGTAATTCAGGATGGAATTTTCTTGTTTTGGAGATCTGCACTGTACTTCCCTTCCTCCTCCCCCCAATTTAGCATTTACAATAGCAATATTTTTAAAAATATGTTTTCTCCCCTATTTAGCCAGAGGTATGGTCTTCGTCATAAAGCTATTGTATGATACCTTTTGTTCATTCACTTGTTCCTTTTATTTTTGTTGCAGGTTTGTGGATGCTATTTTTCTACCAGCTCTCAGCGCAACACTAAATTTTACACTGATCCTGTTGAAGCTGTAAAAGATATACCCAATGGGGCAACTATACTTGTTGGTGGTAAATATTTAAATTCTTTATGGATGCAATCATGTTACATTAATAAAATAATTTTTACTCATTTATTGTGTTTCTTTTACTATTAACTGATTTGAGAATCCATGGAATTCCATGATTTTTTAAACAAGAGGTTTCCTACTTTCCTCCTGAGGGGCATAATCTTTCAGTGACAAAATCCAGGTTGTGTCTTGGGGAAGGGGAAGTAGCCTCAGAAACATAATTAGTTTTTTTCCCCCACTAGCAAAAATTGGGCTCTGCTTGTTTGAACCCAGATAATGAGCTTGGGGTTTTTCCAGATAGCATTATTACTTCATATGGTGAAGACATACAATTTGGTTTGATTATTTTATGTTAGCATTCTCTATATGCTTTATCTGCCTTGTCTCTGGGTCTCTGTGACCTTGATAGAATTGCTTAACTGGTTTCTGTGTTAGGCAGTGAAGATAATACTTACCTATGTTACACTTAATGCTTATGTGTGGCATTCCCAGAAGAGTCAAGCAGTCGTACTAACTTTCACTGTGACTTGAGCTTTTGGATATTCTGGACGGTTTCCCCAGTTTCTTGCTGTTCAATCAGCATTGAAAAAAAAAAGTGATTTATCTATATCTTAGGTTGTTTTGATATTGCAGAAATAATGAATGTAACATTGTAAAACATAGGAAACTTCAATGGAGATATGTAATGAGGCAAAATTCCTTCTGGAGGTATTTTGTTTGTTTGTTGTTGTTATTGCTTGAAGAAAAGAAGATCTAGGGTTGAGACAGGTTGGCCTTAATGATCTCAGGGGTCTTTTCCAACCTAACTGATTCTCTGATTCTGTGTAAGGTCGTGCTTGTAGTGTGATATGGTATTGCATTTTAGGTGTACTGGATTCTCACATCATAGGTGGCAGTGTGAGGCACTTGTGCCTCAGATTAGATCTGGGTTACTGTGCTTCGAGTTAGATATCATCCCAAGGGTGTTCAGATTCCCAGATTTTTATGACCTAATTACAGGCTAAGCTGCATGGGACGTGCAGCAAAGATACGAAGGTTAAGTGGGTGGAAAGAGAAGGAGGAATAATGAGCACAGGGCTGAGGACACACATCAGGAGAGCCAAAGCCCTGGAGAGCTTCCCTAAAGGCCGTTTGTGTGTGAGCAGACCTCTGCTGGGTAATCAGCTTTCATCCAAATTGGGAAGTGTCTGGTGAGTGGGAGATTGCAGTACTAGGGGCAACTCTTTCCAGAAATCTTGATTTATTTAGTTGACTAAAGAGGTCGTTTGACTCAGAAGATTTTTAATTCCCATGCTTTTGAGCAATCTATGTTCTTTCAAAAGCTTGTTACATAATCAATTTTCTTTTATTTTATGTAGGTTTTGGATTGTGTGGGATTCCTGAAAACCTCATTGGGGGCTTACTGAAGACTGGAGTAAAGGGAATAACAGCAGTCAGTAACAATGCTGGGTAGGTATTCCTATGTCTGTGGTTTAATAAGTACAAATTAAAGATTTTAGTCATGTGAAAATGCTGATATATATGAAAAAAACCTTTCTTTTCACCATCATAATTTTCATATTAACCAGACAGCTTGGTTTGAAAGTGTTATTTTTGGAAGGAGCCCAGGAAGTACAGTACTGTATGTATACTCAGCTTTGTCAGGGACCAGTTGTTGTGCTGTAGAGAGTTGCAATTATGTTATTATAACTATTTATATATATTTAACTGGTTAACTGTAACTGGAAATTCTAACTTAGATGCTTTAAATATAGTATCAGTGATTTTGTGTGTGTGTGTGTTTTTGTGAAGTTCCAAATAGGGATATATTTTTTAAACTCAGTTTGGTGCTTTCTGGCCTTCTCATTGTATTTCTGTTACTTTAAAAAACCCCCAAGCAACACAAAAGCAGTGGAGAATATCTATGATGAAAGAATGGAGAGCCCTCTTAATGTGTCTTGAAATTTTTTATTTAATTTTTAAAATGTTTGCTCCTTGAGAAATTCATGTGGGGTTGACAATGAGAATACTTCATTCACATATAATTTCTCAGCTTCTCATTCTGATTAATTTCCACACAAGCTGTTCATTGTAGCATGATGTAGCACAATACCTAATGATCTCCATATATAACTACAGCCACTTCTGTTGAACTGCTTTGATAACATATAAATGAAACTAAATAAAAATATAGGCAGATATGAATTGCAGATTTGTTTGATGACAGATGATTTGTATTGGTAATTGGTACATACAAAGTCAAACTTCAGCTCCTTAGAATCTTGCAGGAAACAATTTCTGCTGGATGATAAAAAGGAGAGAGAAAGACAGAAATAATATTGAGTGGAAAGATCAAGCACTAGAGTAGAGATCATTAACTTTCCTCTTATTTTTGTCTAACACACATATATATATGGGTAGAGAGATTGCACAGATGTTTCTGAGGGGGAGGTGAAAGTTTGAATATGAGAAAAAGTAGAAATACGAGCACTGTGGAATGGGATGGAGAAGAAGACATTTTGTGTTGCATTCTGAATATAGTTGGTGGTGTTAGAGGTTAGAATTAATTTTTACTGAAATAATGTTAACTTCCCTGAAAGTTCTTTGGATTTTGAGGCTGAAATGATTTCTGTAAAACTTTTGGTTGCTGGCAGGAAAGTAAAATTTAATTCCTGTTTTCTTGAAACTAATTTTGCGTGAATATTCGTGAAAGCCTGAAGGGTTCCTCACAGAACAGTGTAACAATTTGAAAATGCTCAAGGCCATCTAGAGTTTTCTCTAGAAGTCTACTTTGTAAAAATACAAATTTTACTCTCCTGTTGAGCAGTGTAATTTATTTTGAAATTTAATTAATAACACCTGTTTCACCTATCTTTTTATTTACTGTATTGCTACTATGTGGAACTTAGCCTGCTGTAGTTTGGTAGTGTTTGGGAATCAGATTAAAGCACAGCTGTTACTAGAAATAAAGTCAGAATTCTCATTACAGCAATTGATACCATTTCTAATCTTCTAATTAGCATGTCAAAAAGCATGCTTTTCTAATACCATGCATCTTCTTGGCATCTTCTGGTACCATGTCCAAAAGTATAGTGGTATTATCAAGTGTTGCAACACTAATAAATGCCTTGACAACTGAAGTAGCACAGCATGCGTGTACCCTGCAGTCATATTCAAAGGGAGAATTGTTCCAGTAATCTTGAGGTGTCAGGCACTTTGTGGGATGAGTAATCTGCCACTTTCAAGTTGCCATATGGTTTAGTGTGCTTTCCTTTGCTCACCTTGTGATGCAGTTGATGCCTGGCTGTGTTTCAGTTTCTTGACTGTAGCTGCCTTCTTTACTCCAGGTCTTCCAGCAAATAGGAGGTAATTGGTTGTGGTCAGGTTTTCTCATCCTGAGGTGGGGTTAGCAGGCAGCTTGTAACTGGAGCAGGGAAGGAGCCAAGAACATAGACAGACAGCCTATTCTGGAGCGCAGTGCAGCTGCATGGATTAAGCTACATGCCTTTCAATACGCAACAACCACAGAATGCGTTGCAGAGCTATCTGTTTATTACTAAAATAGCAGCAATGGAGACAGTGATTTGCTTACAGCTAAGGGAAAGCAGTAATTAGGAAGTCCTGAAGTGCTCTTGCCAACTTTTTTAGCTGGAAACAAGATTCAGCAAAGCCTAGACATGCTTGGCAGTGTCTGGAAACAACTTTAAAGGAGTAGGATGTTCACAAGTTCACATCCTAGTTACTGTTCTATGCTGTAGTGTAATTAGGAGGAGATTCCTCCTGCATAAACTTGTTCAAATCATGTAATTGTTGGCAGATGAAGTCCTGGTTTTGGCCTTTTTAAGGCTTTTCAGTGATGGGTTGTACAGTAGTGTATGGGGTGCTCTTTGTCACACTGCTCAGCTTACTTCTGCTGCTGTGCATTATGCTTGTGCTCACGCTGTGTGCTCGCTACTGAGACAGCACCTTTAAGAGCAGTAACTCTTTTGCCAAGCCAAACAAGGCAAAGCGTTTGAAAGTGAAGCAGTTCAAATATCCAGTACCTCTGGTATTTACACAACTTTCAGGGGAAACTGAAGCTTGTGAACAAGGGCAAGAGTGAAAGATAACCCTGTGGTTATCTTGACAGAGAGGTGTGCTTCTAAAATACAGCCTCTCACAACTCCCCTTATAACTTGTTTTGCTTATGTTGTTCATACTTTCAAAACTTTCCTCAGACTGTTTTTGTAAGCCCTTTAAATTGAGAATGTTCTGTCTCAGTAAGCTACCAAAATCCATTTTATTAAAGATTTTCTTCATTCTTGTTTAAATTTGGTTCATTCCACATTTGCCAGTATTAAAATTAATAGAACTATTTAAAAATTATAGACAAAAATGAATGAATGAATAAATAAATAGAAACTTATTTTAAATGTTGATTCAGTAAATTCCCAACATAGTTGTAATTAGTATGCAGTACCTTCTTGGCTGTTTTTTCATCTGCATGTAACTTCATGGTATTTTGTTGCATACTGATTTCAAGTGACTTGGGATTTTGAACTTGGAACTTGGATATTTCAGGTCAGCCTGTGCTAAGACTTCCCTAATGTATGCTCTCAGACCTGTTGTTTCAGGATCTGTGTTGTGACAAAAGCAACATAGCCAAATAGTTAATATGAAAGTTTTAAAAAAGTGCATGAAATAATTATTTTTACATAATTGTGCTTAATGAAATTGATAAAAAATTTTGGCTAAAATCACATTCTGAAATCAAGATTTTCATTGTATCTACCACCTCAACAGGCTGAATTTGTGCAGAGTGAAAATGAAGCCCATTACTTGTGATAACTGTATGTGTGGTCTGACTGTTTTCTCAAATTTGGGCTATGCCTGCTTTTGAGACTTAAAAATGCATCCTTTTTGAATGCAGAAATGTTGAACAAAAGTTTTTCGCTTACAGTAAAAATAGAGTTGTCACAATTAAGATCTTAATTGCTTATCACCTGGGTGATCATCTGAAAGGAGATTGACAGCATCTGTCAGATTATCACTGGTTCAGACTGTGTTCTTATAAGGCATTACCAACTTTTGGAACCTTTGGTCTCTGTACTCTTTCTGAAAGTCTTTTAATGCTACAATATTGTACATTAGGAAGGAGAAGATGACTTTGAGATCAGCATTTGCACTTTTGATCATTATGCCTGAATGCCATTACTTAGCCCTGTTAAGCATAATACCCTTGTTTTCCTGATGGGCTGGCCTATTTGTGGTTCCCAAATCTCTGGAAGGCACTACTCTATGGGATCAGATGCAGTAGTAAACTTACTGCACCCCATATTGTAAAGCAAGAAATGTATCTTAATACTCTTAGCAATTAAGTATTTTGAATTTAAGACTGGTTTGATAAATGTTCCGTAAGTTAAAATTTAAGGCTATCTCATTTTTCAGTCTTTGCTTTAAATGGTATGTTTCTGTTAAAACCAAAAGGTGTCTGCCATCTTTGCCACAGATTCCCTGTACTTTTTTCTTGCACATAACTCATGTGATTTAATCCCACCATTATTGTTAGTAAAATAGCTATCTTTCTGTCTTTATATTACTTACACTTATTAAAAACATATTAAAATGTAAATGTATTTATGAAAAAATACCATCGTGTGGATTGTTTTCCAAATTCACAGAAGGTTGTGAAGTTTTTCCATATAGTATTAGGTGGCAAGTGGTTTTAATGGAACAAATTTGATAATCTCTTGATTCAGAAAGGTAAAATATGAGTGAAAACAACTGAAGGACTGGCAAGGACTCTTGTATGCACACAAAGATGGGGTCAGGGTGATGTTCAGAGTGTCTTACATTGTGTGTACCATTTTCGTATATGCATAAGAAATCCTTCAAACATTCCAAATTAAATATACTTTCAGAAATTAAAAATAAGGTCACCAGTGACACTTACCTCTCTTGGCAGAGAGGGAAGAGTGGAATTATGTAAATTTCTGCACATGGCAAGTTGCCAAGATCAGGAGACAAGGTATATATTTTCAGTGAATTTGATTATTTGAAGCAGTTACTTTTAAATTTTTTTTAATTATATGTATTCTTTATAAAGAATCCAATCAGATACTTTATTACAGCTGTTAAATTGGTGACATTGCGTGAACTGTAAATCCTTGAAAATCTGCCTAGGTCATCTAGCTAATTTTAGCGTGGAGGTTATTTAGGATTTTGGCAGGGCAAATTGTACTAACTTTGTACTACATGGAACTATTGAGAAATCAGCTGTGGAGATAACTTTCTGGTTGTGATTACAAATGAGAAAAAAATAGGTGGAGAATTGAGCATGGATGAGGAATTGGTTATAGAAAGGTGACAATGAAAGTTAAACCTATCTTTCAGCTAGATGACTTTTGAAGTGTGATGCATTCATGATGACATTAAAATATTTATCAAATTACCTCTATACCATGTAACTTCTCTGTGAAGGAAAAATATGGTAAATTTAGAACTTCTGAATAGAGCAGTTTTACTTGTTGTAATAAAAACACAGTATGTCATTTCATAACAGAATGGAATGTGGAAAGAGGAGATCTTGCTGTTGATGTTACAATGCAATGCACAGTATTTGTCCTCTTCAGAAATTATCTGCCTTTTATGGACTTGGCCCGTATGCCTGCACCCATCATTCTCACAGGAGAAGAGCATAATTTTTGGAGGAGGATGGTGGAGTAAGAATACTGCCATTTTGCTGTGAGATTCGAGACGAAGTTATGAGAGCAGAGAGGACAGAGTTCCCATGAGAAGACTTCAGTAGCAGAGGGGCAAGGGTGCAGTGCAGACACTGCAGAGATGGACTACAGGGAGATTAAGGTTCAGGCATGCCAGTTTGCACACTGGGCTTTGTGATCCGTCGTCCCTCCCTCCCT
>VZRL01002879.1:53341-71385 GCA_013397895.1 Origma solitaria
TTCTTTCTTTTTTGTCCTTTGCCATGGTCTGAAAAGGTGATGAGTCAGTTTCTGGGAGCTGTGACCCACTGCCCTGTTTTCTGCCCTATCTCTTCATCTCCTGGCCAGGACTGCCTTAGCATGTGGCAGCACCGATACTTCTCTCTCCCTCCTTTTTTCTCAGTCACCTTTCTTCAGAGAGCTTCAGCCTCTCTTTTTTACTTTCCATTAAGCAATTTGCAATCAGACAGATGAGAAAATGTCCTAGGTAAAGAAGGTGCCTGAAGACAATGTCAAGACATTTGGCTAAAGACAAGAAGCAACAAGGCAAATAAGCATTATACCTCTGAATAATTTTCCTTTCTGTGAACTGAATCTGTTTTTCGCTCTCTGTTTACTTGTATTCCTCATCTTGTCCTTATTCTTTGTACCCTTCTGGAAATGAGGGACATAGAAGAAGAACCAGAACATCATCTGAGCTGGCTCTTTAGTAATCTTCCTGTCAGCACTTGGGGAAATTATTGTGGGAAATAGTCCCATTGTTATGAGCCAGCTGTAAGACTGGGGAAGATGCATTATGAAGAACTGTTATGTGACTGATTATCTACATTAATTTTGCCCTGGATGTGCCTGCGCTTTTTTTCAGTGTGTCCTGGCAAATGCTATCTAGTAGGCATTTACTCATTTTCTGCACAAAGGCTATAAAGGATCTCTTTCTGGTACTGCTAGGATTTTATTTTTGTGGATCTAAGAACGTGTATTCTTAAGAACTCAGGTAGTACCTCTATCCACATACCTTTCATGTTGGTAAAGTTTCATGCTATAGTCAGGCACCCCTGTGAGCCTGAAAGCTTAAGACTGTGCTTCTAAGAAATGCCAAGCAGGTAATGATTGATGCATTCATTTTAGTTGGGAAGCATATCTGGTCTTCCCTAGGAATTGCGGATCTGTCAGAAGATCTAATTGCATGTAACTTGGAGCAAATCCTTTAGAAGACTGAAAACCTGATGTTACAAATAAAACCAGCCTCTCCTCATCTTTAAGGAGAATGACAGAGGAAATAGTTTCCTCTCCCCACTCCTAGCCCATTGCTAAGAAAATTTCTAGCTCTGGAAGAGGTCCATCTGTTATCAAGTTTCATGCTTCATTATGCAACACTTGGAGCTGATGAATGTCTAAAAAGGCTCCTTGTCTATCTCCAGAAGCTGATTGGTGTCTTGACATAAAGCTTTTTGCAGGAGTAGGACCAAATATTTATATGCATTTTTTGCAGCAACAGTTGCAGAAGCTTTAGTTTCTGCCTGAGGTGGAGCCTTCCCCAGGATTCTTATTGCGTGCTTTTCCTTCTCACTCTGTAGTCATCAGGGGTGATGTAGTTACCCTCCTCTCTTTCCAGTCCCCAAATTATGAGAGGAGAAAGATCAGGTGGGGTATCATGTTAGCTCCTCATTGGCCAACATGTTTTAATTCTCCAGAACCCAACATATGCATGTTACTATTTCATAATCGATGATTTCTGGTCTTGTGTAATCTCCCAGGAATATGCATCTCAGTTTCTGGAGAATCTTTGAACAATGACGGTAGAGGAAGATATTTCTTTAAGAAAACTGGAAGGAAGCCCTCATGCTAATTGATGCTGCTTACCATCCAGTCTGTTTTGACCACACCCACTTTTTTTAGACACATATAAATATCTTTACACAGGCAGAAAGAGAGAGTTGTAATTGTCTCCTTTGACTAAAAAAACCTCCTAGCAATAAGCCATTGTATGTTTTGTGCCAGAGTGTGTGACATTCCAAGTATCCGTTTTTTCTGCATAAGAATACAAATTTCTATTTCCTGCTTCATTAGCCTGTGTAGAGCTTGTGGGTAGTAGTTGCACTGTTTTAGAAATCCTTCTGTTCTTTCTCATGGAGAATAGAGATAAACTGCACTTTCTGTCCTTTCTTAATCTCTGTGTTTGTGTTAAGTGCTCTGTAGCTATGACCAATGATATTGGGAGGTAGATTTTTTACTGACCAATGGTTGCTAGATTATTAATGGATATATAAAGAAGTTTCTGTAAATAAAACTCTCTCTTTCACCATCTTGGGGGTTTCTGCCTGCTTCCTTGCCAGCTTTCTCTGCCCGCAGCCGCGAATATTACGAGATTCATCGTGATAGTGGGTGTGTGAGGCTTTTATCATTTTTGAAACTTATGTAATCTCTTCCCTGTGATGCTGTAGAATGTGTTATGCTCGAGCCACCAAAAAAAAAAAAGGCCTGTGAGCTGCAGATTATTGTTTACCTGCAGTGAGATGTCAACATACTGCCTTTGACTGCTTCCAGTATACTGGAGATTTGTGGGCCAGATCTGCCTGGGAGTCATCTTTGGCTAATTTTTTTAATTAGAAAAGGCAGACATACTTTTTGTCAGGAAGATTTTGTAGATCTGAGAGGGACAAAACAATAGGAAGGAATGTGTTGCTAGACAGTTAGGCCTTAATTTTTCTTATCTGCATCACAAGGGTGAGGAACCTGGGTCACCTATGTTCTTGATGAATGTTTAATAAGGTCTCTTTTCCTATATGTGTTTCATGTATTCTGTTGATTCACTTTTCATCTTAGTACAGAATGGGGAAACTTCTAGAAATCATAACAATTCTGAGGGTGAAAAAATGCATTCTCTGTCTAGCACTAATGTGTACTTTCCCTTTTCTGACAGCACAAATAACAACTGTGTCAACTTCCACCACACTTTCTTCCTTCCTATCTAACACATTTTTATTGCACTTACCTTTGTTTAGATTTTTGAAGGACTGAATCCATCTTTTGAAATAGGTGTACAGGACATTTTTTCATGCACTCAGTAAAAGTTCTTTTTTTCTTTTTATGGTTGCTGTTTGATAGGCAGACAGTTGCTTACAGGGCAAATATTTTAGGGGTACAATTTTGGGGGCAAATATAATTAAAGCTGAAAGGTTCAAAAAGCTCTTATGCTTAAAACAACAGAATCAAAAAAGCAACAAAATATGAAAGGGGAGAACAAGTAACTTAAAATTGTCATAGAAGTGTTATATTGAAGAAATTTCTGTAAACCAGAGTGTTTTTAAAATTTGTAATTTGGGATAGAGATGTCATATGAAAAACAAAGGTAGGGAGAAGAGGAATGAAAACAGTGTTTTCTGTGTGAAATGTTTGTTTCTTAGGACATTCAGATATGAGAGAAGAACAGAGGAAACATAAAATAGGCTGAAGGGCTCAAAATGGGTTTTTGGAGGGAGATGAAAACTGATGCATTTGAAAGCAAAAGGGTTATTTTAGCTGGAAACCTGAATGCAGATTGCATCCACAAAAAAGTATATTTCTTTAAAGAAACTTATATCTAAAAAAAATTATGTGAGTAATGCCACAGGATTTTATGATGCTGCTCTGAAGATTAAATGCCTGTGGGAGTTGAAGTAAATTTGTGTTATCAGGCAAGCAGAGCCTCATGGTGCATGACTTGCAAAAGGTGAAATTCCTGTTGTCATTGTGCTCGGGAAATAAGGTTGCATATGACCTGTGTGCTCAGTAACAGATCCTCACAACAATTTTGTTTTTGAACAAATTGGCTTTATTTGAGGTGGAGAGAAAGGGTGACTGAGGAAGTGAAGAACAACGTGTCATGAGTGTGACAGAATAATCCTTGTGTGATTTTCTACTTAGTTTCTTTGTAACTACTGGGTTTTATTTGAGAGAAGATACCTCACAGCAGTAGATCAGGGAATCAAGTGTATCCACATGGGATCCTGCAGGATGATATACAAAACCCTGTTAAGGACAATATGCTTCAGTAGCTGATTCTGAGAATTTAGGAGGAAGGATTATGTATGTTAGTAAAATGAAGCAGAAATTTCTTTAACCATTACAAATCTGCTTCTGACTCTCTTTTGCCATCCTGTCCTACTTGAACATGCACTCATATTTCTGTTGTCTGCATGCAGTTGTTCTTGTTTCTATTTGGTAGCTTCTAAGCTCTGTAATGATTAGAGTGGTGTTAACCACTTGAATGATACACAGAAATTGCAAACTCTGGCTTGCAAGCAGTTCAAGAAGCTTCCACTTGTTCTTGCATTAGAAAGCACGCACAGTTGTGTTTAAATCCTGTACTTTTGCTACACAGTACTGTAGTTACACCAACCCATTAAACTGCCATCAGGTGTTGTCTGGTCTGTTACATTTGTTTATTGCCTTTCATAGTGAGAGGTCAGGGTTAGATTGTTTTCTTGTGAGATGAATTGTTCTGTTTTGAATGAACCTATACAGCAAATTCCGGCCTTTTTATTCTTTTTTGTAATCCCTTTTGGCCACAAGACTCCTCTTTCTTCTCTGTTATCAGGTCTTCTTGTTTCAAACTGCAGGATTTTTTTCTTGTGGGGAGTTAGAAATGCAGGTTGTTTCTAGGCAACACACATTTCAGTCTCAAGGCTTTGACACCATAACGCTTTGAAAGTTGCATCAGAGTTAGATTTTTAATTTTTTTTAATAGGTCAGAGTTGGAGAGTGGAGTAAACTTTTATAATAAATCATGTTCTTTTAAATCTGGAGAACACAGAATAAATTCAGAGAACCAGATCAGAGAAGCTTGTTTCACTTCCTCTCATTCAGTTTCCAAACTGCTTGAGTATGCACTGAAGTGGGCCATCTCCTTAAAATAGTCCTAACCTTAAAATAGTGCTCATGATGCATGCAGTTGCGAAGGCATTGTGGCTGCATGTCTGTCCACGCAGCTCTTGGATGAGCTGTTCTACTGCAGATGAGCTGGTGCTGGTCCTGCTCCCTCAGCCCCTCTCCCTTCACCTGCAGCACTGCAGCCGGAGCTATGGCTAGCAAGCATTACCACTTTGCATTTGAAAATAAATACTGCATAATAGTAAAGTTTTTGCAACTGGTGCTTTTTTTGAGCTCTTCTTCGGGAATGGTGTTTTCAACAGGATTCATATATACTAAGCACATGCATGTTAATTACAAAGTGCTGAATACTTGATATCTTATAGGTTTCTTTTAATATATTTCTGTATTTCTTATCCTGACATGTCAAGCCATTGTGTGAATAATAAGTCATGTTGAATTGAGCCAACTAATGGCAGATATACATAATTTTTTGTGAGGTAGTTCTGGATGATGGAGCCTTTCCTGTAGAGGGTCTGGAAGGTCTGAGTTCTCTGCTTATATGATACAGAGACCAACATAAATGTGGAGGTGCTTCACACACATGTACCAGTCTGCTGGCATCCTGCATAATGTGCTGGAAAAGTGAAAGAAACATGTCTTTATCATACCATCTATGTTTATTTCCATATTTATATTTTAGTCTCATATTTCCTTGAATTGATGTAGCATTTTTTACAGACCCCTTGGTTGCAAGAATTCTGAAAAATGTTCCTGTTCCATTAGTACGCAATATAGGATGACAAACATCACAAAGGATATCAGAATTTGAGAAGCACTAGCACAAGAAAATTGTTGTATAATATCTCAGGCATTCAGTTTAAGCAGACACAGACAAGAAAATCTTGTCAGCAGTGCTCAAATCCTTTCTTGGAGTAGGCGGTTATTTAGTAAGAAGTTAAATGATTTACTATAATAGGAAAATTTAAAAACAAATATTCTCTTACCTCATATAGAAACTAACATTATAAATACGAATGTGCCTTTCTCCTTGGGCTGCTAAGCAATCATTTGCCTTTTTCCTGGTGAGCAGCAGTGTAAACAAAAATATGTCTTTATTCACTCAAAGCCATGTCTGCCTTTGAGATGCACTTAATTGGTAAGATTTTTTAAAGGAGCAGAGATGTAAAATAACACTATTTGTCAAGTATGGTATTTTTAGCTGTTAATATGTGAAATGACTTTAAAAGGAAGTTTTGAATGTGTTCCATGCCTTGGAAGAGAAGAGGTCTGAACATTGAAATCTTATATTTTAATTGTAGCTTTGATGTTTCCCTTCCTAAAAGTTGGAATTTGGGTCTTTTTAAAAATTTCTTATGTGTGGGGGAGATAACTTCTTTCTTGTTGAGTCATTACAGCTTATCAAGTGCTTTGTTTACAACAAAACTGTATTGTCTGGCTTTTTCTACACAGTGTTGACAATTTTGGACTTGGTCTTCTGCTTCAGACAAAGCAGATAAAACGCATGGTGTCATCATATGTTGGAGAGAATGCTGAATTTGAACGCCAGTATTTATCTGGTGAGCTTGAAGTTGAGCTTACACCACAGGTAAGGAGTGTCTCTAAGAGACTGGTGATTTGCTTTCATCTAAAATACTGAGTAGAATAATGCTTAAGTTAAGCCTTATAAAATTGTTTTGCAGTCCAAATGTTTTGCCTGTGTGCAGAAGGCACCTGCCATCCTGCGGTGGGCTGACCCTGACTGGCCTCCAGGCTGGCCCTGACTGACCAAAGCCGCAATTTCACTCCCCTCAGCTGGAGAGGAAAGAGAAAATATAACAAAAGACTCATTGGTTGAGATAAGTGAGGGGAGAGATCACTCACCAGTTATGATCATGGGCACAACATACTCAGCTTGAGGAAATTAATTTCATTTATACCAATCAAATCAGAGTAGGCTAAGAGAAATAAAACCAAATCTTAACACCCTCTCCCCTCCCACTTTGCTCCAGCCCTCCCTTCTTCCTGGCTGTAACCTTATTCACAATTTACTCTACCTCCTTCCTCCTAGTGGCACAGGGAAGGAGGGAACAGGGGATTATAGTCATTTCATCACACGTTGTGCCACTCCTTCCTGCTCAGGAGGGCCCCTCACGGTTTTCCCTTGTTGCAGTGTGGGTCCCTTCCACATTGGATCAATCCTTCAGGAGCAGAGTGCTTCAGCATAGGTCCCTTCCCTGGGGTGCAGTCCTTCAGGAAAAGGCTGCTCCAGTATGGATCCCCCATGGGGTCACAAGGCCTGCCAGCATACCTGCCCCAGCGTGGGCTCCTCTTTCCACGGGGACACAGGTCCTGCCAGGAGCCTGCTCCAGCACAGGCTTCCTATGGGGTCACAGCCTCTTTTTAGGCATTTGCCTGCTTGGGTGTGAGGTCCTCCAGGGGCTGCAGGAGGATCTCTGCTCCCATGGGGCCCACCATGGGCTGCAGGGGCACAGCTGCCTCAACATGGGCTGCCCCATGGGCTCTCCGGCACCTGAAGCACCTCCTGCACCTCCTCCTTCACTCTTGGTGCCTGCAGAGCTGTTCTTCTCACACGTTCTCACTCCGCTCTGCTCTGGATGCACTTATATCTGTGCAAGAAGTTCTTTCTCTTTCTTCAGTAGGCTATCCCAGAGGCTGCCGCTGTTATTGGTGGGCTCAGCCTTGGAACCAGCTCGTGCTGGCTCCATTGACATGACGGAAGCTTCTGGCATCTTTTCGCAGAAGCCACCCCTCTAGCTACCAAAACATTGCAAACCCAATATACCATCTTAGGGTCATGCATCTGTTAAGGACAGAGTGTCTGTATTTGTGTGAATTCCTTTTCTTAAAATTAATTAATTAATTAATTAGTTCATTATATTAACTTGAAGTTTATGTGTATATAAACACGTACATGTATATTTTCTTGAGGATTGTAGAAAAAGGCATAAAGAATGCTCAGTACGGCAAGTACATGCGTGTTACTTTGGCCCCATGTAAGGGGAACGAAGTCAAGGAGCTGCTCTGTTCCCATGCTGGTGGCAGCTTCTGGGGATGTCGCGTGTGCAATGCCTGCCATCTAGTGGGCAGGAATCAAATTAGGAGATTTCGTTCAATGTGAGACAAAACCCTTTTTGGCTTGTTCATTAACTCTGAATGAAATTAATCTGTGCATACTGTTATAAGCCAATTTACAATTTCACTTTTTAGCACCGTAGTTTTAATTGTTTTAGCACTCTCAAGCTTCCCAAATAGCATGAATGCAATGAGATCCTAAAATCTTCAATGTCAGTTATGTTCTATTGAGATCAACTTTTGAGAAGTTGGTGCTCTAACTTTAAAGCCTACAGCATGTTAGGTGTGTGGCATTTTCAGAGGAGACACAACCTTTGGGCTTCAAACAGCTATTTATATAAGTTTCTGGGGAAAACAAGCATGTTAAGTTTTTATTGAGTATCTTGAACTCATTCTTTTGTGAATCACAGAATCACACAATGGATCAGGCTGGAAGCACCCACAGTGGTCATCTGGTCCAACCTCCCTGCTCAAGCAGGGCTGTTCCAGAGTACACAGCCCAGGATTGCATCCGGATGGTTCTTGGATGTCTCCAGTGAGGGAGACTCCTCACCTCCCTCGGCAACCTGTTCCACTGTGTGGTCAGTTGCACAGCAAGAAAGTTCTTCCTCTTGTTCAGCTGGAACATCTATGCATCAGTTTCTGCCTGTTGCCTTTTGTCCTTTTGCTCAGCACCACTGAACAGAGACTGGCTGCCTTCTCATGGCATTTCTTCTTCAAATACTTACAGGCATTGCTGAGGTTCTCTCTTGCTCACCTCTTTTAGAGGCTGAACAGGCCCAGCTGCCTCAGCCTTTCCTCATAAGAGAGATACTCTAACCCCTAAGTATCTTTGTTGCCCTTCACTGGACCCAGTCCAGGAGTTCCATGTCTCTCTTGTCCTGAGGAGCCCAGAACTGGACACAGCAGTCCAGACATGGCCTCACCAGGAGTCAGTAGGGGGGTAGGGTCAGCTCCCAGGACCTGTTGCAAATGTTCTTCCTGATGCACCCCAGGATACCAGTGGCCTTACCACAAGGACACACTGCTGGTTTGTGGACAGTTTGTTGTCTGTCAGGGCCCCCAGGTCTTTCTGGAACTGCTTTCCAGCAGGTCAACCCCAGCCTGTGCTGGTGCCCAGGGTTATTCCTCCCCAGGTGCAGGACCCTGCATTTGGCTTTGTTGAATTTCAGGTTGTTCTTCTCTGCCTGTCTCTCCAACCTGTTGAGGTCCTTCTGAAGGGCTGCACAGCTCTCTGGGGTATTGGCCTCTCCTTCCAACTTTGTATCATCAGCAAACTTACTGGGGAGGTTTCTGCCTCTTCCCCAAGACACTGATGGATAAGTTAAACAATACAGAGCCCTGTATTGACTCCTGCAGGACATCACTAGTGTCAGGCCTCCAACTAGACCCTGTGCGGCTGATTAAGATGCTTTGGGACCAGCTGTTCAGCCAGTTCTCAATCCATCTTACTGTGTTGTCATCCAGTCCAGCCTTCCTGAACTTGCCTATGAGGATGCTGTGAGAGACTTGCTTAGAATTCCAAGGATGAGTGGAAAACCTCCTTTTATACCCAGTTAGCAGACCTGAAAATAGCCAGACACTTGTCATGTCTAATGTTTAAATATCAGAAATCTCACAATGCATTTTTCCCTTCCTATTTAATGTTCAGTACTTTAATCTAGAAGACTTTGAATTCCCTAAATGTGTAGTTGGCTTTGTGGATTACAGATGAACTATGTAGATCCAGCATGGAATTACTGGGTCTACAGTGTATAATTGTAAACAGTAAGGTGAATTGTTAGGAGATGTGGGGATTTGAAATACTTGTGTCCAGAAAAATAGTCTTTTCTAAAAATCTTTGGTGTAACCTTAGGCAAAATGGGAGACTTTTGTGTTATTGTTGCACAGTAAGGGAGGGGTCATGGTGAAATCTTGAAATGCTAAGGCTTCCTGGAACACAAGATATTCTATCATTGCATGGTTTGCATCTGCCTCTTGCCACCATTTCGAAAAGCAGCCAGAAGTCATTGTGCTTCTTTCAGGATAACTGGGGAAGATGCAATCTATGTTGTAGAGGCTGTTAAGCTTGATAATGGATCATGATGCTCTTGTCTTGCTTTGAATCCAGGAAAATATAAAATAAAAAAAAATCCAGGAAATGACAATAATGAAAAACAAACACATGTCTTTGCCATAAATCCATAATTAAAACTGATGAGGAATTTTTGCTGTTGATATCCATACTACTGCTGGACACAGAGAAGAGTGCAGACAGGGTTGTCAAATAGAGTATAAATACTGCTCTGTCAGCTTCTTGCTATTCTTGGCATGGGCAACCCAGATCACTGGACTCCCTCTTCCTTTCTCAAGGTGCCATGCTTGTTTCAACTTGGAGTGGGTTCTGAAGTTTTTATTAGGATGTTAAAGAATGAACATCAATGTGTAGGACAGTTAGAGAAGAAAAGCATTCTAGGATATGTAGCCGGGTGGGAAAAAGGACTTGGTAGTATTCTCAGGAATAATGGGTTGGGAAACTGAAGGAGAGGAGACACAGCCAAGTGCTGTGGCCAGTGATCTGACAGGTAGTTGTATGACAGTGTCATCTTGAGTAGTTTATGATTGTGTGTCAAGCATTTCTTGCCATATCCAGTACCAGTCTCACATAGAAAAGCTAAAATATGAGGAAAAAATAGATGATCACATCTGTCTACTGAGTACATAAGGAAAAACTCCAAACGACGGGATATAAAATACAGTTTATGTAAGCCATTCATCGAAGTTTTATTTGTTGTTCCCAAATAATGATTTCTTAAATGTGTTTTCCCATAGGGTACACTCGCTGAACGTATTAGAGCAGGAGGAGCAGGAATCCCAGCATTTTACACCAGTACTGGCTATGGGACATTGGTGCAGGAGGGGGGTGCACCCATCAAATACAACACAGATGGCACCATTGCCATTGCCAGCCAGCCAAGAGAGGTAAGAGGTTGGATTGGCATTAGAAAGCCTTCACCTATGAAAAATGAATTTTTAACATATTTACAAAACAAACAGTGGTTTAAGCAGGAGTTAATTTAACATTGCTATATTCAGTTTATACATAGTTTTGCTCCCACTGCTTACTTCTGTCTTCTGTGATATGTTAGAACAGTTTTTACGGTTCTAGAGTGATTTACCATCAACAACTGGTCCAAGTGAAGGCCTGCCTTACTGAGTTACTTTTTACTTCACCATTCTCTGACAGGGTTTGCTCTTTACTCTAACAAAATTTTGTCCCAGGCCACTGTGGTGCATAGAGCTGTTTGAGAACAAACTCCGGTTGGTGGGCAAGTGTTCTTTAAATACTGTGCCATACAGTAGGCAGCCCTGCAGCTGTACGTGGAGCTTTAGCCTGCAAAGAAAGGGGACATCTTCCTGTTAAACTGGGAAGAGCTCAGTTGAAACAAATTTCAGGAAATGCATTTTCCAACATTCGAAAAGCAATTTAGTCTCAGTATTTTAAACTGCAAAGAAGCAAAAAGAGTGTGGGTTTCAAGGGAGAAACAAGGATTTAATTTTGAAATTGGATGTAGAGTTTGGAGCAGGGAAGAGAGATCTCAGTGCCATAATTTTACTTGAAGAAATGGGTGGGGCTAATATTATGTGTTCCAATGTGCATGCAACATTAAATTTCACCTTGAGAACATCTATGGGGTAAAGGTGATTCCACTCTAACCCGTGATTTTCATGTATTTTATACATGACTATTTGCACTATCTGGACATTGACTTACTCTTTTTTATGCCCTTAGTTGTTTTACTGCATATGTCATTATGATGTTTTACCATTTGGAGGAATGTCTTGTTCATTAAATAGCTTACCATTTTAATAACAGTTTTCTTACTTTGATTTTCTTTTCACATTTGTGGGAAAATCTCTCTTACTGTTCTCAGTCTAATAACTGAGGGGTGCTAATAACATGACTAGCATGCTTTGTTCAATTCCATTCTCCACATCCATTTTGTGTGGAAGTATCTTTCTGTAAAGGCTCAGATCTCTTTTTATGGTACTGACAAACTGACTTCTGATACACTTTTCTCATACTTCCTCCCCCTTTGAGCAACTTTAAAAAGCTCTCAAGTAGTATTTGTGTGTACTCAAACCTTCTACATTGCTAAGGGAAGTGCTCTTTCCTCTCTCTCTCTAGGTTTAAAAGACTAGCTCTGTCCCTGTTCCGTATTTTGGCTTCAGGCACAGTATCATTCATTGCAAATATTGATCATAAATGTAGGGAAAACCAAATGAAATTCAGTCTGTCAGATGACATGATTTGAGTATCTCAAGTTGACTTAATTTTGGATTTGGGGTTTCAGATGGTGGGCAGTGTTTATGAACTTTTTCAGTAATTCTGCGTTAGTACTTCCGTTTTTGCTTAGCTAGTAGATGTGCAGGACAAAGCATGTCTAATTCCAGTAGATGGAGCAGGAGGAATACGGATTCTCGTGCTGTTTCACTAGAGATACTGTGATAAAACTGGGGTTTACAGCCTTTCCATGCTTCTCTGCTACCATACAGTTTTTCAGTTAAAACCTTATGTAGTACAAAAAGAAGTCAAAATATGGTAGTCTGCAAAATTAACCCCTAAAATAAGTATTACACATGAAATCTGTTGGAACAAACCTACATCTCAATTTTGTACTTTTCTTTGCAGGTGCGAGAGTTTGATGGCCGTCACTTTATTCTGGAGAAATCAATTACAGGAGATTTTGCTCTTGTGAAGGCATGGAAGGCTGATCGTGCAGGAAACATCATTTTCAGGTATGACTTTTTTACTGGTGGGAAAAGATTATTTTACAGTTTAGATAATGAAAGAGAAGGAGAATCCTGTCTCCTGTATTATGGCAAAATAATGTTTTACTGATTTCAAAATCTTTCATATTGCCTTTCCCTACTGTCAAATTGCACTGCTGTAAAACACCAAAATATAATTGCTTTTTCTAATGACTTTTGAGAATTCAAACATAGCTGTGAAATAAAATGTTGCAGTTAAAAATGAGACACAGCAGACCAAAATCTTTATGGTGACTGTTGAGAAATTTAGTGACATTCTCTTCGTTTCAATTTTCATGTTAGTTTGGGTCCCTTTTTTTAAACAATTAAAGGCTGACCCAAGAAGTACATGTTCATGTATGACAGAAGAGAAGGGAACTGAGTCAATCTTCTGACCAGTTAGTGATAGGAAAACTGATTCTCTCTAAAGAAAACTGTGTTTAAAGTTGATTTGATCTCAGTGGTGTAGGGAGAGGCATCATATGAATTTAAACATCTTTGCAATGAAAAGTTTGATGTTGCACTAGTGAGAAAATCTTTTGTATGAATTTCTCTGTTTGTGTTCTGGTTTGTCCTGAACTGAAGCAGGAGAGAGGTTTGCTTACGTTTAATGCCTGGTTTTTATTTGTTTGTCTTATGGCTATCAGATGAAAAGGTAAGTGTTGTAGTTATCACTTGCAGTTTGCTGCAAGCAGATGCTGATTGAGAGTCTGTCTTTGTATGTATTAGAACAAACAAGGAGTTGAAAAAGCAACTGAAAAATATGCGTATAAAATAATACCCATAAAGTAATGCTCTTCTTTATGCACTATATGTGTATATATACACACACACATTAATAATAATAAATTAAAATACTTGAAAATTAATAAATAAGTTTTTATTTCGCCCAACTCTTGACATCCTGACTTGCCCACTGGCAAGGCAATATAGTTTCTGATTGACACCTGAACTTTTTTGTGTGCTTGCAGATGAATTTGATGGCTGCTAAACTACTCTCCTTAAGCTCTGGTACATTGAATACAGGAAACACTCTTCCCCCTTGGCCTTGTCTTTGTTTGATCCTGAGCCTCTACTCTCTCTGTACTTTTACCCTCTATCTATCTACTGATGCATACTAGATAAGTCTGAAAAATTCTTTCATTCTCCATGGAAACAGACTGGTTGTATTCTCCTTTTACCCCCTTCCTTTATGTCCTGTTGTTCTCTATGCCTTTCCTTCTTCCTGCTCCGTTCAGAAGTCTTCATATGTCTCCCACATTCACACAATAGAGCTGATACCAGATACTGCTTCCATCTGGAGTGAAGACCTAAAAATCTTGACTGGTCCCTTCAATTGTAACTGATCAAAGATGAAAACATCATCATCTGGTGTCCTATTCCATATAGAATATTTCTAGCTTAAAGGACATTGCTGATGATGAGCAGTGACCTATTCTGTCTCTGGATGAGACATGACCTAGATCAGAGAAACACTGGCTCATCTTATAACTTGCCGTCTGTTACCAAATTCACAGCAGTGTGGTACTATTCATAGTGTGTTTCCTGTGAGTCTATGTAGCCAATGGCAATGGTCTAAGTGTCTGCCAAACTGCTAATCACCCTCAAGCTAAGAGCTTCTATAAATTCAAAGGATGTACTTTAGGTATGCTTACCTGGATCACAAGCTGGCATTAATCTTTTTCTATTCTCATACATCAAGCTATACTGTTTTCTTCAAATCCATAAAGGCACCAACTTCTTTTGAAAGCTGTTTTTCAAAATGTTTTGTTAGTTTGTTTTTTTTAAAGTGATCCTTCATGGGCCCTTGATCTTTTGTTCCATACAGCATGTTGCGGCTGCTTTCATTCCATACATCTTCATGCTGAGTGGAATATTCTGCATCGCTTAGCTTTTGTCTAACAAAGGCCTGTTTCTGACCCAGTAGGCAATTCCTTTTAGGTACAATGCATTAGCAAGACAAATAATCCAAGAGTCTCTCAAACATAATGAAATAATCGCACCTAGTTCCTGTGATAACTGAAAGGATACACATGTGGGCATTTTGCTTTTTTAGTGTGAGGCAGGTACTAGTTCTACATAGCTGAACAGAGTGTCTCCAGGTCTTAACCTCCCTTGGAGATTTGCTTATTAGGGGCATCAGGGAGTGCCACTGATTCCATGGATAGTCATCATAGAATTCCAGAATGGCCTGGTTTGAAAGGACCTTATAGACCATCCAGTTCCAGCCCCCAGCTGTGAGCAGGAATACCCTTCACTGTGTCAGGTTGCTCAGAGCTCCATCCAGTCTGGTCTTGAACACTTCTGGGGATGGGGCATCTGCAATTTCACTGGGCAGCCTGTTTCAGTTCCTCACCACCCTCAGTAAAGAATTTCTCCCTAATATCAAATCTAAACCTCCCCTCTTTTGGTTTGAAGCCATTCTCCCTTGTTTTGTCACTACCGGGCAGAACTTGTGAGAAGTCTCTCTCCATCTGTCTTGAACACTCCCTTCAGGCACTGGAAGGCACTGGAAGGTCACCCTGAAGCCTTCTCTCTTCCAGGCTTAACAATTCAAATTCTCTCAGCCTTTCCTTGTAGGAGAGGTGCTCCATCCCTCTGATCATCTTGGTGGTCTCCTCTGGAATGGCTCCAACAGGTCCACATCCTTCCTATGCAGGGACTTCAGAGCTGATGCAGTGCTCCAGGTGGGTCTCACCAGAGCGGAGCAGAGGGGCGGAATCCCCTCCCTCCCCTGCTGCCCATGGGGCTCTGGATGCAGCCCAGGACACGTTTGGCTCTCTGGGCTGGGAGTGCCATGGCCGGGCCATGTCCAGCCTCTCACCCACAGCACCCCCAAGTCCTTCTGGGCAGGGCTGCTCTCGCTCTGTCCATGCCCAGCCTGTGCTGATACCAGGGGTTGTCCCTACCTGGGGACAGCACCAGCACTTGATCTTGTTAAACCTCATGAGATTCCCATGGACCAACTTCTCGAGCTTGTCCAGGTTCCTCTGGATGGCAACCCATCCTTCAGGAGTGTCAGCAGCATCACTCAGCTCAGGTGTTATCTGCTCACTTGCTGAGGATGCACTTGATTCCTTCATCTATGTCATTAATGAAGATATTAAATAACACTGGTCATGGTATGGACTCCTGAGGGAGCACCACTTGTCACTGATGTCCACTGGGACTCTGAGCCATTGACCATTAACCTCTGGATGTGACTGTTGAACCAATTCCTCATCTACCAAACACTGTGTGCAATCAAATCCATCTCTCTCCAAATTAGAGATGTTGTGGGGCTGTAAAGCCATGTCAAAGGCTTTACAGAAGTGCAGATAAATGATATCTGTAGCCACTTCCCATCCACTGATGCAGTCACTCCATCACACATGGCCACTGTATTGGTCAGGCAGGACTTACCCTCAGTGCAGCTGTGCTGGCTGTGATTCCTGTCCTGAATCACCTCCCTGTCCTCCCTGTGACTTAGCACAGCTTCTAGGAATATGCACCATGACCTTCCCAGGCACAGAGGGGAGGCTGGCAGGTCAGGAGTTCCTGCCATGCTCTGTTTTTAAAGATGGGAACCATCTTTCCCTGTTTCTGGCCACCTGGTACTTCACCTGACTGCCATGACTTTTTCAATATCTTGGAGAGTGGCTTCTCTGCCTCCTTTGGCTCCCTTCCCTTTTCATCTGGTACCATTCTGCTTTGGAGTTGTTCTAACCCAATATATTCAAACTTCACAAGCAAATGTGTGGCTTGTTGGTGATGAAAATAGACTAGTGACAAAGGAGCAGAATCATTGAAGGGATAACCTGAGTCAGCCCCTGCTGTCACAGTCACGGTAAGGTCATCTCTTCATGCTTCAACTGGTTCTGCAATACATGAATTCAGCTCATACCTGAGGTGTTTCTGCACCATTGTATCAGTAGGTATGTAGTGGATGTAGTTTGTTGGTTTAGTCTGCTATGAACATGTTTTCTGTATTTTGCCTCTGGGAGAAAAGATGTCATGCCTTTAGGGCAGCTTAGAAATCCAGTGGGACAATGCAACTTTGTAGATGTTGCTGACTCTAGATGTCCAGCAAATTATCTTAAAATAAAAAGGCAACTTTATCTAGCTAGTTTTTTAATTTCTTACTGCTAACCTCTTAACATTATTCTGTGTTGGAAAATAAGTGTAGTGCTTCTGGTTGTTCTCCTTCTGGATGATGTTCTCTTTAGAAATGAGGCCTCTGATCCTATAAAACTTCTGGATAGTGTGTTCTTTAGAAATAAAGCCTTTGATTCTGTAAAAGACTGCAGCTTCTGAAGCAACTTTACGAAGTCAAGAACAGTCTAAATGGCAGAAGGTTTTATAAATTATGTCAGATTACAACCCATTAGCTCTTCTTAATGTCAAATTATCATTGAAATGTTTTCTTGCAATTTTTTTCCCAATGCAAAAATAATTCTATATCAGTTTCTTCTACTGGCAGAGTAACCACTATAATCTTGAGAAACTCTTTGGCTCAGAAAAGTAGTCACGTGGGATTAAATACTGAATTGTTAGTTTTTTCACCTTCCTTCTCCCATCTGTATCCCTTTCTCAGCATTTTAGTTCTGATTTTGTAACTCTGTGTCTCTTCTCATTTGCTACTCTACCTAGTTTAGGGTAGTTTTTCCTGAATCATTACCAACTAGCATTGTATTCATCTCTCAGAGGAGAATATAAATTCACATTGTGGTTGGCTGGTTTTTATTCTTTTGTTTCTTATTCCTACATCCTTCTTTTGGGTCTGTATAGCCACTAAGAAGACCCATGTGTATTCATAGAATCACAAAATATGCTGAGCTGGAAGGGATCCACAAGCATTGTCAAGTCCAGGTCTTGGCCCTGCACAGGACACCCCAAGAGTCACACCATGTGCCTGAGAGCATTGTCCATACACTTTTTGGACTCAGACAGGCTGGTGCTGTGACCACTGCCCTGTGTTTGCCTGTTCCAGTGCCTGACCACCCTCTGGGTGAAGAACCTTTCCCTGATACCCAACTTAAACCTCCATGACACAACCTCAGGCCACAGAGAAGAGATCAGTGCCTGCCTCTCTTCCCCTCCTGAGGAAGTTGTAACTGCAATGAGTTCTCCCCTCAGTCTCCTCCAGGCTGAACAGACCAAGTGACCTCAGCCACTCCTCACAAGGCTTCTGCTCAAGGCTCTTCACTGTCTTTGTTGCCTTCCTTTGGACACTCTTTAATGATTTATCATCTTTTTTATATTGTCGCACCCAAAACTGCCCCCAGCACTCGAGGTGAGGCTGCCCCAGTGCAGAGCAGAGCAGAGCAGAGCAGAGCAGAGCAGGACAATCCCCTCCCTTGCCCGGCTGGCGATGCTGTGCCTGACGCCCTCCAGGACACGGCTGGCCCTTTGTTAGAGACTTCACCGCTGCCTTGTGTTGCCAATAAAGCAGCATTTATCCCCGCTCCGTGCCTTTGGGCCCCGCTTTGATGGTGTCGGTCTCGGAGCTAAAGCGCGGCCGGAGCGGCCTGCGGGTGCCGGCTCGGCCCTGCCGTGCGTGCCTCCCG
>VZRL01002879.1:71648-119093 GCA_013397895.1 Origma solitaria
GCACGGGAAAGGAGGTTTTATCTTGTTTTGAACCCGTTTCATGGGTTTTGATGAAACGTTTCCAAGAATTACCCTTCTTAAAAGAGAAAAATCCTGAGAGGCTAGCAGTGAACACCACTAAAACCTTCATTATTTTCCGTAATTATTAAATGTGCCACACAGCTTTGTTTACGTTCTGTAAAATACATAGAGGTGCTGACAGAGGTCACTTGTTTCCCCTGTGCCTACTAGGATCTTGGTACAGATCCCTGCACAGGAATACATGTCATGTGTTGCTTTTATTGTCTTGAGCTTCTTCTTCCTTGGTAGAGAAATGCTGTGTGGGTATACTTAGGAATGAATGCCACAGTCTCATAGTGAGTGCCAAAACTGACACAGTTTGGTATGGTGCCTTTTTTTTTTTTTATTTTTTTTTTTATGATTGGATTATATTTACTAGTGGGTAAAGTCTGAGTTATGAAAGCATACTTGAGAGATTGTTAAGCATGGTGCTGGTCCCCTGCGGAGATTAATTTCATTATTTGTGCAGTGAAATAAAGGCATTGTACAAAGTCTAGCTTGCTGCTGCTTTTGGATCTAATAAATGAAGATATCAGTAACATACCCAATTTCAATTAAACAGTGTGCTAATTGAAAGTCAAAAGAGCTGTAATGAATACTTTCTAATGTAGCAAAATATGATTTCATTTCAGATGCATTTTACGAAATTCCATGATACTTTTTCCTCCCTTGTACTTTTTTAAAATTAGTTTTCCGGCTGTTTGGCAAAAAGCTTTGTGATGCTTATAATACAGACATACTTGTAGTAACTTATCTCTGAAAAGTCTTTCATTGTACTATTATAGCCTTTAATATTCACTGATTTTCTTTTTTTTTTTTCTTTTTTTACCCTCTTTTTTCAGAAAAACTGCAAGAAACTTCAACCAACCTATGTGCAAAGCTGCAAAGACGACTGTGGTAGAGGTAGGGAATTGAAACATAGTAAGCCCTATACTGCTATAGAGTCAACATACCCCTTATTTTACATGGTGTTCTAGAGACAGGGTGGGGGGGATTTCAGGTCGTTGCAGGAGTTCAAATCAGGGACAGTGGTCTAACCTTTGTCCTTGGATTGCCTGCTCCTGACACTACGGTCTGCTTTAATGATTACTTCCTTAGTTGCTGAACATATGATCCTGACCAGGACTTTGTGTTCACTGTGATCAACGTTTGAAAGAGAAACAAAGCAAAAGCCTTCAAATTTGTGAAATAAAGTAATATATGGATGAAAGAGGAAAAGAGTAGGCTGTGCTTGAGAAGATTCACATTAGACTTTGTGCAAAACTTTTTGAAAATAAAGAACATAACCATATAGACTAGGCAAATCATGGAGCTATCACAGTTGTGGTCTCTAAAATGTAATAAATTTCATAAATATCAGTCCATAATGAGATACAGGTGTTTGGTTATGTCTTGAGAAAGAGGATGGACTAGCTGATCTAGAAGTTTCTTTAAATCTTTTTGCCATTTTTCTTTGTCTGAAATGATAATGTTTAAAGACGTGAAGCAGCCTACACTAGAAAAATATTGGTGCCTGGAGAGTTGCTAAGGCATAGCAATATGTGAAAGATCGGTTGCTCTATTAGCTTTTTCTTCACTCTCTGGTAAATTTTTTTATATGCCTAGTGAAAGCTAAGTATGGTTTGGTGGTAAGATCAAGACAAACTCTTCTAGAGTATTTCTAGTAAATGAGTTATGAATTAGGCTTTTATTTTTTGGGGTTTTTTGTTTGTTTTGTTTGGGGGTTGTTTTGGGGTTTGGTTTGTTTGTAAGATGTTATTTGGAAAATATATTTGTTATATAAGCATCTCTGGATAATACATTTGGGAACTTGAGTTATTTCTTCATGCCTTACAGAACTAAGACAAAAAATACCATCGTATTTGCCACATGACTTACAGTGACAATGCAGCAAAACGTTTTCATATTTTGTTTTCAAGAAATGTTTCAAGCATTCTTCTATTTAAAAACTAAACAAAAAAGTCTTTCCTTCTAGACACTTGTCCTTCATACCTTGTTCAGTCTGGCATTTAAAGAATTTAAATAGATCAAAGCCTTCCACCTACATTCCATCTCATTCTTTCTTTCTGCTCTTCTATCCACGTCTGATAGGGTAGAATTTTCTTGTCAGTGAGCAACTGATGTGATATCGTTCTTGCTGTAATTCCACTTACCAGTTGTTAGTAGATCTGCTGTGAACTGTGTCCGCTCTGAGTCTTACTGTGTTTTCAATACCATTTAAAAAACTGTCAAGCTTTTTGCAAGATGGCATATTAATATTACTTTACGATTCTGTTTTTTATGGACAAATTAGATGAAGATGCATAACCACAGATTTAGGACAAATATTTTGCATCATCCTTGACTTAACTTCTAAAAGCCATTCTTTCAAAGTGGAAATCAGAATGTTGTGTTTGTATTTAAGGGTTCAAACCCAGAGAATCAGAAGGCAATATCTCAATATGATGTCTAGTATATCCTCAGTACTGAGCACTATGAGTGGTCTTAGCTCATCCCTAGGGAACTGAGGCAACTAAAATTTTGAGTTTTGCTTGAGTCCTTAGTTAATGTTGAGGCATTATCAATCAAGGGTGAAATTCTCAATCCCATTTACAGGGAGAAGAAAAAGTTTGTGGAGGGTAGTAATTCAGATGCTGTCCTGGCAGCAGGGATTTCTAAATTCTGGTGTTTGTTTCCAGCTCTAATTCTGTTTTTCACTGACTGAACATTTAACTGAATTAAAGCAGACAGTTCTAGTCTCTAGAACTAGAGACTTGAAGCCAGCCCTGCTCCTTTCTATCAGAATAGGTACAGGTCAGCTTGTCTTCAAAGGTTCAGTGGTTAATTGGGGTTTTCAGGATTGTAATTTCCCACTTTCCTCAGATTTACTTTAGTTTCTGATCAATGATTAAAAATATGGAATGGCATTTGGCATAGGAAGATACTGATGAGATATAAACTACTGGAAATCCAGTTGCAATGTATCAGTGAATTTGGTGAAAATAGGAAGTTAACTGGAAATCAGTTACATTTTTTAACTTGTCCTGCGAAGTTAACCTGAGGAGCTGTGAAATCTGATGTGCATACACAGTGAAAGACTCTTTTCTTTACTTGATACAGCTGTTCTGTAGTTTTAGTCTGTGTGGTGTTTTACACACTCTTTATCTGAAGTACAGACAGGCATTTAATATTTGTAACAATTCAGAGGCAGAAGAATTTTGTGGAGGTGAAGGGTAAGAGGGAAAAAAAGAGATGAGACAAAAAACCCCCACTTCTCAAACCCACAGACTGATAGCTGTTGTTTGCTTAAAAATTCTCTTGTATTGCGAGGAGCAAGACCGGCTGTACATAGAGGCTTCTGAAGAAGGAGGAAGTCAGGCTGTACTGATACCTGTTATGTCTGGGACACACAGTAGAGAATTCCTGATTTTTAAAATGTCCGATTAAGCTATCTGGTTTGTTTATTTTGTAAACTTCAGCCACATTTGTTTTGGACAGGAAAATAGTTAGAAGCAGCAATTCAGTACTTATTTTGGGATCAGAAATACATTGATTGTAAACTGCTAATGAAATGCAACACTGCTTATTGATCTGCACAAATTTTTTTAACTGTTACATGCATCTCTTTTTTTTATCTAAGTGAGAGGGAATAGAATCTGCTATCAAGATAATAAGGATGTATGTTGAGGAACAGATAACTGTAAAAATCCAGCTGTTCCAAGTCCAATGGAATTTCTACTTTAATTTGAAGGTGACCCATTATTAAAGGTCAAAAAAAAATTAAACTGAATTGCATGATTTCTGTTATTTGGAAGTTAACCTTTCCAAAGAAAAATGCTAAATAATGTTGGCAGCCTCTGCTAGTTCGGTTTTATCTATATATTAAAGCAAAATTATGCAGGGAATTCATCTGCTTCTCACTTCAGCTTGCAGAACCTGCAGAAGTTAAGAATGCAGTCAGACCTGTAGCTTTGTTTGAACCTGAGCTCACGTGCACACTCAGCCTGAGCCTTTCAGTTGTTTTTCAGATCTAGGAACTCTTTCCTGCTCCCATTGCAAAGATGGGAGAATTGAGAAATCAGCTGATATAAAAGAAACTCAATGGTCAGATGTTAAATACAAGCCACCAGCCCTTGAAGAGTTTGAAAGGAAGAGTGTGGCATATGAAGAAACTAGAGGGGTTGTGTGGTGTTATGGATGTGGTAAGACCTCCAACATGGTTGAATGAAGGTCATGCTGAACTGAGGAGGTGTCACTGTGGTCAGGACCCTCAACAGAGCTGTTGAATTGTGTGATGGGAAATGAACTGTGAGGCAGCTTGGAGCTGCAGGGAGGCCTCTTGGATGTATGCCTAGACTCCTAGGGCAAGGGCTGTGACAACAGGGGGCTTCTTAACTTGTACATCTCCCTGTAGAGACACCTCTGAGCAGAGCCCCACTGAGGCTTTTGGCCATGGCACTTCTTTTCAGCAGGGAATTGGGGCAGCCCAAAGCCACAGGAGAAAACATGCTGTGATCTTGCCAGGTGTGGATGTCATGACAGCATGGGAAAGGGTGATATGCGCTTCGGTTCTTGCTTTCTGCCACAGAGGAGTACATAAACATCTGTAACTGTCCCAAATGACCCTGAGCTGTTACCTGTTTTCTTGTTATTCTCTGCTGTGAGACCTACCAAATATTTGTCCCCAGTGAAGTGCTTTGAGATCTCAGCCATTGCCACAGTGAAAGTGTTTGGTAGTAGTAATGGTCAATATGTTTAGAAATATTTATTGACTGGGTGTTTGAATATCCAGTTTGAATAATTTTCTTGTTCAGATGGCAGAAGATGGCTAAATATATCTCCTTGGGTAAATAGCATTTACACCTCAAATAATATCAGGGTAGGGAAAAAAAGAGAGTGTACTTTCTTATAAAAATGCATTAAATAAAAATCATTAAGCCCTGCATTTTATCTCTGGTTGCCTAGTAACAACACAGCCACATCAGTGAGCACCATTTTCTCAGGTACAATGAACGGCATGGCACTAACGGACAGAATCAGACTGAAATAAGCTATTTGTATCCTGTTATCTGTGCTAAATCATGGCATTTGGTTTTATTGATGAAACTGGAAATGAACTTTTTTTGTGTGTGTGTGTCTATTTCTCCAAATACTTTAACAAGGGCAAAACTTTCCTCACATGCATAGCTCTGTTTGGAGGAATTCTTCAAGGTTTTTGCACAATGACAGTTTACTATAAAAAGCCTGTAAGTACCACTTTAAAGTGAAACAATAATCTAATAGAATCTTTTTTTGTCACCTGAATGCCCCAGGCTTTGAACTTTAAACTGAATCCTGGTAGAGGATGGATTTGGGGTAGACACAGACTTTACGGTAGAGTGTGTTTCTGTGAAACCACAGATCAGGGTGAAGGACATAGAATTAAGGTCCTTCTGTGAAAATGCTGCAACCACCGAGCTTTTGTGTTGCTATAGTCTTTTCCGATATGATTTAATTGCTCAATGATGAGTCTGTGTGTGCTCTGGCTATGGTTGTGAGGGAGTGTCCTATGTATCTGCAGCGGGGGAAAGGCTTTGTTTGAGAATCCCAGGATGGACACTGAGCTTCTTAGTCCTGCCACATTACCACCTGCTCTTGGCACAATTGACAGTAGAATTCTAGTTGCCATAAAATGGTTGTATAATAATTCTTTTATATGTGTGTGTAAGTATAGAAATCTTTGCATCTTAAACATGTAGGTGGTCAGTCAGGGCTTTTGACTGCGTAAGTGTATTTATGCACATAGGCCTTGGCTGAATCCTGAGTCAGAGATACCTGTGGATCTGAACTTAGATAACCCAAATATAGTGTGTAGACATTACAATAACCTTTCCCGGAGGAACATGAGTTGAAAGATTTGAGTGAACACTTGTGGGAGAGCAGCTCTGAAATGCAAGCTCATGATCCTTGGAAATCATAGCAAAATATCAGGAATGCCTCTTAGGAAGATTGATTTCATAAGCTCAAAGACTTGGATTGATGGAGCCTTCTAGAAGGTATAGCTAAGAAGAAATGAAGTTAAGGAAAGACTGTGTTAATGAGCTTGAGAGTAAAATTTTCCTACATGGAGAAAGTATTAGAAGAGCAGTAGGAGTTTGACGTTGATCACAATCTTCGTAATCTCAGACACAGAAAAGAAAAATTATAGAAAGCGAGAACAAGGTTAGATGTCTGACGCTAAACATTACAGAGCCAAAACAAACCAAAAAGCTTAAGCTTCTAAGAAATATCCAGCCCAGTACAAAATAAAGAATACTTGAAAGTAGCAAGAAATCTTTTTAAGAATACATGCGCACTGGACTGGGAGACCAAGGATACTTCACTGCTCAGTGAAGTGAGTGAAATTATCTGTGCAGATTACAATGAAGGCTGAAGTGTTTAATACCTTTTTCTGCTTCAGTATTGAGCAAAGTTAGCAACCAAGTTGGTGGCTGTAATGATGCCAGTCATAGAAAAAGTGAAATTCAGAGAAGGACTGGAACTGAAATCCAGGGACTACTAGTATTGTTTTGGAAAAGTAGCTCCTAGAAACATTTGCACACCATTGCCGCAGCAATTTTAGTTTGCCAAGAAGAATCCTACCCCCAGACTTCAATACTATTTTGTTGGTTTAATTTCCCTTCACTATGTTTGATTCCTTTCTTCAGTGTGTGCATGTGCTTATTAAAAACAGAACAGTAAAACAAAACATTTGTATAGCTGTTGTACAGACCATCTTAGAATGATTAAAGAAGTACTGGCATATAAGCAGTACTGGGCTAGAAGGCAGTTCTTGTTACATTTAATGTGCTTCTGATTCGTGGTATGATTCTTGGGATGTCCTCTGCAGGGTCAGGAGTCTGATTTGGTGATCCTGATGGATCCTTTCCAACACAGCATTTTCTGTTCTATGATTCTATTCTATTCTATTCTATCCTATCCTATTCTATTCTATTCTTATCAGAGTAATAAACTTCTTTAATAGTTAGTTTAGCTGTGTGGGGTTTGTTGACAGTTTTTGTTTGGTTAGGTTTTTTTTGTTGTTTTTACTGTTCTTTTATTTTCTGTGGGTTTTTTTTTTCCTGCAGTTGCTTTTCTTTTATATATAACATCTAATTAAATGACTTCAGATTTGCACTTCATTGCTTAGGTAGTGAATATTAAGTGGTTAAAATTTGTATCAAATTCATATAAAATTAATATCATAGCAGATCAAATTGTTGCTGACTGCTGTTCAGGTAGTTTTACCTATGCATGATATAGTGCTGGAAGATGTGAATTTGTTTTTCTTTTATCCATCTCTTATGTTTTATTCCTTTCTAAATGGTACTTTCTTGAATACGTATCATGAGTGTTCTCAGCATTCAGCTTCAGAAGTTCATTGCAGATGCGAATATCATCTTCAACAAAAAAAGTTCCTTTTATCCTTGTCACATATGTTAAGAACAAATATGACATTCAAAAAGAACAAGAAAAAGCAAACTCGTGGTTGATCAGTAGACATGCAGATTGCCAGGAAGTCAGTGTGCTGGTGAAATTGGTGGAAAGCCTCTGTTTGCTTCTAAAGCTAAATTTAGAGGGTTTTTCATACTGTTTTGTAGAAAGCCTGATAGACTGTGCATTTGAAGTATATTGCATGAGAATTTGAAAATTAATAGGATTTACAATACTCTAAATTTAAATTTTCAGCCCTGCTTTGTGTTTGAGGTGTGTAAATCAATCAATGACTTACCCGTCACTGCATTTAAAATCATGCATTGTTATAGCACTGAAAAGAAGGGAGAGTTTTAGGCATGATTCAAGGAATTTACAAGTATATATCTTGATGTTTAAAGCCTTAATTTGTTTTCTCTGCTATTAACATATCTGATGGAGATTTCTAGTGTAAAATGAAAAAGATTAGACATCCAAACTGAAAATCTTCCAAAAAATTGCATTCTGACATGAAGCAAATGCATTTTCTCAGGTGGTCAAAATACTGAGATTTGAAAAGCTGCAGCCTCATAACTGTTGCTGCAGTGAACATTTTTGAGTAATAGAATCAGTAAGCTCAGATTTTAGCAGCATCCTTTTAGCTCTTGCAGCATCCCTCCCCTGCAAATGCTATAGAATTGCTCAGTAAAAACAGTGAATATTTAAAGAAAAGTAAGGGGTTGAGATACCAAGACTGACTTAATTTAAATCATGTTGATTCTTCAGGCTGCGGACAATGCTAAAAGAATGAACGAAGACAATGGAGTTGTTTTCCATTTCTGTGTCCCAAACACTTGCCTAGTCTTCCTATTTTTTTTTTTTTCCCTCCCCAAAACCTTCTTAAATTCTGTTACAGAGAACTTTCATTCATGGTGTCCAGTGTGTGAAAGTGCACTGTGTGAAATACACATTGATTAGATACTAGGACCCTTAGTTTGCCACTTCTGATTCCTCTGGAGAAAACAAAAACAACCAAATCTTAAAGCAACTTTACATTTGAACGGATGTTCTAGGTTTTTTATAACAGAGAAACAAGTACACTCCTCCTTTGGAATAAGTCAGTATTTTATCAGTTTTCTTCTTGCTGAAAAAAAGTGGAGAAAGGCAAAGACATGAGCACTGAGGTTGTCTCAGTTGGTCAGGGCATGGTGCTGGTTATGCCAAGGATGTGGGTTTGATTCCCACATGGGCCACTGACTTAAGAGTTGCATTCCATGATTCTTGTGCGTCCCTTCTGACTCAGCTGATTCTGTGATACAATCCTGATTAAAATGGGGGAGATATGTAGGCAATTAGCTGTGTAAGCCATGGGATAAGGAGCACTTGTGCTAAAGACAATTTTTCACCATTTCTAGTGAAATCAGAATTTTCTCGTTAGGCTATGATAAGCAAACAATTCTATTTTTATAGTTTGAAGGACTGATGTAAGTGTTTCTGCCAGCTTGAAATAATAATTTTGGTTCTGTAAAGCACTTTATTCTTGTTGTTATTTTTTATTATTTCCATATGTGCCTAGTGCTCTCTTTTCCAGGCAGCTTTTAGAAAGGATAATGATTAAGTGCAAGAAATGTTTAATTTTTCTTAAAAGTTGTTACTGACAATCTCTTTATACCCACATTTCTGTGATCTGTTGAAAGTGTCTAAGCCACATCAGTTGTTTTCTTTCTTTCCAGCCTTTCCTTGAAAAGTACCCTGACTACTTTCTTCCTCAAAACTGTGGAGAAGTTTATTTATCTTGAATATTTTGAGGGATTGGGATATCTGCTCTGATTCTGAAGGTGAAATGGACCACGCTAATTCCTTGTTGAGAAAAAAAGTGGTAGCATTTCAAGTAGCTTTTAGAAATCTTTGTAAATTACCACTGCCTATAATGAACATCTCAAATAAGGAGAAGAACTAATAGATATAAGCACAGAACATGCCATTTTGAGGTGAAGTTATGCTTTTGTTACATTTGTTGAAATACCTGCAGGGTTTCTTTTTCTTACCAGGGAGAACCAGCAACAGAATTGGCTACAAACAAGCTGCTAATACATTATTTTACGGGGGTTACCTTGCTATATGTCTTCTGCTTAGCCTGCTCTGGTCTGATCCTTAGCTAGAAATATTCCTTGAATCTGAGGGTGGTTCAGTTGCACTTAAATAGACTGTAAAGTACAAAAATAACCTTCTTGGATAGGGCAATTAAATCTCTGATTTTTTTCCCTGTTATTTTTATTTTACTTTTCTACCTCTCCCTTCAGTATTTAAATTCCATTTAGTTCATTTTTGAAAGTAAATCTTAAATATATCTCCTGACCTTTACGTTACATTTCTTGGAATGTGTAGGATTTGAGAGCTCTTTTAGTCTCTTTTCATTTGTCATTTCTCTGATGTGAGTAAGAAAATAAAAACTTTTGTTGGCGTTTTTGGAGGGTTCAATTATTTCTGGTAAAATGCAAATAATTTTAATAAAAAGTAATTTAATTTTACCTTCTAATAAGTTCAAAGGCTTTCAATCTAATGTAATTTGAAAATAAGTAATAAAGTGCAGGATGTATTTAAAGCAACATACGTTTTGTTTACAAAAATGTTAAATTATATTTCAGTAGAGTTAATATTGTTAACAGCTATTCTGTTCTGAAGTGGGGGTATTTGGGATGTGGTCAGTCACCTTATTCAGTAGAGTACAGATTAAACAGGTTCTTCTACTATTATTTAGCCCTCAGCTAATGAAGACCATATTTGCTGATTGTGGGAGTTTTGTTTGTTGTCTTCTTCTGGCTCTTCTCCCATTATTTAATTTTATGATTGAAAAATAATTACATCATGTAATCTAAAGAAAATATTTTCCAAAATTGCCACCTCCAGGTGTGAGAAAACTCCTTTGTATATATCCCACATGGATGGTTATGTTTTATTTTGTGTCAAGAAACTAGGTATTGAATACAAATTGGGTGCTTTATCACCTCATTTCATCGAGAAAGCACAAGTCACAAAATGTGATCACAGCCAGCAGGAGTTCACTGATGACTTACATCAGAGCAACCACAAGGTTTCGGAAGGAATCATTTCTTAAGTGTGTCTGCTGTAGGAGACTGGTTTGATTGGTAATGCTGGGGCTGCTAGACTGCTGGATCTTAAAGTAATGTCTCATGCTTTCAATTCAGGTAATTTTACCATAAAATAATAGTGCGAAATCCAAAGGAATGAATTTAATGAGATAAGAAAAAACAGCTATCTCCAGTTCCACTTTTTAGTGCATACAGAATTATATAGACATACTAGTGCAAGTCGTCAAACAAGCAAGCCCATCAATTTAATGGAGGAATTTCTTTGAGAAATGTCAGTATCTTCAGACTTTGAACATATTCTTGAAACTTAAGACTATTGTGTATCCTCGCTGTGCTAATATGTGACTAGCTTAGAAAATTCTGAAGTGTAGTTTGTTCATGGGAGAACCTCTTCAGAGACTGGTGGTTAAATTTTTCACCTTCTTTCATGCATTCACACAGGTTTACATATATGTAGCCTTTGCATATAATCAAGTATGCTGCTTCTTTTCTTTCTGGTGTGTATGCTGGAGCTGCTGTGTGTGAGTACCTAGGGCAGGCAATTTGGTGCTGTCTGTTTTTGTCTCTGCTGTCAGCAGTGGAGGAAGCATGGAGGAAGATATCGAATGTGCGGAACGGAAAGGGGCGGTTGGAGGAAGCAGGCAGCAGGTGCAGAGAAGTGTGAGAGGAGATTAAGCCTGAGGCAACTACAAGTGGAGGTGGTAACTGAGGAGATTTAGAACAGAGAAAACAAAGGTGAATTGAGTATGTTCTAGCAGGGGCTCCTGATTTACGAGGATCTGTAGCAACATGGAGAAAGAGCTGGTAGGAGATGTATGTCAGTTTTGCTTCCGTAATGATCAGATACAACATACTGGCAATACCTCACTGTTTTTCTCCGTGGTGTTTACAGAGAATAACAGTCTACTAGAAACTAGGAAAACACATAAAGATACATAGGATCTGCAGCAGCATGGAACAGACAAATAAAGAACAGTTGTATGTTCTTCCTGTATGGCACAGAGAAGGGAGCACTCAGTGAAATTACAAGAGGTAGTGAGAAATGTTTTTCATAGTAGTTAAGTTTAAGAAATGCATCAATATTGTCTTTTGGGTTCTAAGAAAACTATTATTCCTAGCTCATGAGAAGCTATAAAGAAGGTGGTCTATGTCCAGCCTCTGACTGGGGACATCCTTCAACTGCATGGTGCTAGCAGCTGGGACAATATAACCACAAGTTCCGCTGTCTTTTAAGATCATGTTGCTAAGAAGAAGACTTACTACACTAAGTGGACCATCAGTGTGACCTATACCAGGCTCATTATGTGAAACGTTCTCTATCAAATACGAACTTTACATGTTTTTACTGTTCCCTGCCCCTCAGTATGCTTATGGAAACATTTATTTGAAGTCTGATATGAGCATAATGTGGTAATTATTGACCAAAATGTGCCTTTATCAGGCTATTTGGTAGTTTGATTTTAAAGTTATAAAAGTCTCTTTTCTGGGATGGGTATTGACTGGCTGTCATTCCATTACTGTAGGATTTTGACAGGAGTAGAAATTTTATGGTCTCTCTGATCTTAGAAAAGGAAAGAATTGAACTCAGACGGTCCTCTGTTTCATCTCCCTGCATGCACACAGAACTTAGTTATATTAACCTGCTTTGCTTTCTCTGTAGTTCAGTAAATTTGTATAATATGTTCTTAATTTCGAGTGGACTGTTTTCAGAGTGTATTTCACAGTTTTATAATATCAAAACTTTTTTGAAATTCAGTCTAAACAATTAATATTAACTCTTTTTCCTCTCTTGTTTGTCATTAACCATCATGAATGGTTGATCACAGTTTCTGTGATCTTGAATAAGACACATAAAATTTATCCAAATAACCTGTATTATGTATTTCAAGGTTTTTTAAACTTTATGATTTTATAAATGTTAAAATGAATTTTGCAGTGACATCTCGACTCTTCCAGTAGTGAACTGAAGAATTGCACTGATGAGTGTGTCTTGAGTGTCTAAGGGGCTAAATTTTACTTCAGTCATCTTGTTGTTGGGGAGATTTAACCAGTTGTAATGTTTTATTTTACTAATGTTCTGTTAGGAATGGTCATTCTTTCAGTTTGAAGAACTGAAGTGAACTAGGATAATTAAGATAGTGATAGAGAGATTTAATAAAATTAGTGTAAAAATAAACTACTTAAAAATGGATAGGTTTGTTAAACTCTGATTCTCCCCCTATCTCTTTCTTTCTTTTATGCACACATTCTTGATATTTTTTCCACAATAAAGAATTATATTGTAATTTCTGGTTATGGCTTGATTTTATTAAAACTGAGATTTAAAACTAAACAAGCTGAAAACATTTAGCAGAATAGGTAAAAGGAACATACTCAAAACAAAGGCCTTTTTGGTTTTGAGTGTTTTGGCATGAGTAGTTTGTCATTGTCATTTCCTTAACAATTTTTGGTCAGGAACCAGAGTTTCTTATTTTTCTTATTAGAAGTCCATAAGTATCAAGGTTCCCTTTTTCTCTCTGGAAAACTTCTGAAGTTCTTAAATAAAACTAGAGAAGTAGCTGAATTTCTGTAAGGAAAAGGAATTCAAATTACTTTAAAAAGGTAAATTACAGAAGATGTAAATTACAGAAAGAAATGGTATTGTGAAGCAAATGACCACTGCCTCTGTGAGTGCTGATACCAAAAGGAATGGCAGAAGGCTCTTGTGAATCATAGCAGAGAACAGCTTTTATGTTCGGGGTGTACTTACAGATACACCAGTTTTTAAAAGGGACTAAATTCATTCATCCTGCTTCCATTGTCAGCAATCAGAGATTTGCAAGAACACTATAGCCAGGAAGAAACCCCCAATACTGCGAAACTCTTGAAACAATGAAAGGATTTTTGAATCAGGCATCAGAGCCTTCCCAGAAGAGGGAAGTAAGCTCCCATGGTCTCCTGAAGTTACTTTTTAGCTCTAACTGTATAACAAAGATGGAAACACTTCCTGTCTTTTCCCACATTGATGATGTGGTGGTTTTGCTATGAAAAGAAGATTTAAGATGAACACATGTGATCAAGGCAATCTAAAAGGTACGAGAGGATTTTGATTTTCTAATTACAAAGAGTACAGGAGGTGATCTGCCCTGATTAGTTCCCTCTCTATGCTTTGCCAGACTTGGTGTCTCTTGGGTGGGATGCCACATAATGATTTTTTATGTTTACAGAGATTCTTCTGTACATGACAAAATAATGCCTGAGGCAGGGTGAGTGCAGGAAAAAAGAACAGAAGCATAGGTAAGATGAGAGCAGAGCAGGAGGAAAACTCACACACATCCTTTGAATTATTGATACGGTTGCACTCCTGCCTTTCTCCTCCAGGCTTTGGCTACAGAGGTGTTGCAGAGGCGACTCATAAAGAAACAGGAACCCCAAAAGGGAAGTGAATATGTCCAGTGATGAACTATTAAATTTTCAGTATCATTCTTGTCTAGGAAGATTCTTGGGCAATGCCTTGTGGTGGCCACAAGCACTAGGGTGTTGATTCCCACAGCTGTCAGATTTCCTGGTGTCACTTCTGCTGGCACAGCTTCATCTCTGGCAATGTTGATGGCAGGCAGCCCATGTTCAGTACCTCACCATCGAGTTCCCTGGGAGAGGAGTCGAGAGAGAGCTGGAGCACTCAGACGGCATTTCTACTTCCCCTGCATGAATTTTCCCTTTTCCATGTAAACGTGCTGATTACTTTCACTTGCAGAACTGGAAGACAGTCAATTTTTCATACATCATACACGCAAATTCTTAATCCCTTTTCAAAATTCCTCTTTACTGCTGTGGACATATTTGTACATATTTAATTTTAGTTACACTTGATACTTATTCTGCATAATGGAAAGGTGTTCCAGTCATCAGGGGTCCTTATGTTTATCAGAAACCCCTAGGACAAAATACAGTTTGCAGTTCTATGTTCATTTAGGATAGTATTTGGAAATAATAGAGGAAAAGCAATCAGGCTGACTGCTGTGTCCCAAGAGACAAAATACAAACCAATTAGCAGAATGGCGTGACTGATAACAAAATCCAACAATTTATTGTTGGATGAATAATTTATTCTGTGCATTCTTTGGGGGGAGAGACTCAGTATGTCAGGTTTCCTGACAGCATAATTCTGTTGGAGTCGGTTGAATTGTGCCAAGATTTTGGTTTCATAATCCCAGCTACTGCAGCAAATAAATACAGTTATTCTGTGAGAAAGTTCAAATCAGGAGCAATTAGTATTCCCTAGGCCTAGTTTTCCATCGGATAAGTGAAGACAAATTTAATTAGAAAGGGTGAATTTGGGAATTCTGCTGGTAGCAGATCATCTGCTTGCATATTGCTTCATTGGAAAGTCTTGTCTCCTGCTTCTCCTCTTTTTTGAGCATATTCTGACCGTAGACACTGCACCAAAAGTGCAGTGTGCTTCAGCTATGTGCTTCAATATTTTTTCATTTTACCCTGTGTTTGGTCTCCATATTAATCTTAAAATGCACATATAAAATAAGAAACTTCAAGTGAGATGAATGCAACTGTAGCATTTTTCATGAATACGCAAGTCAGAATTTTCAGAATCCTGATTTGATTGTCTGTCTTGTGCGTAAGGGCTTTCTGGATGGGGGGCTCTGCTCTCCATGAACACAGAGGTTGGTGTTGCTGTGGCTGTTACTGCCTCTTTCTTAGGATGTTTGCCTTGCAGATTTCACAGCACGTCCCTTCTGTTTCTTTAACCCCAGGATTTTTTTAGGGATCATCTGAGCCTGATCCTGTGATCTTTATTTTTTTAATTTTTCTTCTCCATCTCTTGCTTTTAGGGTGGATTGGTTGGTTTGTTTGTTTATTGTCAAAATTCAAGGCACAGTAGGAAAGTAATTGTCTATCAGATGTACTATAGATTTTAGTATTGATCATATTGTGCAGTAGGATGTCAAACTGAGTTTAAACTCTTTAATGTTGCTTCACTGGTGATAGCTGTTAAAAGATTTACCCTTACCATACCCTGGGTCTTGTTTTGGGGTTATTAGTCTTTGGACATTCCTAAGAGTTTAATGAATTCTTGTTGATAAAGCAGTTTGGAAACTTTATTTTATGAGTACATTGTTATG
The DNA here is from genome assembly GCA_013397895.1 of Origma solitaria. Taxonomy (NCBI): domain Eukaryota; kingdom Metazoa; phylum Chordata; class Aves; order Passeriformes; family Acanthizidae; genus Origma; species Origma solitaria. The sequence continues at coordinate 87,352 of VZRL01002879.1, forward strand.
TCCTCTGTAGTAGATTGTTGTATGTCATCTTTGACTGTTTCTCTAACTTTACATTATTTCCCTGTGGTCAGATGCAGCTGCTGACAGCACTAACATTAGTGTCTGTGCTGTGGCAGAGTGAGATGTTCTCTGTGTACTTCACACTTGTCAGGGAAAGCAGCAGCCATTGCTGAGGGTCTGTGATGTAAGTATCTGTCTATATCAGGGTCTCTAACTAGACCACCCCGAACTCAGGTATAGAAGGAAGGAAACCCCTATTGTCTGTGCTCCAGACAGGTGACATTTCAAATCTACTACGTGTGGATGAGTGTCATTTTGTGCAGAATCTCTGTTTCAGTTAAAGATTTCTAAATCTTCCATCTTGCACCTTCTTTCTTGCAATCCATTATTACAGTTCAAGTGTTTTCTATTTTTGAGTACACAATGGAAAACCTTTGGTCCAACTTCTGTGTTTGTACCATATCGATTCATACTTCTGCTTAATTTTTTTATGTTTTGTTACTAGCATATTGTTTTCCTCTGGGCAGAAATTATTTGTAGGTACATACAATTCTGATGTAACCATACATAGTATATTTCTTCAAGTTGGCCCTACAAATGGGCCTGTTAAAACATAAATTACCTTCAATTTGTATGAAAAAATATGCTTTGAAAGAAGAGGACAGATGAGCATCTAAGTCAACCTGTTTTAAAGACTGTATCTATTTTGTCCCATTCCTTAGTTTTCATGACATAATCTGCTGTACATTTAATTTTAATTTCAAAACTTCATTGGTAAAACCTTTCATTGAACACTTTTTTCTAACTATTTTCACTTTTGCTTTTCACTCTGTAGGTAGAAGAAATTGTTGATATAGGAGCATTTGCCCCAGAAGACATTCATGTTCCCAAAATCTATGTCGATCGTCTATTACAAGGAGAGAAGTTTGAGAAGAGAATTGAAGTAAGTAGCTGAGCTTCTCAGTCACAACATATTTCAGCTTGGGATGTATTTAAAATTTGCATGGCTTTTTCTCTAGCCACCAAGTCTTAGCACTGAGGAAATAGTGTGAGAAAGACCTATCAAGTTTTGCTAAAAACTGGAGCTTAGGTAGGTACTTACATAGTTAGTAGTTAGGTGGGGCCCTGAGGATTAAGCCTTGTTTCTTGCACCTCAGACTCAGTTCAGTCCTTGAATAATTTAGATCAACTGCCTGTAGCCCTGGATGGTTTTACTGCAGCTGAAAATTTAGTGGAAAATGCTACTTCATTCTCTTTCTGTCTCTCAGCTCACCTGCTGTAGGACACAACAAGGCGAACACCTAGATCAGGATCTGACTTTGACAAGTAAATACTTTCTCATCCACTGAAAGCTTTTGATGTGGGCACGTAGGGCGAGTCTCAGTCCCTTTTGTGTCATGTATTGAATTACGTTATGTTGCAAAGGTACTGGAAACCTTTGTTCCCTTTAATCAGGAACTTTTTTTAGCTGGTGGCCATTCTAATCTAAGTAAAAGATGTCAACAGCTATTAAATATTGCAGCAATAATATTCCATGACTGAAAACATCCAAGAAAATTATGATTTTGTAATTGCTCTTTATTGTTTCTGTGGCTTTGCCACACTCAAGCTATGTCCCTATATTCATTTTGGTGATGTGGCAATGCTTTTAAAGGGCAGTTGAAAGTGCTGTATTTCTTCTGTGTCTGCATACTCTGGAGGTGGGAATTATTCAAAAAGTCATCAGAAGAGCTGGTAGATGGGAAGATATAAGACGCAAGGAAAAAAATCTGTGAAAAAAAAGTGCAGACAGGAATTGTAATTATTAAACTTTTATTATTAAAATCAAGTACCAAAGTCCTAGAAAGTCATACAAGGCCATTTCTCTGAGTAAACTCTTTTGTGAATGCTAAGGTAAAGAAGCTTTTTTTTTTAATTCCATCTGCTCATTCTGCAAAAGCATATTGCATGTTGTTGAGTAATTGACTGCAAACAGATGTGTCAAACCTTTTTTTTCCCCTCTGGTTATGTTGGGTTAGATTGCAATTAATGGCCTGTTTTCTTCTTCTGAATGGCTGCATTATCTCACAGCTTTTTTACCGTTTATGACAGAAATACTTCTTTTCATTCATTAAACTGTTGCTTTACTGCATCTTGGCTGCATAAATGAATACCTGTCTAGTCAATACCTACAGAATACCTGGTGAATACCTACCCAGTCATCTGCTCCCTTCCCTATATCCTTCAGAAAAAAAGTGGGGTGGGGGCAGGGAGAAAACTACTATAAACTGTGAAGCAAAGTTGTAACAGAGATTAATTTTTATTGTGCAATTTTGTAGTTCTGGCAGTGGCACCGCTCATTACTAGAGGTATAGGAAGGAAATGGCAAATCTATTTACTCTTCCGTTAAATTTTATATGTGAACTGGCTGTACACAGAAAAGCACTGAGTATGATAAGTGGTGAGAGAAGATGAGGAATATGAGAAATAAAGAGAAGATAGTCTGTCATAATTCTTACTGGCTTTAAATAGCAGTTCCTGCCTAATATGGCTCAGAAGTGGTCACTATAGTGCCAGCTATAATTTCTCTCCAGCCTTCTCTTTGCTGCGTAGAAACGCTCTGTAATTGTTCTTACTTTATCCATAATCTGCAAGTGAAGCAATTCTAGGAAAAGCAACCAGGGCGTAAAAAGGAAGTTGACGGGAATTCAAGAGGATTGGTACTGACTGTTTCTGACTGCCTAAGGGGAAAGGGATTCTGGAAAAATTATTTTGTGGTGATGAAAAGTAACAGGATAATTTTTCCTTGTGTGCTAATTGTAGCCTGAAGTAGGAGAAGATGTGAAGATATATGGGGGTGCAGGACATGATGTTGCCCAAAGGAATGTTACATGCATAGGAGGGATGTGCAAAGAACATAATCTATGTAGACAATAATATAAAAGAAAGATGTTACAAACTTCTTGAATGTCATGGCATTTTCACCTACATGTGATTTACAAAACATCAGCTTAAGATGGCAAAAATTTCAGGAAACGACTTCATGGAGGTATGGAGGATTATAGAGATTTATGTTTGAAAACTTTGTTTCTTAGCTCCCAGTGTCTTTAGATGAAGGGCATTTGTCTATCTCATCCTTATAAATCTCTAATAGCTCATTGATTTGAATGAATGCAGAAGGAGAACAGTATTTGTATTTTCAGCTGACATTTTACAAATCTGTTTAGGTGTCTCTGGGGTAATGAAACTCAGACTTGCTAGTATTTGGACTAATGCTTGGTGCCTTCTTCACCACTTCTCTATGTATTGGGGTTGGCAATACAGACAAAGAAATAATATTTTGCTCTAAGGCTGTCACTGGTGATATTTGATGACTCCATTGGCTTAGATAAGCTCGAATGCATAAAATAAAAGGTTGGTTTTTTTGTAGAAGAGGAATAAATAACTTTATTCTTAGACCAAGTATCTCAGTGCAATCACAAATCAGGCTTTTGTGTCTTGAGAAGCAAGAATCTGGATTTTAATCTTTACGTATGATTACTTCTTATTTTGCAGCGCTTATCAATTCGAAAGCCTGATGACCCAGGGGCCAAACAAAAAAAAGGAGACAATGTGAGGGAGAGGATCATCAAACGGGCTGCTTTAGAGTTTGAGGATGGCATGTATGGTATCCTTCAGCTGTGCTATAGGTTGCCGTGACTGCTGACTAGAATAACAAACTTTGTTTAGAACAGGTTAATTAACATGTTCATTGTCTTTACCAGACCCTGTGGTTTTCTTATTTTATTAATACCCAATTGAAATACAAGGGATGCTAAGACATGAAATACCTGGAGTTTTTGTATCTGGTGGTTTTGTTAGAGTTGAATGTGTCACAAGAACTTCTTGAAAAAGTTGGAAGAGAAGCTTTCTTTGCACTGTTGTTTTTTTTGCCATGTAAAGGATTTAAAAGAATGCAATTAGACAGTCCAAATAGCAAAATAATTAGTCACAAATATGAGGTATCTAAGTAAAAATGAAAGTGCTTGTGAAGGGAACAGCTCTAACCTACTTATAATGCAATAGTAATTTTTTAAAATGTACTAGTTTACAGTAAGTGTTTGTGCCTTAATCACTTCTTTTCAGCTAATCTGGGTATTGGAATCCCACTGCTGGCCAGTAACTTCATCAGTCCAGACATAACTGTTCACTTACAGAGTGAAAATGGAGTCCTGGGTTTGGTAAGAATATATCCTGGTCACTTATGATAGTGTTTTCATTTTGCTGTGGTTGGGTTTTATTTCCTGCCCACCTCCAACTTGATTATTATATTACTAAAAAGTAATATTCAAATATATGCTATATTACATCATCATAAAATTCTCATTGTGCTGCAAGGAAGTTTTTTAGGAAATGCTTATTTTATGATTATGGTGCTGCTTTGCTAAGGATGTCCTTAAGTACATGTTTTGCTGGAGTCAGAACCACCAGGAGTTTGCAAGACCAAGCATTGCAAACCTTATCAAACATGACTGTAAACAGAGCTTAAAGTGAATATCATTTTCACTGTCATATGGCTCTATGAATTTGCAGTTATGACCTTTTTCTGAAAAATGTCTGTCTCTTTGGTTAACAACAAAAGAAAGCCCAAATCAAACAAACTTCTGACTTCATGGTTGTTTAGTAATTCTAACATCCTTGAACAACATGTCCGTCAGACCTTATAAATTAGTTGATGTAAATTGTGGCTTGTAATGTCAGGATTGCTTTCTACTTACGTTAAAAAAATGCATGTCTGTCATGATCTGTTTTAAGAAACAACTATTAGAAATACTACAAGAATTAAGAATTGTATTTTAACGGATTTTTAATATAAAGTTTGACATACATCTGTATTGTTGTCAGGGTCCTTATCCACTTGAAAGTGAAGTAGATCCAGACCTGATTAATGCAGGTAAAGTATTTTAATTAAATTTAATTAATGGAAAATGATAATTCATTGTTAATCTAAAAATTTTCTTTTGATACGGTATTTGAACTCAGAGTGCTGTCATATTTGATAATAACTATTAATGTATTTGTCTTCTTTGATGTGAAGGTTGGTTTTGATCAATGACAATGTTTAATATTCTAGTTAGAGAGCTCATGCTTTGATTCGTTTTAGTAGCTACTGGTAACTCTCTTCCAGGCCAGTCAGTAAACGGTGAAATCATCCTTTTCAGAAGTGAGATTGTTTTGTGCAGCCTATATGGGAATATGGGTTTGTTTCCCTGCTGCTTTTCACCTTGAGTCTTCTAGCAAATGATTTTCAATTATTTATGCTTGGGACATGTTTTAAAACACCCTGTGTATAATGGCCTCATTTATTCCCAGCCAGGAATATAACTCATTTACATTCAGAGAGGGAGTGGTAGTCAAGGCAGGGGGAAAGATCTGCCCAGCTGGGACCTGGCACACTGAGGGCTCTGCTGAGGGCAGCTGCTTTTGCCACTTTTAGCAGGGAATGGCAGTTCTCACATGCCGTTCTTGCCCAGCTCTTTTGGGACATTTCACCTCAGAAGCAGCTGTGCAATGTAAAAATGTAAGTTTTTTATGATTTAGAGCATCTGTCTGATTTCTTGTTTCATGGAAAAGTTGTGCCTGTGTGCAGTCTGTTTCCATGTAGAAATACACTTAAATATTGCATTGTGTCAAACACAAGTAGGCCTTGGAACCTTGTTATTGATGTTAAGGGTATAGATTATGGATCTGACATTTTAAAAGAGTTGTTTTTTCATATGGAACACATATACATTTCATATTTTTTATTCAAGTATGCACATACATACATAGAAATACATATATGGGTATGTACATGTGTATCTATACAGACAGTACCTTTCTCAATGGCTGTTAGCAAGTACAATTAAACTCTGGAAAGTCAAAGGAGATAAAGCACTGACATAAAATAATTTCAATTTAATATCAGTCCAGCAGTTGTTCACTGACTTGAAACATTTGCTGCTTGGCTCAACTAAATACTGCTTTTCATAGTGCTATGTAATTGCCCCTGTTACAGTACTATATTTTAAATGTGGATTTATTTGAGGCCATTTTCTGGTTTGAAATAAAAAATTATTAAGAAATTGAGTCCAGCATTTCACCAGTACCTATGTAATTTTTTTGATACACTGTATGAAGGAATATGTCAGAGGTTTCACTGGAAGGAAAAAAAATTATTTAGAAGTAAGAAAATACTGTAAGAGGTGAAATTATATGCACACACATTAGAACTTAAGTTTTAATATGGGAATGTATGAAAAATCAACATGTTAACACAGTGACAGTGAAAAAATATCCCGGAACTTCATAAACTCTCTGAAAAAGTTGTGCTTTAACATGGAAATCAAGATGATCTTGAATTGTTATTTATAGTTGATAAGTATTTTTTAAGAGTTAATCTGGATGGGATGAAGCTAACATAAGAGGTCAGAATGCAACATGGAAATTCGATTATTCTAGTATTGGTCATTCAATGTTAAGCAGCTTCACATGTCCCTTTGAAGCTGCAGTAAACAGTACATGGGATACATAAACCTTAAACCTACCAACCAAAATATTTATTGCTATAATTTCTAAAACATTCACATGGTTGGTTTAAGACCCTTCTAGGTACTTTCCAACCAAATTTATAAAGCCATGTGAACAGAAGCTAAGTTTCAGAGGAATAGAAATTACTCTTGTTCTTATTCATTAACTGGAATGATCCAGTATCAGTTCCAAAGTCCAATTTAAAGATCTTAAAAGATACACCTGGTTTGGGCTTTTGCCGGATTTCTCTATGCAAATGTAATTGTATTGCTCTGAAATATGTGTGAGTTTTTCAGTTTGTCCTATTTTCTGAATGTCTCATGTGAAGTGTATCTTTACTGCAACTGAAAGGCAGACTACTGTATTACAGCAGACATATTTAAAAGTACTGACCTCCTGAGAGCATTTTCAAGAAGTGGGTAATGTGGTGCTCTTTTTGCATTAATCTGTGGTCCTAAGACTGTGTGTCTTTCTACTCATGATTACCCTGTCACTTTATCCCAGGCTTCTCTCTCCATGTTGTTTCCTGCAAATCCTTTTTTTCTCTCCCGCTGCCTTGGGTGGGTGTCCAGTAGGGAAAGACAATTCAGGCTATCTCAGCAGGTCTGGGTGTTAGCATGCATAATTCTTGTAAAGTGTGCAAAACCACTTTTATGACCTTAATTCTATACTGTTCTGTGTGTCAAAATTTAATTTCCATATAGATGGCATAAAATATATATCAGATGAGCTCAATAATTAAAGCACTTATCTTACATCTGTATTTTAAGTTTTATTCACTGGTTCTTTCCTTTTTCCCATTCTCTAGTTAATCTCATTGTCTTTTTCCGTCTGTTTTCTGGAAACTGTTTAGTGATGCCTTTTTCCTCTTCCCCTCTGTTGTTACACTATTTCTTCACTATGTCACCTGTTGCTAAAATATTTTGGTTTTTTTTCTCTCAAGTTTACCATGCTTGTTTTATAATTTCGCCTTCATCTGTGTTTCTTCTGCCTTTTCAGAAGCACCCTGTGTAAATGTTTGTTGCATAGACTAATACAAAGAATTGGCAGAAGAAGAAGTAAAGGGCCCTGGACAGAGTCAAAATAAGACACTTCAAGGTGTGCTCCATTGCTTGAACAATCAGCATTGTTGAGAGAACAGAACAGCACACAGAAGCACATTTTCTTGTGCCCTTTAAAAAAGCAAGAATAGACTAGACTTGTCATTTATTTTTTCTGTTTTTCATCATTAGCACTATAAACTGTTCAATCTGATCTGCTTGCTTTTCTTTGCAGCCTCTCCATGTCGTGAAGACTTTCTCTGTTTCAAAAGATAATTACTTCTCACTTTTTCTGTGAATGGAGCAGAAAGCTAAAGTCCGTAGATATTTCTTACACTCCGGTGTTCGTGATATCTTGCCTGGAACTGCTGGTGGCCAAAGAGTGGGCAGTCCTATCATTAGAAACTCTAACAAACTGCTTCACAATTCAACAGGATTGATTAGGTTTACATGTGACGTAGTAGGTGTAATCAGGTCCGTAGTTGTACTGAATCCAAAGGAATTTGATAAAACCCTCTTATTTCTTGGTTAATACCTGTAACTTCATTTGTCAAAGAGACAAAATGCGTACATACTGTAGCTTATTTCTTTTACAGGTAAGGAGACAGTCACTGTTCTTCCAGGTTCTTCCTATTTCTCTAGCGATGAATCATTTGCAATGATAAGAGGGTAGGTAACAACACAAACTGTGATCGTTTTGAAACAGGAAAAGAATAAACTGCGTCAGTGGCTGAACTCATTAGTATTTCTTTCAAATGGGGTTAGCATTTAACAACCTGCAAAATTATCATGGACTTAATCAGTGATGGTTTACAGAGGGTTAGGTCTAGCTATTGGAAATAAAAAAACACTGTAACTGATAGATACCATAGTGATGTTTGTGCCTACCACCACCTGGCCATATATAAACAGATTTATAACTATGCTTTAACAACTATTTTTTTGTCATTTCCAAGTATCTAATCTGTACTTGCACTCTGTATATTTTCTTTGCTCAGCTTGCAACTGTGATCCTCATTCCACCTCCTTAATGGAAATTCAACGTCTGCACCTGTTTTTTGTTTGTTTTTCGGAAAGGAGGTTGGATGCAAACAAACACTAAATCCTAATGGCTCTGAAAAGATAATGAGTGCATGTAAATATATTAAGGACTGCACTAAAAAGTACGAGTTCAGAGATGGTTGACTGTGCATGCAATTAGTCAGACCAGACAAACATAGCAACACTTTTGAGGCTCAGTAGGCATAAAGAGAAATTTTCATCAGTGATACATCTAGGGGGCAAAAACCCCAACTACATGTGTGACAAATGGTTCCTATCTCTGTCATATGCGGCCATTTTTAAATTGGTGTAATTAGAATGAACAAAAGCTTGTTAAGATTTGTGGGCTGTTACTTGAACATGTTATGCTGATTGCACACTTTCTGTTGCCAGAGGCCATGTTGATTTGACAATGCTTGGAGCTATGCAGGTGTCTAAGTATGGTGACCTGGCCAACTGGATGATTCCTGTAAGTAGTTTTTTGAACTACTGTCGGTGTACTTTGTTTAGGATAACATAAACGTAGCTGAGGATCGGGTAAAGGAGAAAAGGGCAGAAGTAGAATTGGGGTTGTGAAGCTAAAAACATTAAAATAAAGGATATGTGAATTTTTTCCTGCATACTGCTGGCACCAAGCAATCCATTATCAGAAGTCAGTCTTCTAAAATTACGCTTGCGCATTGTAAAAAGCAAAACATGATTTATGCAAGCCTTTTTTCTTCCTCATGTATCCGTGTTTCAAATGTCAATTTCTTTTGCTGAGGACTGATGCTTTTTCTTGACAGTGATGACTCTTGTATGGTTGTACCTGGAGCAGCAACTTGAAGGAAAGTGTAAAACAGCATGTAGCTCATTATAAAATTATATTAAAAAGTCTGCATTATTTTTCTGTGTTTCTGTCAAAAGGTTGCAGCATTGCCCTTTCAAATACATTAAGAAGAAAGCAATATTACTGTATATAGCCAAACAGACCTTCAGGTTTCAACCACAGAAATATAAACTAATCTGAGTATTATTTAAGCAGCTGATGACATTAAGCCATTCTTTGAACTTTATATTTTAACATTAAACAACATAAGTAACTTTCATACTGTTGACAAGTTTGATATTTTCAATGGCTTTCAGTATGGTACTTTCTGATATGGTTTGTATCAGAGATGTCTAGAAACAAATTTTCTTATTAACCTTGTTTAAGATAATGAGGCATATTTCTATCAGCCTGAGCAATATTAAGGGCCTTGGGAAACGGAAAGATCATTAGAGGTGGAAAAAAACCCAAATGAATGTCCTGTCTGTTGGAGAAGCATAAGTTGAACCGAGCAGTCTGTGACTTCTCCAGCAGACCTTTGAGCATGGAAGTCGTGGAGCAGTGGCTGGAACATAAGGTGCTTTTATTGAGGGACAGAGTCTGATGTGGAAGCTATACAAGCACATGTGGGAGAAGGGGTTATGTGAAGGGCTATTCCAGGTGTCTGTGCGAGCAGCTGTGGGGAATGAGAAGGGGTTATGGCTAGGTAGAAAAATGCCGTTTGAGATCTGAGCTATCAAGAGATGAAGACAACATTTTGTACTAATAAAAGGTTCCATTTACAGATACATTTCTTGAAACATTGAAGCTAAGATTGATAGTAATCTTTCTCAAAATGGTGCCAATTTGCCTGTTCTTCCCTCAGTACTTTATGTTCTCTAAAAGATACTGATTTTAGTTTTTCATTCATATATGTTGAGAAGATTATTTTTTATATCTGGTATTGCTTATTTTACCTATGAAGTTGCCTCTCAGTTCTGTTCAATCCCAGATTAATGAATAACAGTTACATTTTCAAAACAGGGAAGTATAAAATGCAACTTTGAATAGTGTTTGACTTTTTGTTACCTTTGAGATGTACCTTTTTACTACATACTACAGTGTACATCAGATAGATCCTTGTGACTTTTTGCTGTCATCATTTTCCACTCTCACTAACCTTTGGCTATTTGCAAATTTCCTCTGCATTAAGTTTGTATTTTCTCGTGAGTAAATATGCCCAATGACACTTCATAAATCCAGCTGGGAGGCTTCCTAGGCAGCAGTAATTTCTTTTTGGTTACTTTTATTGAGATTCGTTGGATGGATGATTCTTAATCTACATTATTGATGTGTTACTACTATTCTACAGTACAGATTTTTTAAATGGGATTTACCAGCCCATAGATATTTAGATCTCCCCGCTTTTCCTGTAAATAAGATGATTTATTATTGTCAGTTAAATATAATTATGAGCAAGATGTGTTTCTTTTTTAGTCATAAGATTTGTGTATGGGTGATACAAAGATCAACTTCGCTGAAAACTCATAGTGTAATGGAACTTTAAGCTGTATTGTGCTCTAACATTTTTCACTTTGCTTTTCATTTAGTTTTGATTAAGTATTTCTTATACACTGCAGCTTTTGGGTTCTTGTATTGACGGTTTTTGCCATTACTTCAGAAGCAAGTAATAGCTCTATATGTTTCGAGCAAGTACCATCATGAAGCAATCCTTTCTGTCCCACAAGAGCTTGATAACACTTGAGCACTGGTGTGTGCATGTGTGTGTTTACTTGCACTTATTATTAGGAACAGAGCTGAGGAAGTCTCATTGCAATAATTACAGCCCTTTCTTTGCTCTTATCTGCTGACTTTTAATGGAGAGAAGAAAAGTCCCACGAGTAAAGGAAGAAGAGGGTGTGAATATTTTAAGCACATGCAGTAAACAATGCTGTTTGCTTAGGCAGAAGTTACTTCCTAAATACTGGCATTTATTGGTAATTTTATTCCATTAAGCACCACCACTTAATGGCTTTTTTTTCCCCTCTTTGGTATTTCTCCAACTAACAAGAGGGTTTCTGAGGAAGAAAAGGAGAAGGAGGTGGCAAAGTTCTGTGAATCCGCAGGGGACAGAGTGCAGTTGGAGGAAGGTGGACAAGAGAGGTTGAAAAGAAACACTGAGGTCATGGCCATGGAGGAGGGCAGATAGGCCAGAACAGATAGCCCACGGCTGCTAGGGGCTACTGGATGGACCCACATTTCATGTCATGAGTGCAGGACACAGTGTCTGACCTATCTGTGTGTCTCAACCTAATGTCAGGAACTCCTGTTGCAGGGCAACTTCCCAGCATGTACAGAGCAGCAGCATTGTCTCATATGGGTTTTCAAAAGTTGAAAAATTGTCTCATGTATCCCTGCATGTACTTGCATTGTTTGAGTTCCTTTCTACTAATGTATTTTTGAAACCCTGGGAATAGAAACATTTATGAAACAGTTTCTGCTGCCCTTCTGCAGGGGCAGAAGCTTTCTATGAAGTACTACAGCTATAGCTTGCACAAAGTACTACTTTATTTTCCCCATCCTTCCTGAGAGAAGGCACATAGCTATGACTGCTGTTGTGATATGTATCAGAGGCTGGGCATAGGTCGAAACAAAACACCAGAACTTCTGCCCTGCTCTCCTGTGACTCCAAGGCCTCTGTCTTTTTCATACGCATTTCTGAGCATCCTGTACCATTAAACAGCCCTAATATGACTACTGATACAGCTGACATGCTGTACCAGTGGAAAAAATATTGAAACCACAGTGGAGGGTCCCTGCAGCTGGAAGTTGATGAATGTGAAAGCACAAAATGGATGAAATGTCCATGACATCAGATACCACTAGGCAGAAACTTCTTGCAGGAAAAAATATAACTATGCAGTAAATCATTAATGAGAAGGTAGCATAGTCAGGAGGTCTACAAGGATGTCATGAGGTTATATAGGGAGAGTATAAGAAGACTCAAAGTCCAAATTAATGTGGCTACTGCCATAAAAGACAGTAAAAAGTGCTTCTAAAAATACATTAGTAACAAAAGAAGGGCTAAGGAAGTTCTCCGTCCTTCACTGGATGCAGGGAGAAACAGTGACAAAAGACATGGAAAAGGCTGAGGTACCTAATATCTTCTTTGCCTTAGTCTTTTATGGTAAGACCAATTGTTCCTCAGTTACTGAGCCCCCTGAGCTGGAAAACAGAGAGAGGGAGCAGAATATAGCCTCCAAAATGGGAAGGAAATGGTCAACGACCTGCCACACTACTTAGACACACATGAGTCTGTGGGACCAGATGGGAGCCACCCAGAGGTACTGAGGGAGTTGGTGAATGTGCTCACTGAGACACTTTCCATCATTGACCAGCAGTCCTGGTCAACCTGGGAGGTCACAGGTGACTGGAGGCTGGCAGATGTGATGCCTATCTACCAGCTGGGACCAGTCACTGGGGGAGTTCCCCAGGGCTCAGCATTGAGGCCAGCCCTAATTGATATCTTTACTGATGATCTGGATGAGGGGATCGAGTGCAGCCTCAGTCAGTTTGCAGATGGCACCACCCTGGGGGGGAGTGTTGATCTGCTGNGACCAGCAGTCCTGGTCAACCTGGGAGGTCACAGGTGACTGGAGGCTGGCAGATGTGATGCCTATCTACCAGCTGGGACCAGTCACTGGGGGAGTTCCCCAGGGCTCAGCATTGAGGCCAGCCCTAATTGATATCTTTACTGATGATCTGGATGAGGGGATCGAGTGCAGCCTCAGTCAGTTTGCAGATGGCACCACCCTGGGGGGGAGTGTTGATCTGCTGGAGGGCAGGAAGGCTCTGCAGAGGGATCAGGGCAGGCTGGACCATGGGCTGAGGCCAATGGGGTGAGGTTCAACAAGGCCAAGTGCCAGGTCCTGCCCTTGGGTCACAGCAGCCCCAGGCAGTGCCACAGGCTGGGGCAGAGTGGCTGGAAAGCTGGAGAGACTTTGAGGGGCTGGAGAGTGTCCACAGAAGAGCAAAAAAAGTGGTGAAGGGTCTGGAGCACAAGTGCTGTGAGGAGCAGTTGAGGGAGCTGGGGATGTTTAGCCTGGAGAAAAGGACGCTCAGAGAAGACCTTACCACTCTCTACAATTCCCTGGAAGGAGGGGGTGTAGCCAAGGTGGTGGTCAGCCTCTTCCCCCAACAACTGATAGTTCAAGAGGAAAAGGCCTCAAGCTTTTTCAGGGCAGGTTTAGATTGGATATTAGGCACGATTTCCTCAATGAGAAGGTTGTCAAGCATTGGGCCAGGTTCTCCAGGGAAATGGTGGAGTCAGCATCCCTGGAGGTATTTAAAATATATGGAGATATGGCACATAGTACCCACCTCAGAATAGAACTGAGGACTGATTTATAAACTGGATTTGTGTAAGTTCACAAGAGCAGGCAGGATACATCCAAAGGTGCAAAAGAAGCTGGCCATTTCCTAAGGCAACAGGCTCAAAGCCTAGTGGACAGAAATTAACAAGCAGCAGCCTCAGAGATGATACAGGGCCTGACACTATTTATCATCACTATTCTCTACAAACAGTACAAAACAAGAAAATAAACTTTAGCTTTGTATATTCTTCAACGGGAGTCTAAAATTCATGTTTTGATTGCTATGGTAGTGCAGTTAGTTAGCACTAAGAGAAGAGAGTTACATAATTTGTGAAGGAGGTGCAATTTTGGTACATAAATCTGGACCATTCTTGGAAAAAATGAGTAAGTAATCCTTAACTTTTAGAATCCGCAGCCTGAGATTTTAATGCTCTAACTTTGACTAGCCAAACCTAAAGGATTAAAACATTAAGAATTAGATTTACACAAAAATTCTAAGCTTTATCGAAGAAGATTATCTGAAAAGAAGAAATTAGGAAACCCAATTCAAATTCAATAATAAATCTTTTAATTTGCAATCTGTAGAGGCTAATATAACCTAACACATTAGGAATATAATGTTATTGGTAGTTTTTCTACAGAGGTTCAAAGTACATATTTTGCATAATTTTGGACACTTTGACCATGATGTGAACTTCATTAGTAAAGACATTTTTAAAATAAAGGTAAACTGGCAGAGACCAGTCTGTTCTGTGTCTGCATAAGGGTTTTTTGGTTTTATTTTTGCCTTTAAATACTATTTGTAGTGCCAAACCTGGGAAAAGAGGGCTCCACACCAAGAGTTTTTCTTACATAAAAGTATAATTTTTAATGATGGAAGAAGGGATACATATCCCTGAATGCCTCCCTGAATGCTTGAGAACATTATAGGTCTTCTCTGAGCCCTGTTGCAGCCTGTTTGGCACTTTGCTTGAGTAGGAGTGTTTTTGCACAAGGCATATTTTTATTTTGAATCCAAACACATTGTCTAGTAACTCTCCTCCTAGTATATCTGTGGCACTGAATGCATAAAACTCAGTGTTTTGTTTCAAGCTGTACAGCATTTTGGGAAAGGTCTTTTACCTACTAACCATAAAATGTATGAAGGACTACAAATGAGCTAAATTCTGTATGAATAGAAAATATGCAGATTAAATGCCCAGTGACTGGGTTTCTCTCAGCAATAATACCAAATTCTCTGATATCTAGGACATGAGTAGGGCTACATCAATAGTTGGACAAAGGAGAAGGTTGGGACTTGCAGTTACCCGGAGTGTCCTTGGAAATCTACTTTTCAATGGGATATTGATTTAGTATCAAGATGTATTAGGTTTTTGCAGACACACCTCTTGAAATTAAGTGTACAGTAAGATATCAGCTTACTGCTTATCTCCCAACAAACATGTGCCTGAAAGCCCTGCAGAGCCTTTGCAACACATAATTATCACTATTGCAAGAGTCTTGCAGCCAAAAATGAGAAACTGAGTCTATTGTCTTGGCTCTATTTCTTCTACCTTTATAAAGGCTTTTTCTATCAATTTTCTTCATATTTATTTCTCTTCAGACTGCATGGAAGGAATGTAGGAGCTCCCTGTTTGTATTTTATTCATACTCTTAAATTTTCAATGTGGAAAGTGGCAGCTCTGCTTTCTGTATAATGAGAGCCGCTGAAGAAATTCTGCCTGTCTCAAAAATACAAGCATATGTCAAAGGACTTCTGATCTGTGGGTTACTGGTGAGAATTGTTACTATGACGTGGAGCCATCACTTTCAAGTGAGACTGGTATTATGTTGGCAGTAAAATTTAATTATTGCATGCTATGCTGTGTGTTTTGGAAATGGTATGCAAAGGTAAATGGACAGCTTAATTGTCCCATTACACTGAAATAACATTCATCACTGTAAAGCAAATCCATTTCAATGAAGCATGTCACAGACTGTTTTGCATTGCTCCTGAGATGCAGTTTCTCAGTGTATTAATTTAAATTTTACTCTGTCATTCAAATCTGTTATTTCAAGTTAGATTTATGGGAGAATAAAGGAAAAGAATTTGCCCAATTTTTTTTTGCACATATTTTATGCAGCCCTAATTTTCTGATTATGGAAAATAGAAGTATTAATATAGTTAGTGCACATATTTGTGTATGTTATGTTTTAGGGAAGAGTTATTATTACATTTTGCCAAGAAAAAGAAGTCATTCAAGAACTTATGCTCCATTCTTTCAGAAATTAGACTTACTTTTTCATTTTGCTTTTCACTGTGTGTTTGTGTGCGTGTTAGAAAATACCTGGTTAACAGTCTTCAAAACCAGGGCATTTCTTGTATGGCTAAACCTTACAACTAATTTTTTTTTGTATCTTTAAAAAAATACCTTTACCCTGTCGTGCCTGTAGAGTGTGCTCAGTTTTGTTGTATTCAGCCAGTTAAATTCCATTAAATTCTTGTTGTGTTGTTGCATTATCCCCTCTACTGATTGAAAAATTCTGTTGATGACTTCCCACTGTTTTTGTTTTTTTTTTCCTCAGATTAAAATCTAATCTGGCTGTCCTAGTTGACAGTAAAATTACAATAATTCTGTAAATGGGACATATAAGGGCATAAAATCAGTGGAAAATAGAACAAGGAAGTATAGTTCAGAACACTTGAGCTTTATCCATCTTTTTTGATACAATCTTTATCCATTATTTTTCACTGGAAAAATGGAAAGTGAAATCTCGAAGAGTTTCCAGCGAAATCTGGAAAGTTGTGACTTTCATTTTATAACCAACTACAAATATACCTATCCTTTAAATACAGAACAGGACTGTTAGCAAGGGGCGAAGGAAGCACCTACATTTTTATGAAGTTCGAGTAGATTTATGCATATGTATTTTTTTAATATTACCTTCTGATTTTTTTTTTTTTTTAAAATAAAGCAGAGGTTTGAGCCAATATGCACTGTGCCAAAGCAAAGTTCATCAACAATTGATGAGCTAGTTGCATATGGCTGTGATGACCTCCTTCCTGGTGCTGTGCTGTTTGATGCTGGCACATCTGTGCAGGCAGACAGCAGCTACACAGAGAGGCAGAGCTGTGTGACTGATGTGTGTTAGTAGTGCACACACAGCACTGCAGAGAGGGCAGAGCACAGACCTTTGAAGAGACTTTCAGTTTATCCTTTCGACTGCAGCAGTAGCACAACTGATGGTTGTGATGGCAGTGTCTTGTATCCACGGCATTACCTTAGTTTCTGCTTCTCTCTGAAGTTCATACTGTTTCAGTTGCTCTGAATTTTAGTGTCTGTCCCTGTCATGATACAATCATTTCCTTTCATAAGGACACCTTGCATGTGTTTTTTCCTTTCATACCTGACACCTTGTCTGTGTTTGTGGCCATCAGACACAATGCTGATATCTCTAAATTCTTTACTCTCTCATCCTAGGCATCTTGTTCACACCTGAAAATTGAGATAGAATGGGAAGCTTGCAGTTTAAACTAGAAGCACTCGTTAACTTCTCTAAGACTTTCTGAAACAGCAGTTTCACTAACTTTGAGCATAGAGGCATGTCTGTTCTTTTATCTAATGGAAGAAAAGGGAAATTTCAGACTAAATGCTGTTTAATATAGTGTTAGGGCAGCTGGCAACATGGACAAGGACTCTTAAAAGGGAAGTGGCTTGGTTCCTTTCCAAACAAGTACACATTTTCACCTTGCCTTTGCTTTGATATTCAATTTTTAAATAGAAATATTCAGGATGCATTTACCACTGATAAGTTTTCATTGTTTCTTGAGCTCATCAATAGCATCTACTCTGCTGTACTGTTGATGTGATAGCTCTTTGTCTCAAAAGATTATTTTAACTTAAGCAGAACAGTTCAGGTGCATTTTGCCACGTGATGTTGGAGTTGTTATAAAAATCAATTAAGAAGGAAAGTCTTTCTGCCTGGCAATATAGGGGTAAGTGTTAAGACTACAGCATGAATTCAAGACTTTAATAGTGTTAGAAGCCCCCTGAATTTTTCTCTTTTCTTTCCACTCTCTCTTTTTAGTCTGTTTGGATTTTCTTATAAATTGATTCCTGCTTTGTATAGCATCTTCCTAGCTTGCTTGAAATGGCATTTAGGAAAAACTTCACATTCTTTTGAAAAATATCTTGACTGTCTTGCCCACATTGGAGTATTCACAAGTTTCCACTGGAATGCCAGGTTGTCTTGGATGCCACATACGACCAAACAAACAGGAAGGTTTCTGTTTAGGAATTACTATTACGCTAAATTAATTTCTCAGGCTCTTAAATGTTGTATTTTGGCCACTCAAATGATGTCCAGCTATAAATACATTGGATGAGAAAATGTGTCCCCTTCTCATTTTCTTAAAGATGACCCACCACCAAAATAACAAAATAATTTGTTTTGCAGTAAGTAGGCATTATAAGAATTTCCACTAATACTGTGTAGGTTTATAACCTACACAAAGAAACAGAAGAGCTGATAATTAAAAACACCCAAAGCATCAGGTCCAAAGTTTCAATGTCTTGAACTCCGCTATTATTTGGACTGACGCTTAGCAAGAAGTGCTGATGAAAACACAATGGGAAAAGCAGAATTCCCACCTTGTATAGTAACTGAGAAGCTGCAAGGAAGTTGTTAGCTTGTGTCTGTTGTCTACCTAACCCTCTGTATAAATACTGCCAACACTGGACCTCCCAGGAAGTGCATGGCTAATTCAAAAATCTTTTATTCTTATCTTATCTTTTGTTCTGAGCTTGATGAAGTGGGTTTTGTAATAGTGCTTCAAATCACCGGTGCTCTACCGCTGCACTGAGTCTTTTCTTCTGTAAGGTTTCTTAAGCTGGCAGCACCAATATGATTGGGAACTTACAAAAATAAATAAATAAATAAATTGAGGGAGCAGGGTGGAGCAAAAAGGAGCAAAGTGTCTTTTTGGAATCATCTTTTAGTCTTGATTATTTTAATTCAAATTTGGCATGCATCTGTCCCCTTTTCCAGTATGGTGTGGAGGAAGGTACAAGTTATGGTAGTCTGGTGGATGCACTGAGAGCAATGTATGTATCTTGTGCTTTGGATATTCCTCAAAATAAAAGCATGAAGTTACTTGGCTAGTTGCATTGAATCCTGAATTGATTTGCTTTACCAGGTACGACCCTACAGTGATGAATACATTTTCCTAAAGAGGAGGAGAAGATGAAACAATTTAAAATCCCTAAGTTCTTCTCTTCTGCTTGCATTTTCATGCACAGAGGGATGATGTCTCTTCTCTCAGTTCTGTATGACAGCTTCTCCAGCAGTACAGTTGTTGTTTACCTTCATCAGCACTTAGTTCCTCAGGAATTTACTCATTGCTGTAGGTCTTTTGTAGTTAATAGAACTAAAAGGCCTGGAAAATGAGCTAATGGCATTGACAGGATAGGTATATTGATAGCATAATCCTCAATGCAAACATATTCTGAGTTGCTGGGGAGATAATATGTCATCTTCAGCTACTCTGCATTATCTTGTCATGGAGTCTCTGGAAGGGAGGCAAGAGGTCATTGCAGTCTCTGTAAGAGCTCTGTATTTCCAGGTAAGATGGAGAATGATCTGAGCAGTGCCAGGAAGTTACGGACAGAGGTAAATCCTTTTCACATTTGTACTTGCAAAGAAATATTTAGTAGTAATGATAATTTATGTGATTAATATTAAATATTAGTCTGACTGAAGAATTCCAAAAGGTTTGTTTATAGGTTTAGGAAGATGTGATTTATTCTTCACTGTGCAAACAGTAGGAAAATAGGAATTAATTTTGTATGTGTGTGTGTGTGTGTGTGAAAACTCTCTTTATTACAATCAAGAGATCTTAATGATCAAGAGACTAACAGGTCGCTGGCCTGGCAGTTTAATGAGACAAGTCTCTTCCATATGTTTTTTATCATAGACCATAGGTACTGATTCACATGGAACTGAGTAAGGTACTGAATCACACAGCTGATGAAAGGAAGCATAAGAGAAAAGCTTTGTAATAGGAAGTTTTCCAGGCATTTAATCATAAACCTATAGGTCTCTTTTATATACATATATATATATATATATCAGTATATGTTGTATTACTGTCCATATAACTGGTCAAAAGCAAATACAAAATATTTGCGACAGAAATTAATTGATTTTCATTTGTAAAATTGGCAGAATCACAGAATCAGAGTATTCTGAGTTCAAAGGGACCCACAAAGATTATCAAAGCCCAGCTCCTGGCCCTGCATAGCACTATCCCCAAGAGTCACACCATGTGCCTGAGAGCATTGTTCAAATGCTTCTTGAGCTCTATCAGGCTTCGTGCTGTGACCACTGCCCTGGGGAGCTGTTCCAGTGCCCAACCACCCTCTGGGTGAAAAACCCTGTTGTGATATCCAACCTAAACCTCCCCTGAGACAACTTCAGGCCATTCCTTCAGGTCGTGTCGCTCTCACCATGGTGCCTGCCCCTCCTCTTCCCCTTGCAAGGAAGTAGTAACTACAATGAGGTGTCCCCTCAGTCTCCTCTTTTCCAGGCTGAACAGACCTCCAGGCTGAACTGACCTCAGCCACTCCTCATATGGCTTCACCTTAAGGCCCTTCACCATCCTCATTAGCCTCCTTGTGTCTGTCATGTTCCCTACTAACCTCTCCAGTCATGCAGATGTTCACTCCCCTTTCTTTATTCCTCAGCAACTCTGAATTGGTATGTGAGGTTGTTGCCATCTTTGGTTACTGGGGTCTAGTGCTTGTTCTTCAAAAATGATTGCTCTGCTCATACGCATAGAACTTTGTACTTCTGATCATTTCCTGTCAGTAGTGTGTCAGGGCTGGACCTCTTTACCTTCCAAGATCAGATGCATCCAGTTTATGGTGATGGAAGCAGGCAGGGTTGAATGTTGTAGCATTACAGAAAGTAAAAATAGTGATAGCTGAACATCAGACTGTAAGAGACCTGCTGTGATGCAATTCTAACATGCAATTCTAACATTCTTTGAGAGAAGAATGAGCCCAGAGGCTGAAAGCATTGCTTGGTTTGAGGGACAAACAGAACTGAATGCTAAGCCACATTTATATATTTGCCCATACTCTGGAATGACCTCCAGAGACATCTGGAATAGAGCAAAAACATTTGGTTTGTGCTGATATAGTGATACAAAACATGGGTTTGTAAAATGGGAAGAGACTTTCTAAACTGTCAGGTGGGTGTGCAGGGCTCAGATGTTCTTGTTGATGCATTTCATAAGTAGAGATTTCTTTTGAGGAAGTAATGACATTTCCATCAACAGGAAGATGTAGACTTTGCTTTTCAAGTGACACAACCATTGGAACTAAATTCATTGCTCCATGGTGTCAGTGCTTCCACTAAGCCAATGATACTACTCAGATTTAGGTTACACCCCAGGGTACCAGCCATGGCAGTGGATCTCCTTATTCTACTCATCGTTCTTCTCCTATTTGTGTCATATAGAGCCTACACTGAAACAGCTCTTTTCACTCTGGTGAAGCTCTGTTGGTGTTTGAATACAGTGGTTATGAAATAGGTGGGCTTTCAATCAGGAAAAGGTGACTAGCTTCTGCTGACGCTTGCAGTCGCAGTATTATCTCTTTTTTTTCTTGAAATATGCCTTGGTTTGATATGGAGGGTGGGAACCTTCCTTAGAGCACAGAATGTGAACCCTCTTCCCTCTGAATTATTGTAACTTTGGAATCAAGGGCTCTCAGGCAAAGATATGGGAAAAGGAATAAGAGTTCTTTACTAGTATCTATAAAGAGGTAAACAATCAGTAACGAAAACAGTGAACAAGGTTAAAAAAAAGCAGTAAACAAAACCAAAAACTCAGTGGCAAATGTCCTTGGGCTGCCAGGCACTTTCCCGATTGGTGCAGTCACGGTCACGGCCAGCAGGGGCGCTGTTGGGCTCCCAGCCCAGCAGGGCAGGTGCGATGGCTCCCGGGGAGCTGCAGATGGCGCTGTGCCGCGCGTGATGGCAGACGGGGCTGGGCAGGGATGGCGTGAGCAGTGGGCCGGGGCTGGGCAGGGAGCCCAGAGCGGGGGGATGGAGTGGCCGGGCCAGCCCACCCGGGCCAGCCAGCAGAGAAAGGCAGCAGGAGCTCCGCAGCTGTGGCAGGCAGGGCGCGGGGCGGCAGCAGCCGGTCCCCCTCCGCTGCAGCACAGCTGGGAAACGCGCCCTCCTGGAGGGGAGAAGGGGCCGGAATCCTGTGCCTCTTTTCCCCAATGCAAGCTCACCCACCAGGTAGAAAAAAGCCAGTGCAAAGCTGGGCTTTTTCCACAGTCCCAGCCAAAAACCAGAGACCCGCCTTCCTTCCACTGCTCTCTCCTCTGAGTCCGGCGAGCGAGTGCCTCCGTTATCAAATCCTCAATCTCTTGTTCCCATCCTCCACCTAGCCAAAATCTTATGTCTGTTTTGTAAGAGTAGATGGCCCTTAAATATCCATTATTAGCTGCAACAGAATGGGAAAAATTCCACAGCACCACCCCCCCCCCACCCCCCCCGCAACCTTCAACAAAATAATAATGAGTAATATTACATTTCCATTGAAAATTTAATTTTAGGGCAAGATGGTGAAAGGAATGGGGGGTGCCATGGACCTGGTATCTAGCGCACAGACCAAAGTGGTTGTCACCATGGAGCACTCAGCCAAGGTAAGGCTCTTCCACTTCTTTCTAAATTTGTGGTTTTTACTGTACCAAAAAACAAACAAAAAACCATGAAAAAAAAGATATCTTATATTCATTCTGCTACTTTGTGAGGATTGTTAGTTACTCTGGTGGTGCAACTGGAGGCTAGGTTAGTATGGTTCCTTTCCTCTTGTAAGTGAATCATTCATCATGGGAAAAAAAAAAGAAATATTAACTTGTTGTTTAAAACCTGCACACATTTTTTGCACAACTTCATGGAAATTTAATGGGGGTGGCAATTGCCAAAGCTACAGTAGATGCTACTCTACTCTTTGCCTCAGAATAATTTGAAAAATGAGGTTTCCCATGGCTAAATACTTGTTATGATGGAAAGATATTTACCTTTGAACTTGCCAGTCAAATTTATATTGACAGCTTAATAGAATACATTTTTTGGCATAATGAGATGCAGGCTGCCTTACATCATTATGTGTTTGTGCTTAACCCAAAGACTTTTTTTGAGTGGGGTAGTGATATATGCTATAGATATAAGTCCCCCACAAAAGGTCATAGGAATCTTTTAGTTTGAAACTTCTAAAACAGGAGAAAAAATGTACTGAAGGAGAAAAACCTTTATATCTAATGTTTAAAAATTTACTTTTTGTTCAATTTTTGTGTTTCTGTTATTCCAAATTTGTTATATATCTGCAACAAGAATTAGTTTTGTATTGTTCAAAATAATATCCCTTGTCAGAATTTACATGATAAACTATAGTAAATGTGTAAATATGAGAGTAAATATATTAACAGTTGTATGTTTTTTAAATGAGATTTGAAGAATTAATTTTCACTTGAAAATAAAAAAAAGTTGAAAAATATAGTAATTTCACAATTTATACTAAACTGTGGTCTCAAGGGACACAGTTTGATTAGCAGGCCTGAGTTTAACCTGATAGCATATTATACCCGATTTACATATTTATATGTATAAGTAAGTAAATGAATGTGTAAAGCAAATTCATCTTTATGACTTGCATCACTATCACACAGCCTCCCAAAAACTGTAGTAACATATGTAGTTATCCATTTGCTCAGACACACACTTCAGGTATTAATGTGATTTGAACAAATACTTACGCTAAATATCTACTTACTGTGGAATTTGGTTAAGGCTTAGAGTCCACACACAATGTAATTATTCAAAGAAGTTTCTCTCTTAAAGGAGCTATTGCTGAAGCATTTTTCCAAAACAGGGTTTGGAAATTGTTTGTTGGGCTGTTTTTGTTCTGTCTCTAGGAGTACTGAAACCTGAAAACAATGAAAAGAGAGATAGGTTCACTGCTATGAACAGGTCAGGCAAATAATTATTTATTTTGGCATATGTATACCTACTTTGGACACTTTTGTGCATGGTATGCCTGGTGTGCACTTCTGGAGAGCCAGTTACAGGTTTTCATAAGCTATTTCTTCTGCTTTTGTGAGAAGGCACTGCCAAATTAAACAACATGCATTATTTTTATTTTATTCTTATTTTAAAATAGCACTTTTTTGCTGTTACCTAGCCTCTTTCTGGGATCTTCATATGGATGCTTCTTGCTTGCTCGGAGGTGAAGATGTTTAAATAGAGAAATCTAGTGTTTAGAGATCAAAGACTGCTATTAGAGTTTTCAGGTGCTCTTCCTTTTTTTTTTTTTTTTTTAATAGACAAATAAATATAGCACCCGTGAGGCCAGTTCTGAGAGTCAGAAGCGTTTTGTTGGAGATGTCTGCTTCTTACAGAGCTGATTTTCTATTCATGGCTTTTTAATTCTTTGCACCAAATATCTTCTTGAAAACTTATTGCATCTGAATCTCCGCATCAGAGGAGCAATCCTTCATCCTGCTCAAAGCTCAGTGTGCTACTGAGTGACAGAAATGTCTGCACCTACTGAGACAGTCTGTTGTGTCTGCTGGCTCTTTAGTAAAGGGACATTTTTGTAATCTTATTCTCCAAATAAATAAGAAATCTACCATCAGACATGAAAGTTTCCTGTAAATCAACAGCAGTCAAGATATGATGAAAGAAAATAGAGTGAAAAACATAGAATACAGGCAGTACCTTCAATAGACATATTCAAGAGGTGCTGCAATAGGTAGTTCTTGTGCTAGTTTTGTCTGGTTTATGATCTTGTGAAGGATCTTTTTATCCTTTTCAAGTCTGGTTGGGTTTTTTTTTTGGGTATAATAGCAGTGGCTTGTTAAACATCAAAGTAAGTTTTCTAAGAGTTTAATAGCCTTCTCCTTTTAGTGCACATTGCACTTTTTAAACAGAGAAATAGGCTGCACATGCAGCACATGCAAAATATAATTAACACTGAATTAGGAGGATGGAACTAGTATCTGTCTTATCATTCAAATAAATACTCAAGGAATTTTACTCTTTTTAAACTCTGATGTGCAGTATGTTACAAATACAAACAAATACGGTTAGTCCCAAACTAATTACATTTTTAATTACTTAAGTTTTAACGTGTAACGAAAACCAAATTTTACAGAATATAGGTGAGGGAACATGAAATGAGCTTTATAGAAGACTCTTCAGCTTAAGAAATGCTGCTGAGGAAGGGTAACAAAGAAATACACAAAATAATGAGGTAATGGAGGAGGTGGATGCAGAATTGTCACTGCCTTTTAAACAAAGTAGGGATAACTAACTGAAATTAGCTGAAAAAAGAACACTCCACATGCAGCTAATGAAGTAGTGGATGATAGCAGAATGATATAAAATCTCAAAGAATTAAGTCTATATAGAAGGGACTAGACTATTCTGTGAAGTTGAGTTCATCAATGACAATTAATTACCATTGCCTGAAAGCAGTCTCTGCCTCAGAAAATCTGTGCATATCAGGAACCAGGAGGGCATATTTGCAGAATGGTATTTCAATTTTTGCTCCATATGCTTAGGCCACTGTGAGACACTTGGCAAATGGATCTTAAGTCAAATTTGTTAGTTTTTCTTAATGTATTTTTTGCTGAATTACCTCTTCTTTTAGAGCCATGAAGGAAAAAAAAAATAGAATATAAGCTTGTTATTTAATGTCTAAACAGTCCCTGTGCATCTGTGTCTAATTTGCTAAATACTGTCTGAGAGAATTAGAAGTCAAGCTCTTACCCTTGTACCATCATTGACATGTTTTGCAAAACATAGTAAAGTAATGGCTGGTAATGGTTTCATGTTGTGAAATGAGTTCTCTACACTATTCAGAAAAACAGCGTAGAGATGGGTTTGAAGCACTTGATTGGGGCATGACTGAAATATGGAGCACTGAATGAAAACTCCTTTCTCATACTGTGAAAAGTTCTGGTTTTAACGTGTTGTGGAAGACTAAGGACATTTTTGTTCTTCAACAACAGAACTTTTTATTTAAAGCAGACTGGATCACGTAAGGTTTTATGTATCTACACAATAGCCTTTTCCTTTATCTGAATAAATCCTGAATAAATCTGAATAAATTCAGATGTTAAAAATAATGCAGTTCCATTTAAATTGCTCTTCTTCAGTGCCCTGATAGATGTCTTCCAAAAGTCACAGAATCATTTAGGTTGAAAAAGGCCTCTAAGATCATTGAGTCCAACCTTTGAAAAGATCAGGAAATGCATTTCATATTTAAGGCTAACTGGTAATACAATAATCCTCTGCTCAAGTGTTAAGGAGCTCAAAGGTATCAGTTCTCAGGGTCACAGGACGCCTTCAAAGCTGTCACCTCTGCAGGTCCGTGTGTTTCAATCTCAGGTACCAAGAAGAGACACTTCATTTCACAGGGCTGAAAAGTATATCTCATATGTTACTGAAGATATTACAAATAGCACAGATTAATCTTGGCTCTTAGGCAAATTGCACAAGGATGTTCTCAAGATGGACAGGATATAAGTAGATCAATTGAAAGTAACTAGAATGAAGAAATAGTTCTTCACAGAGAAACATAAATCCAAAAGCACATGCATTGCTCATTTTCTTATCACTCAGAAGTCAAACTGGCTGTGAGATGGCTCCTGAGTTTATATTAAGCCCTAAGGTAAACTGATAGTTCCAGATTTTTTTCAGTATTTCATTTAGATGGTTAAATGAGACATGTTATACTCTGAGAGTTTTGAAGTGCATAACTGGAAACTGATAATTAGACAAAAAATTAAAAGCATGGGATAACAGGAGAAGTGTGCACTTAATGCTACCTCTGCAAAACACTTAAGAGTACTGACCAAAAAATGTATTGATCCATCTGCCTTATATCCATTCAGAGCTCTTGCAGGTGACATTAATTTAGTACAATGTAGAGCCATTTGTAAACATATTTTTAAAAAATGAAGAGGAAAAAAGGGAAAAAACGACAAGGACTTTCCAAGACACACAACGGGAATGGGAATTCAGTGTGGGTAAAGAAACTGGATTTGCTATTTTCAGAGCATCACCGCACACTTTAACTCTGGGGATTTAAACTTTCTTTGTGTATGGCTGATCCTGCGCATATTGTTTGTGATAAAGAGTAGGACAGGGAAATATGTTGCCCGTAATGTTGTTCCCTATTTTTGTCCGTCATGTGTCATCAATGAGGTTCCATGTATCTCTTGTCCTCATGCGGTAGCAGGAAGGGCAGATTATTAAGCAGCAGTGTGCAGAGCTTCTGAACTCAGGAGTCCCATCAGTGGTACAGTAAGATTCTTACTAGTCTGCCACAGAAGTGAAGTCCATGAATGTTTTGAGTACATTGAGTGTTTCAGTAACACTGAATGGCTACAGCTGTGATTTCTATGTATATATCTGAGATTTTTTTTAATGGATGTTTGTCTGTTTGTTGTTAAACACAGGGCAATGTCCATAAAATCTTGGAAAAATGCAGTTTGCCACTCACTGGGAAGCAATGTGTTGACCGCATAATTACAGAGAAGGTAAAGTACTTTTCTTGACTCCTTTTTAATAATTTCCTCCTCTATCCCTAATAAAAGTAGCAAAGCTTAATAAAAATGAAGAATGTGTTCAACGTCAGTTGCCACTGAAGAGAAAAGATCGCCTTGGAGTTCAGGTCCAGAGGTCTTGGGACTCATATTTTTCCTTTTCAAGCTTTCCCATCTGGCATACTGAACTGTACCCTTAGATGCCTTCAGAACAAAGATGCCACATGTGACATGCATGAAAAGTGTATATCTCCTTATTTTCCCTGATGTATTTCTGAAAATTTGCTGTGAGATGCAAGTTTTCAAATACAGCTGTAATCACAGCTTAGGAGGTGAAGGGACATTGCTTGTTTTTGGCCAGGGCTTTTTGTTTGTTTTTGTCACTTTGTTTTGGTTTTTTCCACCAGCAGAGCATGTATAGGTTGGGCAATTGGCATCTCCTTTTGTTTATACTGTATACTGTTTCAGAGAAACATGTGGCTGTAGCAGAGCTATAGTTCTTTCGTCCTTTTTTTATTCCATTTATGAAGCAAATTCTCCAGTGGAAGTGCATATTAGCATCTGATACTGCTGCTGCTCAAAGTACATTAGTGGATTTTTTCAGCAAGGGATAAGTGACTTTAGGTTTTTTGCTGTAATCATACTCCTTTTATTATCAGTGTTTGTGTTTCAGAGTAGTCCCTGTGTGAGCCATCTATCATGCCAAGTAGAATGCATCAAAAGTGCTGATGTGGAATTTGCTTTCTCATGGTGGTATATTGCTACATTTAAAGGATTTTTCTTCACAAAGTAAAATATATTAAAATATGGAACTTTTTTTTTTTTTTTAAATTAGTCTTCTATTAACTGGCCACATACAAATGTAAGGTACAAAGAAAATGAGAGGGAGCAACGACTAATAGAAAATGAACAAGCAGAAATTTCTCTAATATTTATCAATTGCCAGATCTTGTGGCTTTATTAGGAAATGACACACATATACAACAACATTTAGATAGTATCACAAATTCTGTTTCCACACTAGCATGCTGGAGTGTCTGCTCCTTGTGTCCAGCTTCTCTTTTAAGGCTTAGAGAAGCTCTCCTTTTTCAGTCATATAAAGCAGTTTCATGTGTCCAGAGGACAACTAGACTTTAGTACACTTCTGTGATGAACTTAAGACTTCACTTCCATTTCAAGTTCAAGCTTCCGTGGTCTTCTGCTACTAAACTTTTATTTTTAAGGAAAATTACTTTAGACCTTACGGTTTCCCTGGCAACTAGCTTGCAACCTGTGTATCTCCCTCTGGTAGGCACTATTAAAGTACACATTGTTTTATAGGTGTTTTTATTTGATGCACTTGTAAGTCTCAGAAGTGGAGTGCATACCTTATGAAGACATCAGACAGAGCAGTCTTTGCTCCATCAGCCTCTTCCTCTCAGGCTTTCTTTTAAAAATACTGCAAGAAATCTTGTCTTTCATTGCTAGCTTCTAAAAATTCTAGCATTTGCTTTGGGTGCCCAATAGCTGTTGGAGAAACTTATAATCTGACAAAGATGATCTCTCTACTGGCCTTAAAATGGAATAAAAGAATGAGGGAGACATTATCTTCCCTTGTTTCTTTTGTGGT
This sequence comes from Origma solitaria, assembly GCA_013397895.1. Classification (NCBI taxonomy): domain Eukaryota; kingdom Metazoa; phylum Chordata; class Aves; order Passeriformes; family Acanthizidae; genus Origma; species Origma solitaria. The sequence goes on from VZRL01002879.1 coordinate 116,334, forward strand.
CTCTTGGTGGACATGGTCTTGAAGCAAAGTACATTTCAGCCCTTTCCTTTGAACCTCCCATTCTCTCCAGATTGGAGCAGCAGGCATGATCCTCATTTCCTGCATGGATAAACAGTTGTACTTTTCCCCCACAAAACTAACATATATAGTATTCTAGATGCTTTTTCTAGGTACAAATAAATGTAGCAGAAATCTTTATTGAGCAGTCATGAAAGTGAAAAGTGGCGTCTTTCATTACTGAAGGAATGCTATCTACTTCAGCACACCATTTTGTACAATATTACTGCATTTACATCCTCATTTTCTCCTTTAATAATAAAAAATATGTGCTTTTTGAACTTAATAGGCGGTGTTTGATGTGGACAAGAAGAAGGGATTGACCCTCATAGAAATCTGGGAAGGACTGACAGTGGATGATATCAAGAAAAGCACTGGCTGTGACTTCGCAGTGAGTAATTTTACAAACCAGTATAGTTAATCTGGAGTCAGAACAAATATTCTCCATAAATGCTTACCACATGAAGGCTTTCATCTTTGTAGGTGAGGACTGAATAGATTACCTGTGGGATTTACAATGAAAGATAATTAGCCTTTTTGGGGCTAATGTTGTGTGGTGATGTCGGAAGCATCAGAAGCTAGGAAAATGAGGAGAAATGGAGAAATGACTAAGAGTAAAAGGACAAGTGGAAAGAAAACTTCTATGTTTTGAAGAGGGGAGCTGATTAATCTCTGAAAGATGGATAAATATTTATTTTTTCACTGCATAAGTTAGTTTACCTAACTCCCTGTAGCTAATTTTCCATGCTATCTTTAGATGGAGTTGTGAAATTTTTTGAGGACTGACTACTGTCATCCCCTCTGTTTTAGTAGTTCCAATCAATGAACTGCTCTAAGACTACAAATGGAACTTAGGCTCTGCATTAATCCAGAAAGACCCTGCCTTTTGAAATTCACATTCATTCTTAAGTCTCACTTAATGCAAACACAGAACTCACTTATTAATGGAAAGCTGTAGCACTCTGGAGTGTAACGGAATGCATGTGTGGTTGTTGATATAGTTTCTTCACGGCCTGTCCCTACATGAACATTATAAAACTTTTTCTTCTGTATTGTGAAGTCTTTTGGGGCAGTTCAACCTTCCTTTGGCAAGTATGACAGTGTACAAATGCACTGTAAAAATAGTTGAGGAATATTTAGTAGTGAAGTAACTTTGCAGAGTTTCATGGCATGACTGTGACACATAATGGACAGACTGCAAAGCATTTAGTATGTCCAAGGGTTTTTTATTAAGGCTTTGAGCATACTCTTGGTACTAAGTAAAACTTCCTGAGCAATGAACCTGTGAAATTTCATTTATTTCCTGTGTCCGTAAGAGAGTATTTCTGATAACTAAGTGTGATTGTGTACTTTTCTCCTTCAATATTTTAAACAAAGATCTGTTCACTGCTGAAAATAACTTTAATTATCTGAGAAAAAATTGTTGGATTAAAGACTAGTGGCCTCCAACTGCAGAGTGCAGGAAGCTACTACAGAATCACTTTGCTAGGTTACTAGTTTTCTATGTAATATTGTAGGGAAAGTCATTATTATTTTTTAATTTTAAATGAGGCAACCTTCCGTATATAGCAATTCTGTGTGGAAATGAAATGATTCATTCAGCTTCTGACTTAGATCTAGGAAAAAATTATCAATTTTTTAAAACTTTGATAATGTCAGGACTTCTTTTTCTTGGTCTGATCCACCTGTCAAGCAGCTACAATCCAGAATTGAAACACAAAAATTAGCTTTGTAGGTTTGTATCTATTGCAGTCAGTCACTTGGGTTCTTTTTGTATTTTCTGTTCTTTTGTATTTAATTTGGGGAGTAACTTCATGATTAATTTGGAGGTACAAAATTTAGTAAGCATTTAGATAGATGTAAACTACAGCATAGGACTTTGTTTTCAGAAAACAGCTCTCCTTACTTGTTCCAAGCCTGCTTGTTTGAAACGATCTGGGGTTTTTTTTTGGTTGAGATGACCAATAGATATATATTCAATTAAGTGTGTGTTTCCCAAAGTAAAGGCCAGCAGCCTGTGCTTAAGGCAGTGAAAGAAGAAGCAAACAAAAAATTCAGGGAAAGAAGTGATAAGGTTAAAATGATGGGCTATGAGATTAAGCTTTGCAGTGGGCATAGTAGGGCAAGACAATTAGGTCCAAAGAAAAGATTAGCACCATCCGCTGTTCCTTGGAGCTTTCCTGGAAATGTTACAAAGGAGTGATATAAATTTCACATCTTTAGTGTAGCCTGAAGTTAGCAGTTGATGAGAGGTGTTGGAACAATGCCCTGTCTAGGTCCCTGTGATATGTCTCTCTAGGATTAGGAAGGGACACTTCACAGGCACCTATAGTTTCCTTGTTCTCCAGAAGGCAAACTTCAGCACAGTCTGCTTTGTTTGGCTGCCGCAGTCATGCATGAGATCACGACCTGCATTAAAGGAGCTGTGGGCATGAAAAATGTAGATGCTTCTTGGTTTATGCATTTACATGTACTTACCTTGAAAGCAGCGGCTTGCATAAATGCTTGCAAAGCAATGCTTGTTTGCAAAGCGTGTACCTCTGCCAGAGTACGCACAGGAGCCAGCATGACGTACTGATGGGTCCTTATGAAAGTGCCCAAAATCTCTACAGCACTGCAGATTGAAAGTATGACACAAACCTCAATTATTTGTTTATTAAACCTGTGGCATGGCAATGCATCTCCCTCCCTCCCTCCCTCCCT
>VZRL01002879.1:128647-165521 GCA_013397895.1 Origma solitaria
GGGACGGGCTGGATGGATGGAGGGACAGGCTGGATGGTGGGAAGGCCTGGATGGAGGAAGGAAGGATGGCGGGACGGGCTGGATGGATGGAAGGATGGGCTGGATGGATGGAGGGACAGGTTGGATGGAGGGATGGGCTGGATTGCGGGACGGGCTAGGTGGATGGAGGAACGGGCTGAATGGATGAAGGGACGGGCTGGATGGATGGAGGGATGGGCTGGATAGAGGGACAGGCGGGATGGAGGGGCAGCCTGGCTGGATGGCGGGACGGGCTGGATAGAGGGACGGGCTGGATAGAGGGATGGGCTGTAGCAGGGCCCTCAGAAAAGCAAGCTGGAACAGCAGGGCTGGCTCACCAGGGGTTGCAAGCAAGAGGCAGCAGAAGCTCCACAGCTGTGGCAGGGCACCTGGCAATGGCTGGTCCCTGGGTCTGGGCTGTGCAGAGGGAAGAGCAGCTCCCTGGCAGGCAACGGGGCACTCCCAGTCAGGGTGCCTCATGCACTGGCTCTGGGCTCCCAAACAGCAGAGAGGCAGAGAAAGCCCAGTCACAGTGCCAAGGCAAAAGAAACAAAAAGAAACAGACAAAACCCACATGAGAACAGTATCTCTGCTAGAGAGCCACCCTGCTGCAGGAAAGGGTGGAGCTGCCCCTTGCCCTACCCCAACTCTTCCTGGAAATTTTAGGCTGGCTCTCAACTATTGCAATATCCCTGGAGCTGGGGGGCCGGGACCCCATGGTAGCGACCATCCCAGACACAAAAGAAAAATAAAAAGGAGAAAGAAAAAACAACCAAAACACAGAAAACAAATGTGGTATGGGATAAAAGAACATCCCCAAGATACATCCGATTTTGAGGCTCCAGCAAAGATATAAGTAGCTATTACGTTTGTGTTATGAAAACTTGCTGTGCCTGGTTCACATGTTTATGTATGTATTTAGAAGTAAGGGCATGGGAGAAATCCTTGCCTTCAAGGTGATTGGGTTCTCCATCTGCCTCCCATGGTACTTTGATTTTATTTACTGCATTTTATTGGGATAATGGCTTGCGAAAGGAAGCAGAACATTACTTATTTGTGGGAGCAGCAGAGTCTAAAACTAGAATTTTTATTTCCATGTTCTTAAAACTGTCCCCTGAGCATGCAATCCAGAGAACAACTGTTTAATTTGTGTAAAGCTTTGATAGATGACTAGACTGCAGCTGCTGCAATGCTTTCAGGCATTGCCCCTGCTGTTATTGCACAGGTGAGAAATGCTGTCTTTGGTGCAGTACAGGTCATTGTCTCAAACCTGTGCCTGTATGAGGTTCACAAGCTGGTGTCCACCCACCTGGCTGCTGTAGGGTCTCACCATGTATGTAGGTTTGTGATGTTTTCAACACAGAAGTGGCCCAGGCCCAACTACTTTGAAAAATTGTGATGATGTTTCTTTCCCTGTTATTGACTCAGCAGGGAGAGTTTTTGTGAAGGTTCAGCTCCTAAACCTGTCCAGTACAATTCAAAGCACATCTTTCTCATGCTGGAAAAACACAACCATGCTGCCCAGTGAGCTGGGTGAGAGAGCTGCTCTGGGGAATAATGTCTTACTTTGCCGAAAGGATGGCAGAAGCCACAAGGCTGTGAATGAAGTCCAGGAGGAGCAAGACACGCTCATCTAGTGTGCAAGTAATTCACCAAGCAGTGGCAAGGCCTGAATTATCCTTCAAAGAATGGCTCTTCTTTTGTTAACATGGGCTTTCAAATGTGTAAGCAACCCACGTACCCTCTTTTCTGGCTCTCCCATGAGTAGGCACCTGCCTGCATTAACTCAGGTGTTTCAGGGCAAGAACAGAACAAAACTGTGAAGTCTCTTACAGAGCTGGGAGGTCAAGCCATACAGTGCTGTAGCACCTCAGCACAGTACAGAGAAGATTCTAATCCTTTTAGGATTAGATTGTCAGAGACAAATTTGTTTGCAGGTGCTCATGCCAATTACTTTTATTGTTTGGATAAATTCCTAAATATTCTCTTTGGTTCTGTCACTGGAGAGTACTTAATACATAGGTAGAAAAGGGAACTGAAAACTTCTGCAAATGCAGGAAAACCCATCTCAATAGGAGCAAAAACTGCAGCCAGGAGGAGAATTAGTTTGCATAAACTGAACAAAAGCAACATGAAAAGTAAACTTATATCTCACCCCAAAAAAACCAACACAAGCCACGGAAGCAACACATTGGTGCCACTTAAGAAAGGATACATTAATTTAAGACAAATTCAATCTCATCTGTTTAATCAGTGAGTGAACAAAGACTATGAATTTGATCTGATGCCTACAGCCTGCAAAATTGTGTTTCCCCCACCCATTTGGAAAGTTTGACTGTATGAGCAATTAACACTTTCACTCAGATTTGTCCAAAAACAGGGCATGCTGCGTGAGGCTATAGCAGGCAAGGTTGTCTTGTCCAATAAATATCACTATAAACAACAAACTTAAAAGCTATGATTGGACACCGGCCTGCCAGTCATTTCTGTCTAGCTCCATCTTGCATTTGCTCCAGTAAAATCCATCATCCATGTTTTCTTTTTTCTGGCACCCTACTAATCGTAAACAGGTAGCTCCCTCTGCCCAAGGAAGACTGCTCAAATTTCATCAGTTTTCCTGCTTGCCTGGGCTTGTTCTTAGGGGGAGGAGAGAAAGTAGAGGTGTGTGTGCCCATGTTCTGCTGAGCCATGCCAGCAGGGGAACTGAGATCAGAATAGCAGAGCAAACATCACAGGCAGAGGTGGTGCTGGGGAATGGTGTTAGAGAGCTACTGCTGAGCATCAGCACCTCCGGTGTGATGGCCAGTTTCTAATGCACTGCCACTCACACAACTCCTGTCAGAAAAAAACCCAGATGCATGGTGTGCTCTTCTCTCTGTTTTTCATTTTATTTCAACTTGGAGATCACATGGATGAACTCCAGTGAAGAGGATGCATCTGAACGAAGAGCCAGGGGCTTCGCTACCCAAGCCCTGGGCATTCTCCTTACTGCAGTGCCCACTAGGGCAAGAAGAAGGGCATCAGGCCTGGACATGGCTTTTCTCAGACCTTAGATTCTTGTCCTGTGGGCTGTACTTCTACAGTGTGGGGGACAGGGCTGAGAATGGCTCAGGACTTTTTGGAGCAGAGGGCAGGAGCTGAGATCTGTACTGAAATGGCACAAACCCATTTTTCTGTCCTGCATGGCAGAGCTGCTGCTGGAACTCTCAGTTCCACCAGCCGATGCTTCTCATGGTGTTGCTAATACTTCTTCAGGATTACGGGCTGGTATTGCTGATTTTCTGCTGCTGTATTGATTAATACTGACATTTTCAGATTGTTCTCTTCTTCAGGCAACCTTTGGCCCAGAAAAAGAAAAAAAATTCAAAAGCCAACTGCGTAAATCTGCTAGCTGTAAGACTGAAGGATAGTGAAATTCTTCTCCAACAGCATATCCATGTTCTCATTAAGAGCAATTCAGCATTTTTAGGACATGTTAACTGCTGCAGTGAGAAGAAGAAGCTTCAGATCAATATAAAATAAACTACAGACTCACAAAAACCAATTTATAATTTCCAAAGAACTTTTCCTCACTTATGCAGGAAAGTCATCCCTGGTACACCAGTGGGGTAACAGTCACAGAGAGAGCCTCAGACCGCTTTGGATGCAGAGCTGCAAAACTCATCCAATCTGAAAAAAAAATCTCCACATTATAATGAAAAAAACCTGGAGGTAATCTGTCACAGAAAAGCTGAGAAAGGGAAATGATCACTGATAATTTCACTTCAAAAGTGGAGAGGTCATGGCTGGTAATTAATTATCCAAATTACCCCTGTGTATATCTCTAACAAACAAGATATCTGACCTTTTGCAAAACAATCTCTCTGAGAATGCAACAAGCTGAGACCTTTTTTCCATGGGGATTTTAATTGTGCAGCAGATTATTTTCACAGTGGAGCTGAAAGGGGCAGAGGGATCAGAGAGCAGCCACATCACACCATGGCACTGCTGGTCCTGGGGCAGCAAACCCATCCACCAGGGTCGTGGCTTCTGGCTGTTGATTTGGGTGGGATCCTCTTTAGGCTGATCTCTACAGGTGCATGTGTTGTTTAAACATATCTTCAAATCTCATCAGATTTAGGTGTGTGCTTGGGGACCTCCAGGAGCACCTCGAGGAGCATGAGCTGAGAGGTGAAGGTCAGGGGAAGTCAGACAACAGACGTTCTGACCTGAGATGGCTTTTGGCTCCAGCTGAGCATGGCCAGGCAGAGCCTGCCAGCTGAGGGGGAATCTGCAGTGGTGCGGGACACACTGCTATCCCACTGACGGTGGGACAGGAAAGCTGGGAAGTGCTGTGCAATGCACCTCTTCCCATGGTGCTAATTCCCATCTCTGAGTCTGTAAAGGCTGTGCAGAGCTGTCTGGCAAGGGCAGACCCTTCAGCCTGCTTTGCAGAGATTTTCCACCTTTTCCCGGAGAGGCTGAGTGCTGAACTCTGTCTTGGATGGGCACATCTGAAGGCTTTGTGTACACAGAACAGCACTTCTCATTTGCAAATCTTGGCAGTACCTGACAATTTTACCCCAAAGGGAAACTGGTTTGTAGTACAACAGTATGCACAGCATGATGCTTCAGCTGGGGCGGGTGCATGGGGAAAGTGTATGTGCAGGTTGCCCAGAGCAATTTTAACTACTTAAGCATTAACTACTAAATGTGTATTAATTTAGTGAGATTATGGCCTAAGGATCCCAGGATTACTGCTCCCAGGTGTGGGTTTTCATCTTTGAGTACATGGTAAATGTTTTAAATACTTGTCTTTCAAATATTAAGAAGGGTTGCACTAAAATCTAGAAATAATTTAATAAAAAGAAAATCTGAAATAACATAATAATAAAAGTATAATCTAAAACAATATTTAATGTAGGATGTTCTGTAAAAATCGAATAAAGGAAGAGGGTAGGAAGAGAAGAGCGTTCCTGTGTCTCTCTTGCCACTTGCCACTCCAAATTTTGTGTATTCACACGGTGCTTCACAGTTTAAGAGAACTTTGGCAAATCAAACCCAGCAGCAGACATTCATCTCCATAATTACTGGGGCCAGAGAGGAGGAAGCAAGCTCTAATTTCACCACCACTGTTCGCAGGTGAAGCCTTCAGTAATAAAAATGAATACAGCTGGAGTTCTACTAGTTATAGTGAACCTTTAAGGTGGGAAATGAAAAAAGATAACTGGGTTTGCTGAATAAATCAGCACTGCCATCCCTGCTGGGGAACGTGGTTACCTGTGTTACAGCAGGAGGAGGTCAGTGTCCTGCGCTCAGGATCTGTGCAATTACCCAGGGGAGTGGTGGGGGGGCTGCAAAGACAGCTGGAAATGATGCACTCAGCACATCCTCATTTGCAGAAGGATAATATCCAAATGCACTGAAATGACAGGAGGAAAGGTCAATTCTGGCACTGAAGCCAGGACAGCAGAGAAGGAGAGCTGCTATGTTCTCTTAGGTGAATTAAATTGGTAGTCTAATATGAGCATTAATTCCTCCCCAAAGTGTGATTTACTGGGGTGGTGTGAGCCCCAGGGTTTGGTTGCTGCCACAGCTGCGAGGCTCTGGGTGGCAGAGTGCCAGCCAGCCCCCACCAGCACCTTCTGCCAGCTTTGCTGCTGTTCCTCTTTTTTTAAGGCATCACAAAACATTAGAGGTCCTTAAGCATGACATGGAGCTGTGGCTGAGATATTATTCAAAGAAGAGGGCTCTTATTGCTATTTGAGTGGTTCACAGTAAGATTGTAGAGGTATTTGCTAATCCTAGTAAACAAAAAAATCCCTGCAGGCAAGAACCATCTCCAGAAAGCACCTGCAGGTTTGGCTCTCCCACGTTGCTCCTCCGCTGTTTTCCTTCCCCCTCAGTCATGTACAAACACAGTATTTTTCACTCTTTTCCCTGTGTGGAGAAAAAATTAGAATTTTTTCTTATAACAAGAGATTTTTAAAAAATACCTCTTCTTCCACATGATCCTAACAGGATCCTCAGCATGTATACGTCTGTATGAGTAAAATAAAGGAGGAGAAGATGGTAGGTATCCATGTTACAGTGATAATAAGTGGCATGGGACTAGAAATGCCATGGGATAATTTAAGGACAATTTAAAATCTCTTGTGCCAAGTCACTGTCTTATTGCCATTCCTGGAAAAGTGATTGTGCATCTTATTAAAGGCCATAGTGCCTGAAAATCCTGTGGCCACTTAAAATGAGGGAACAGTGAGACAGCAAGCCGACGAAAGATGAACTTTGAGAGACTCAGAGCTTTTTAGATAACTGAATAGCATAAAGTTTACCAATTTGTATTTCGGACAGTGTTAGAACTGACAAAGCACATGAAGTGCTGGCAGGGAAAGATCTGACTGCAGTAGTGGAGATGAGTATTACTTACCGTGGATTATTTTTGGACAGATAAAATAAATATTTCTGATAACAAAAGGGGGAATGCGTGTGATGCCAGAGCCAGGGTACTGGTGCGAGCCTGAGGCCACTGCTGCCCTTGGGGTAGCTGGGCCTCCAGGCAAGGACCTGCTGGGGGCCAGGGCTTGGGGTGAGGGTGCTCTGTGTGTGCTATGTTCGGGCTCCGGCTTTTAGTCAGCCTCTGGAATAGTCCCCAGAGGATCTTGGTAGAATAAAAGACAAAGGAAAATGTAAGACTATCTAGAAGAACCACCTCATTTTAAAATTGACAAGTTTTGGAGAGTTCCTGTAGTCCCAAGCTCAGGAGAGCAATTTGTTCCTTGCCCATGCCCATGGCTGGAAAAAGTCTTGTGAAACTTGTTGTAGACAGAAACTTTCAGCCAATAGTGGTAGTTTTCATCTGACCAGAAAAGTTATTATTTTTCCTGCCATCTGACAGCATCATTAAAAGTTCATCCTTTCCCTTAACCTTCACATCAGCTATTACTGAGTATAAAGTATGTTTGACCATCTGTATGTTCCCCCTATTAAATGCCCTTTTCATAATTAATTATACAGTAATTCTCCGAGGGTGGTAAGTCTGGCAAATAATGGTGTATTCCAATGCAAACATTCTTTTGATGAGGGTAAACCTGCTCCAAGAGAGCAGGCACAAAGGACACTGCAACCTTCCCCCATGTCCCTACAGCAGTGTCATTTCTCTGATGTTTATGCCTAAAGGAACTTACAAGATACTGTTGTTCAAGACAATTTCCCAGGTTGCTCACAATGGAAGTCCTCAAGTAATCCTGGAAAAAGATGAGGATATTACATGACTATTTCTTGGGATTTATCGTGCTGTGTAGAGTATTGCGGGGCCAGAGGGGAGTGCTGCATGAAACATGGAGAGAGGCGTATGTTCCTAAATTATCAGCAGGGCAGGTTTCCTGCTCTGCCACAAGATAACACAAGAGGAAAGTGCTCTAGCCTGGCAAACAAGCCTGCTCTCACAGGAAATGCAAAAAAAAAAATCACGAGCTTTTCCCCTTATCAAAGCTGAAAGCCTTCAGTGCTGCTGAAGCTGTGCTGCCTAGGTTTGGGTACCCTCCCGCCCCAGCACGCCTGGAGCCCCTCCACCCTGGCATCTCATGCCACTGCAGCAGACACTTCAGCTAAAGAATTGTTCCCCTTCAGGGAAACTGCAACCCTGGCAAAAGCCTGGGAACAAGAACTGAAGGCAAACAAATGGGATTTGAGACCATTTTTTTGCATTTAAGTAAGGGTCACTGGAGTGGCTGAGCACCCTCCCACCAGCTTTCAGAGCAGCTGGTCCAGGACCCTCCTCCATCACCCTCGGCAGGGCTTCACCCCTGTTCACTTCCGCAGTCGTGCTGCAATGGTGCTGGTTTCAATTTTTTCTCTTGGCAGCCTTTCATGAAATTATATTATTTATAGTCCTGTGTCCATTCACATCATCATTACTCTCTAACAATAAACTTAATAATGCCTTTGCAAGCCTTTGTTATTTGCTGAATGCTGTGGGGTGCTGTGTTTTGGAGCTATCATGCACTTTACAGAGCCTATGATTTGTCTCTTGGGTATGTTATCTTGCTATTAGCTGTAAATAGGGATCTAGATAATGTTTTACATCTGTACCATTAAGAAGCAACAAATTAGACTCTTCCCTAGCCTCTTTTGCTAGCTCACTAATCTTTGTTAACTTCAGGAAAAATGGAATAAAAAAAAAAATCACTGTTTCTAAAGATATTGAGAAAACTCTGCAGAGTGTATGCTTGAGACTGTAACAATTGAGATTTTTAACCAGATCTGGTTGAAATTCAATAATCCTTTTCCTGGGAAAGCCCCAGATTGTTGCTATTTGTTTTCACAGCAAAATGAAAAGGAAGCCCAAAGCATGAAACTTCCTTTACAAAATAAGATAAATATTAATTTCAAATCCGCTATTTAGAACATTTTGTTTCAATGAAATGCAAAACAAAATGTTCAGAATAAAAATACACTCAAAAAAAAAAGATAAAAATATTCCTTCTAATAGACGCAGTTATTTGCAATGTATTTGTAAATTAAAATAAGCAACTCCTAGGTATTCTCTGCAAAGTTGTTTTCAAAGACTGACCAGACAGCAGCTTTCAAGTTGCAGATAACTGAGCAAAAAATGCTGTAAGTTGTCTCTCCCCAGTACTGGAGAGGACTTGATCAACTCCTACAAGACAGGGGAAAAAATGCTTTTTAAAAGTTTCTTTCCACATTGAAAAAGAATCAGCCTTTCGGGTTTTTTAAAATAATGAGTGAGTAGCTGAGGTTTTGAAGCTTAGAGAGTAGCTCAATTTTGGACAAAGAGGCTTTCCAGATGGACAGCCTATGCTGGACAGTGTGCTGAGGTGGTGAGACAGACAAACTGCTCGGGGTCCGTGCTGGCTCCTCACCATCCTGCCTGCTTTGCCTGGGCTCTCTTTAGAGGGTGCATCCCACTCCGTACAGCATTTCCAAAAGTGACATGTTCAGAGGTTTGAGGTCCTGGCTGAATGCTCTGAAACAGGTTTAAACACCTTGGACAGTGTTTGGACACCCAGTGGGGTCAACATCAGAACATTGCCTGGACACCAGGAAACACCCCACAGGCAGTTTTTTGCCTTTTTCTTACACACTTGATGTTTTGTCTTAGGTTTTTCCTACCTGGGAGCACTGCCATCACCTGGCACTAATGTAACAGAACTTGGGAATTCACTGCCAACCTAACTGCATGAGGAGACCATTGGAGAGAACAAGATATGATGTTTCTTCACCAAACTCATGTTTGTCCACCAGCATAACATATTAACCAGCCTTGCGGGCCAGCCTCTCTGAGACAGAAACAGAGTGATTTGTTTTGTTGGAAACCATCACCAGGATGGAGAGTGGACCTGTCCACAGCTGAGCAGACACTGTAAATACCTCATTTGTGGGTGGTGTTTGGAGCAAAGGGAAATCTTTTTGTCACAGAATCAGTGAAATAATGTGAGCAGGGCCGTGGTTGCCTGATGAAGCTTAGTGCACTTTCACAAGATCAAAGTAGCACAGCTTAAGTGTTGGGGAAACCTGAAATTTGGGAGGGATGCACCTGCTCATGGGCACCATAGGAATTAAAGCTCTGCAAAACACTGTTCTCCTGATTTCTCATGTGAAGGTATATGGGGTTCAGCACAGCTTATCAGCACCTCACAGTGGTAGGCACTGTCCTGCAGTGATGCATGTGATGCCAGAACACAAAAAATGTCATCTCGGCTCATGGGCACTGGTGATGTGTAGGATGGCGTACACTCTAACAATGACTGATGGAACAAAATTAAAGTGTTATGGAACATGCATAGCTTTCTTAGCTGATCCCTTACTACCTTGAAGTAATCTCCTGACACACCGGGCTAATTTTGCAGTGGTGGTTTCACTCCCTTACAGTTCTCACTGCTGAATTTCACCTGCTCTTTTCTCTGACTCCACAGCTGGGCACTGATTCTGCCACGAGGGAACAACGTCCCAGGCACCTGCTGAAGGTAACTGTCTGCTTCTCACTGAATGTTTGCTAAGGGAGACTCACCTGCACTTCAGGGCTTTAATTCACTTACGTCACTGTTTGCTAAGGGAGACTCACCCCTGCTTCAGGGCTTTAATTTGCTTACCTGCTGCCCCTTGCTGCCAGGTGCTCCAACACAAATTTCCCTTTATTTACTTGAGCTGTGCACTGTGCAGTTAAGAATAAGACCAAAGGATGTATTTTCAGTCCCACTTCTTTAAATTCTCAATATTCATTTCTCTCTGGGGTAATGGGTGATTTCTACAACTTCATTTTTGGTTCATAAAAGCCAGCAGTCAGAAGGGTTATGTGTGATTTTGCTCCCTTCGTGTACTCAGAAATGTTTCTAGGAGAAGCAAGCTAAGGCTATGGTGTTGCATATCTGCAGCAATAAGAAAAAAAAGAATTGATTTTTCTTACAGAAATATGGGCTCATATAGATCCAGAAAGTGAGTTACTGCTCAGTAAGATACTGTTGTGGCACCAGGTTTGCAAATGTGGAAAGCAAAACCATAATTTTTGGATCCTAGAGAAACTCAAGCCCAGCTCTGGATGTCAGCCTGTAATTGCTGGATGTGTAAAAGCAGGAGGGACTTGGCAAATGCTTCCTTTATTTTAATGCATCCAAATAACCTTCTCCAAATGGATGCCGTAGAACATCTCAGGGAAACAGGACAGGTACATGAGTAACTTGGGGGTCAGGTACTGCATTGTCCTGGTGTATTCAAAGTCAGGGACAGAAATTCTGTCCTTTGTCTCTTTGTGTGTCCCACCCTGCCACCTTTACTCTTCACCCCACCTGGTAAGGAATTAAAACATCCCTGGAAATTAGGGGAACAATTAAAATCACAGCAAAAGTTAAGGCATTAGCTGGAGGCTGACCGGTGCTGGGATCTAATGGAGGTGCTGGGCCTGCCTCAGCCTGTGAAGAATGAGGCAAACTGTCCCAGATGTTACTGCTCCCCACCAGCCTCCACACCCCAGCCCCTGGATGGGACTGCTTGGCAAGTCAAAACAGCAGGAGCTGCTCCAAGGAACTGATATTTCCAGGTTTTGCAGGGATCTCTTGCAGAAGGCATCTGCCTTCCATGTCAGACAGAAAAGAGATCCTTCTTTAAACTTAGGCTTAAACCTCAGCAACTTTATTCTGCAAGTCAGAAGTTGCACACTCCTGCACATCCAGGTGTGTCAAGGCCATGCCAGTGAGCGGTGAAACAGCACGGAGGTGGTGCTGTCCCTGGTGTACCCCTAAAGGGGCTTGCAGGTGTACCCAGGCAGTTAGACAGTTACTAATGAAATATATGAACACCAAAGAGGATTTCAAACAGGCAAACTGTATTATATAATATAAGGGTAGTGATGACACTGAGTGGGTGCAGCAGGGCTGATGTTGTTGGAATGGCCCTAGGGCGAGGTGTAGAAACATGAATAGGTCAAACCCTGCTGTACTTCCTGCAAGCATCCCTTCCTCTGCAGGTGAAAAAGCCAAGGAAAAGAGTAGCAATGGCTAACCCAAACTCACCAGCTGAGGGCCTTGCCTTTACTGGACAGCACACACTGCCAGGGCCATGCCTGCACCCTGCACTGACATCCAGGCTGCAAATTTCCCAGACTTCTCCCTACAAGCCAACTTCCCAGACTGCTCCCAAAGGCTGGGCTGACTGGTGGGGATGTGGCACAGTGGCAGGCATCTGCTGGGAGCAGTGTTAGATGCCTTTCCCAATGTTTGGGGGAGTGCTGCTGCAGCAAACTGCGAAATGTCAGCCAGTGGTTCTCCACAGGGCTGCTCTGTGTGGCACCCGGGATGGTGGGGTGCTGTGAGAAGGCTGACAGGCTTTGTACCACTACAGGCACAGATTTATTGGGGAGGACAGTGAGGCTGCAGCCTTCAAGCACACTGCCAGCAATGGCAATGGAACGGAGCAGTGCTTGAGTGTTTCTGCTAGCCCTGAGATGGAAAGGCACCCTACACTGGAGGTTAGCTGGTTCTCTGTGGTTGGTATCATGAAAAATGTTTGCTGGTTTTCAAGTCTCATTGTAAGATAATTCACAGCGGCATTAATATTTGGAAAGAGCAAGCTTGAGCTAAAGATAAGGTGCTGTGTGTATAGTCTGCTAAAAAACCTACCAGCAGAATCTCAGCTGGTCGTGATGTTGTGCTCAGGCATTCCAGAGCTTGTGCAGGCAAAGGCAGCCTTCCCTCTTTGCTCTGGGGCCTGGAACAGGTGTCAAATGCTGCTGGAAGTACCTTCATGCAAGAGGAAGTTTGGACTGCTCACAGCAACAGGCACTTTCTAGTCCTTTGCATTCTTTCATCCACGTCTCTTCCAGTTGGACTCAATGATCTTAAGGTCTTTTCCAAGCTAAATGTTTCTCTGATTCACTAATTTAGTGGGAAATATATTTGATTGGACACATCTGAAGTTGGTATCATAAAACTGACTTTTATAGCTGTACTAAGCATGAGCTGAGAGAGAAGCAACTTTCTACACTGCCACGCGTTAGAAAAGTTAATATTTGTGATGCTGATATCATGCCTGTGAGCTCCTTCCTCATGATGTCTTGGGCAGCCCAGAGAGGGTGTGCAGTCTCCATCCCTAGGGAGGTTCAAAACTTGAGTGGATGCTGCTCTGAGCAACCTGCTCTGGGTGACCTGCTCGAGCAGGGGGTTTAGACAAGATGGTTTAAACACGGGGGTTTAGACAAGATGACCTCCAAAGAGGTCTTTCCAAGTGACACAGCCTGTAATATCACAAATCATTAGCTTTTTGAACCTTTTGCATTATTCCTTTTCCTTAAGCTCCTCCATTTTGCCTTTGAATGAAAAGGGAATGGTCCGTGGATAGATCCCCCTTTCTTGATGGGCCTCCAGCCAGCGCCAGCTCCTAGGGCAGTTGCAGCACCACTCCCTCATCACGGTTGTCAAGGACACCAAAAGGCTTTGAACCCCAGGGCCTGAGCAGCAAACTGAAAAATTGATGAAAAACCTCAAAGTGAGACAGAATAGAAATGAGTGTTTAAAGGAAGAAACAACCAAACAAAAACAGCACCAAAATCCCTTTGGTCCCTGCTGCACCCTGAAGTCTTCTGAGGCTTTGCTCACTCTGTAGTGGCTTTTCTGGTTTTCCACAACCTCTTGTGCTCCTGATGAGTGATGTCCACATCCTCCAAATGTGGCCTGCCCTCCTCTTTGATGGGATGTGATCAGCTCGGCAAGAACATTTCTACTGAGGACAGGACTCAGGTTTTTGGAAGTGGGCAAAACCGGAGCTGTGCTCCTCTGTGGCAGGGTGTGTGCCTTTGCACATGGACTGCAAGGAAACTATTTCCATTAATCTCTTTTCTGTCTCTCACCCACAGCTCACAGGCATGTTCTTGGGCAAGTGCTGCAGGAGGGTGCTCACAACAGGACACCTACGAAAACAGTGGAAAGGGCTGAAGGAGTTCTGCCTTCTGGAGCAGCATTAGCTGCAAAAATCAGGCTGTCCTATCTAAGGGCTTATGTGATGCCAAAAGAAAACAAAAATCTTAAGAAAATAGATGCATTAATGGCTATACTGTCAGAGGAAAAAAAATTAACAATTTGTCTCTGTTTTGCTTTCATATTGTTTTAAATCACCTACTTTGAAAATAAATTAATGTATTGCAATTTCCACACAGTGTGGGCATGGCTGGAAAAATTCTTTGCTGAAGGAAAGGATGTCATTAATGCATAGGGAGAAAATAGTTTGATTGATTTTTTTCTAGAGCCTGTTTTCACATGTCTAAATTACAGTGTTTTCTGGTCATTTCTGTCATTTCTTAGATGATAACCATCAGCTGACATTTTTAATTATTGATTTTTTGCCTAAACTGCCTGCTTATGAAAACCCTGTTTTTCACAGGAATTGGCTTAGAATAATGTGGAGTTTTAGCCTGTTTTCTTTAAGTTATATATCAAAATTTTTCTTGGCGTCATGACATCAGGGAATTCCTCTGTTGTAACACCTCTCTCAGATAAATCCCATTGTGGCTGAATTAAAGGCAGATAATCTTTTTGCTACTCCAGGATATTTCCTCAGGGATTCAGGAACTGCATAAAATTGCAAGTTCTTCCAACTACAAGGTCTTGGTTGGCCCTTCCTGCTGCTGTTGGGTTCTTTTTCAGCAGGAGTGAAGGGTACAAGAGTCGTCCTCAGTCACACAGTAAATGGTGCATGTGAAAATCTCGCATGTGTTTGTGTGCTGGGTCTGGCAGACTCAGGCTGCTCCTGCTGTGACAAGGTGCTGGGAGGCTGCACAGGGCCATGATCATGACCTGGGGATGTGGTGGTGTTCAGTATCTGGAGCTACATGTGCTGATGAAACCTGAGTCCATGTTTAAAAACACTGAAATGGAAAATACCATTCAAAACCAACAGTAAAAATAAGGCAAAAGGAAGAAAGCAGTTGTTCCCTTTTAGAAAAACGATTTCTGTTCTTCATTTATTAGCTTGTCCTTGACCTGCCATTTGATTTTTAAATGCATTAATTGTGCTGTATATATTGTTGGAGACTTCTGAAAATGTCAGCAAAATCAGATTATGATTTGAACAGAACATAAAGGCTAATTTAATTTAAAGTCATATCATCTTCAAACTGAAGTCCTGTGTCCAGGTTACATCCTGTTACTATTTATTGCTTATAGTGTCAAAGTGCCTTGGAGCCGAAATCCTCACTGCATGAAGGACTTAAGGAAAAGGATCCTCTCTGCCTCTCTCTCCCTCCAAGGACCTCTGCTTTTCTTTTGCGTATGCATGGTTTATGGGCAAGACAGACACCACACCAGCTGGAGGCAGGATTAATCCAGTGAGGAAAGAGCTGTGGGGATGTATCCCACAATATATAGGCCAAAGAGGCTGACAGAGTTGGGGGTTTCCAGCCTGGAGAAGAAAGGGCTCTGGGGAGACTGTATAGAACCTGCCAGTATCTTTGGGGGTGGTCTACAGGAAAGTTGGAGATGGACTTTTTACAAGGGTATGTAGTGACAGGACACAGGGGAATGGCTTTAAACTGAAAGGAGCTAAGTTTAGATGAGATATTAGGAAGAAATCCTTCACTGTGAGGCTGGTGAGGCACTGGAACAGGTTGCACAAAGAAGCTGTGGGTGCTCCATCCTTTGAAATGTCCAAATCATACTGGATGGGGCCCTGAGCAACCTGGTCAGGTGGAAGGTTCTGTGGACAGGTAGGGTCAGGCGGCCGGAAGATATCGGGCTGTACGGAAAGATGTGACTCCTCTCCAGGTAGTCAATAGGGCTTAGGCTATGAGGTAAGCAGGTGGAAATAACGTTGTGAACCAAGGCTATAAAATGCAGTATTAATTAATAATAAACGCCATTTGCCGTCCACCACATTGGTGTCTGTGAGCAGATGGCCCGAGTGGCCTGGGGTTGGCTGCCGTGCCGTTCTCAAACCAGGTTGCCTTTGCCTTTCTAAAGGCAACAAGGTTCCCTGCCCATGGCAAGAGGGTTGGAACTAGATAATCTTTAAGGTCCCCTTCCAACCCAAACTCTTCTCTGAGTCTATGATAAATGGCCAAAGCCTGGTCCTGGCATGTCCGGCTGGGCAGCTCTAGTACAAATTGCCCAGGATGTCCCCTTCCCAGCAGTGGTGATGCACATCACCTTGGGCAGCATCCTACAGTGAGCCACCTCCACTCATCTGCACAGCACACTTCAGCCATGTGGTGACATTTGCATCTTCATCTATCACTCAGTAAATGAAAATACAGGCATTTGTTTTGCTGCAACACTTGTCTTCCATGAATGTCTTGACATTTCTATACCACCAAGAGATGTTACGTTATGTCAGGTTTTTATTCTTGTGGCATTATCTACACTAATTAAAGCTGTCATTACATGGCTGAAGCAGGTAGGAAAGTAATGAAGTTGCTTGAATTTCTGACACTGTCACAGTTGCAATAAAGGCAGCAGCTGATGCCATGGGGATGGGCACCACATCCCTGCAGTCTGCCTTGAACCCTGCACAATGCCTTGGCATACAGCAAAGCTCTCCATTGTGTGTTCACAGCAAACCTGTGTCCTCAGCTCTGGCTGGCACCAAGACTGTGCCCAGAAGCTCCAGCACTGGAAGTGGCACTGTTCCTGAACACATATGCATCTTTTTCATAGATCAGCCTCCATAAATCAAAAGAATCATGCTTTCTGGAAAGCTAGGAAAGATCAGGATTAAATCATCCTGAAAATACGAAAAGCACTTGCCATGCTGTCTCGGATTAGAGACAATTTCCTGGGTGGAAAGTGCTCTGAACAAAACACCTCCCCCACAGCAAAGGCCTCTGGCACCCCCTCCCCCAAAACAGTGGAAGCTCTTGAATGAAAGTGGAAAAAGCTGTTTATTCAGCACAACCCACAGAGCGCCCCACAAGGCACAGGTGAAGGGGAGAGGGGAAAAGGAATCACCAAACCTGAATGAACAGTTGATGAATTTTAGTGTCCTTTTCCTCAGGTATAGATACCGTTTTCCGGGGGTTTCCCCCCACGGGGAGCTGCTCCAGTGGCTCCCTGGAGGATTCCCGTCCACCATCCTCTGGGGGCTCCCAGGATTCTCTTACAAAAAGTCAAGTGAAAAAGGTCCAAACAAAAAGATGACAAAGAAGCAATCCTGGGGAAAAAAAAAATAAACCAAGCAGCAGTCGCAGCAGCAGCAGCCTGACTAAGCAATGTCCCTTCCTCTCAGAACAGCCGAGCGGGGGGGACTTTCAAAACATTCCGCACCGGCAGAGCTTCTCCGAGCTTTTGAGTACAATTAAAGCTAGAGGACATTTTAGGCAGGCACGCAAACGATATGGAATACAGGATTATCATTACATCACCCCAGGACACATGCAGATGAATGCAGGCAGTGTCCATGAGCACACAAGCCTTTTTTTTCTTACCTAATCTCCCTTTCCTGGAGTGCAGCCTGGGTGGGCAGTGGGGTAGGTAATCAATGAGGCAGCTCTGTGGAGAGGGCCCAAGCTCTTGAGTGATTCGTCTCAGCACCTCCTGCAGACAGCCCAAGTGCCACCTGGAGCCATTTGCTCACCTCCAGCTTCTGCCAGGAGCTGTAAGCAATGTTCTCTCTTCTAACCTCCCGGAGGTGTACCAAGACTGAGCCAAAGGTCCATAAGGCCACGTGCAGGACATAAACTGGTTTGCCACCAAAGAGCTGTAGCATCCCATTAGCATGTTTCTGCTCATGGACAAAAATGTAACAGTTTGGGAAAAGTGAACTGCAGATGAGGAATAAAATAATCTCCTACAGCTTTTGCAAGCTTTATCAGACTGCAGGGCAAATACGTTTTTCTTCTTCTATGCAAATAGAAGCAGTTTCTCTAGTATTTATAGAAGAAACTTTGTCCTTGCTTCGACTGGGATAATTTCATCTTTGGAGCTGGTACAATGCTGTGTTTTGGATTCAGTATGAGAATCATGTTGGAGGCACAGAGGTGTTTTGATTGTTGCTAATTAGTGCTTACCCTGTCTCAAGGACATTTCAGTGTCCCATGCTCTGCAGTGATCAGGTGCAGAGGAGGCTGGGGGAGCATGGCCAGGAGAGCTGACCTCAACTGGCCAAAGGGATATTCCATACACAGACCAACATGCCCAGTACATAAACTGGTGGAATTACTTGAAAAGGGTCAGTTGGGTATTGGAGACAGGGTCTGGCATCGGTCAGCAGGTGGTGAGCAATTTGCTGTGCATCATTTGTTTTCTTCTTGAGTTTTATCTCATTTTATTTTTGTTGTTATATTTTGCTCTTTTTCAGCTACCTCAGCTTACAAGATTTACTTTTGATTTCTCTTCCCATTCCACCAGGGTGGGGCTGGGGTGTGGAGGGTGAGGAAGTGGCTGTGTGGTGCTTAGTTGCCAGGTGGGCTCAACCCACAACAGGCTTTTACACAGACATATATCATCTACCTACACAAAATAAATTCCTTGGGCACATAGAGACGCTGTAAGACTCACCATGATTTAAGCACTGTGAGACAGAGAGGGCAGAGGGTTCAGCAGCTGATTAATCCTTCTTGCTGGAGTAGGTTTGTATCAGTGATGTGCCCCTCACCTCTGCAGGGCTGTAATTTGAATAGGGAGACAAGTGCCTCAGGGGTGCTCTTCTGGGGCCTCTCTTCCCAGGCATTGGTGAGCAGTGCCGTGTCCCACTCACAACTTCATGTCCAGGTAGTTCAGCCACTGACTCCTTGGAGGAAACTGCCCTTAAAATCAGATTTTTTTTTCTGCAATTCTTTATTGGAAATGAAGTGTTTGGTACTATGGACCAATTCTGGTTTAATGACAGACCCCTTCCCCAATGTGGAGTCATATTTCTCTCTTAATTTTTAGCTGCCATACAACTTCTGACTTGTCAAAGTGAAAACACAAGTGTCTTAAATTCACAGCTTGGATAAAGGAAAGAAATTGGGGTTGGTTTTTTTTTTCAAAAAAGGTTGAAAAGAGACTTGATTGGACATGAAGCCAAGTGGGTTTAACAGTCCATGTCATGGGAAAATAAATTCGCTAATAACCTTTGGAACTGGTTGGCACAGCCTTGACACAGCCAGTGCTCTGCCTCTTGCCACAGCTCGTGCACTCACTGCCTGTGCTGTGGCCGGAGGCGCCTCCTCAGATCTACACTGGCCAAGACCAGAAGATGTGCAAAGAGCTGTTCCAGCTGCAGGCTGGCTGGATGCTGGACTGTGTTCATATTGTGGAGTGTAAACTGAATTATCCTTATCTTCAGTAGAAGACTTGCTCATTTCTGTGTCTCATGGGGAAACACGTATTTGGGAAATTAATTGTTGTCTCCAGCTAAAACCTCTAAGGCACCTTCCCATTTTAATTGTTACTGCTGAAGTCCCCTGACTTTGTAGTCTATTCTCTCTTGTTAGCAGAACTGGTAATTGTATTTTAAAATAATTACAATGTTTCCTCTAATGAGCTTAGCTCTTTTAGCCAGGTCGAACAAAGGTTAGAGCAGATATAATATCTCTTAATAAATATGTTAGGTGGTAAATGCTGAGGAGAGGAAAAAAGCTTTTTGAGCTGAAATGTGATATTAGCTCAGCATCAGATGACTATGTGTTGGTTATGGGTAAATTTATACTTTCATATAGAAGACAATTTCTGGATATATGAAGAGGCAAGTTGTGAAGAGCACATTCAGTCAAGGAAGTGGAGGGCTTGGGCTTCTTTTAAGATGGAGCATCATGGCTGCATGCGAGGGACAGAATAGACAAAGGCAGGGATTCTTGGAGAAAAGGAATGAGGTTTGTGCTCTGCTAACACAGTTTATGTACTGTCATTACTTGTGTCTGATCTCACCGTCGTTCTGGGAAGGACACTTCTGCTCGGCTTTACCCAAGACAGTGACTTGGTGAACCTAGAGAGTGACTAGTGACAGTGTCTTTGCCCAAACCAGGGCGCTGGTAACACACACTGCTGCTGCTGGGGCATTCAAAGGAGTCTCAGTGCATGTCCCTGTCCTGCTCCAATTAAACCTCTGTGGTGGTTTAAACACCAGCAGGAAATAGAAATAGCAGCCATAGCATGCCAGTTTGCAGTCATTGGAGAGCCTGTGATGTCCCCAGTCTCTCCTTCTGTTTCTGTGGGTGAATCTTGGTTTATCATCATAGTTTCTAAGTTTGCTGCAGAGGTGGATGCTCTATGGCCTGAGAATGTCCTGGAGTCCCTCTAATTTTGGCTCTTGTTGCCTGGCACTTTGACATCATGACAGTGCCCCTAGCTTGGCCTTCCTGTCTGTACTGAGTACCACTGCCCTGCTAATAGCTCTGAAAAGCAGAAGATGCTGCTTTGTAAGGGTTTTTGTCCGGGCTGAATTCTCACAAAATTATCATCACTAAAATTACCCTCCTGTATCCATCTACTGTGCACTTTTTTCCAGCGTTCATGCATGAAATCACAAAGTTGCATTTAAGTGAAGTATTTTTGCTTAGAATAAGCTTTCTCTTTGAACATACTAACACTTACCAACCAGGCTTATGATAGTTCAAAATATAACATCCACCAAGTGGGAATTGTTGGCAAAAAAGCTGCTTGTTTAACTGTCTTGCTGACCTTTAGCAGTGTGTTTTCTTTGCCTGAGACAGAATTCTAGAGCTGAGACTTCTCCCACAGTAAGTAATGGGACCTGCTGGGTGCAGTGTGTGTACCATTAAGTGTGGAAGCTCAGTCCTTGGGAACAAAAAAACAAGTATTAGCTATCTTCTGAGTTTTTTCAAGAGTAGGCAAATGCCACTGAATAAACAATTCTGACCAAAAAAATTGGTAATTTTAGCAGAATGGTATACACACTGAAACAATACCAAATTTTATGAGAATTAAGGGTTGCTGGGAGAATTTGAGGCAGCATTGTCTAAAAGTGTTGTCTGCTCTAAAAAAGCATTTTATTTTTATATCCTTCTGCACTGTTTGAATCTCTTCTGAAAACTTCATAAGTAACCAACTACAAACTCAGAGTCAAAACTCAACAGGGGCGCAGCACCCATGACTTCCAGGACTATGAAGGAAGGTAAATGAGGCAATTATGTTCATTCTCCTACTCCTCATGCTGTTATTGTGTACGCTTTGCCTGCTCTGCATGGAAAGCAGACACAGGAAAGCTGTGAAGCTTCTCACGTGGCATCAGCAGAATGCAACTCTGCTTTTGTTTTTCTTTTTCGTGCATGTAGGAGCATGAAAACAAAAGTTTAACTGTGAAGAAAAATATTGTGAAAGCCTTGATTCAGTATCTGAATCTCAGGTCAGTCAATAGGTCTTCAGCTCCTCACTGCCTAGCTCTTTCCTCCTCTGCTGCAGCATGGTACTCTAGCGATCAGTTTTGGTTAACAGAAGATGAAAAACCAAACTAGTTCATCTGTCAGGGAGATTTCTTTTGGAAATGCCAGCAGGGTCAGACAGAAAGTGAGAGCAATGGCCCAGCAAGGAGACAAGTCTCTGGGTAATTCCAAAGCCTGGAACTGAATAGACATTTCTGTGTATGTTCAGGCAGGTTGATGTGGTGTGTCAGTGGCAGCAGTTGTCCTTTTTTCAGAACAATACTTCCTACTGACATCTTTATCTTTCAGTAGGGATTTTTTTTTTTTGTTTGAAAAACACAGCTTGGAAATAACTACATTTACTTTACATTACATTTTTTATTTAAGCACTTTACCCTGGGTAAGCTAGTGAAATAATCATGGCTAACTGAATAAAGAAATCCAATAGGTCAATAAATTGTTCATAATCATGACTAATCAGTAATCATAGATGTGCATAGGACCATCTCTAATAGTAGCCACAGGAGTCTGGCACATTGTCTAGGGACCCTTTACAAAGAGTCTGCATAGAAATTGTGACCAAGGATTATTAAAAGCTGCCCATTTTGCAACCTGCCACCTCCCTAAATGAGAAGCATGTGGATCTTGCTGTCCACATCTTCTGCAAGGGTACACCATCGCTTCCACCTGTGTGTGGGGCTCTCATCTCGAAACAGCAGAAGTTGCTGTGCCAGGTGAGGTTTTCTGGACAGCTTTGTCATTGCCCATAAGCAAAATCAAATCAGTCTGAACTGTCAGGAATATTTTTGTCACTCTTCCCAGTTTGCCAGAATGCTGCACATTCACTCCCCACAAGAGGAATAATTGCCTTGTCCTTTGAGGATGGCCTTTCATTACACAGGAACTAAGATATGTGTGCTAGTAACCCTTAAGACGTAAATCGGAACTGCATACAGCAGCAGTTGTGCTGATAGTGAAGAGCACGATCAGTGCCATCACTCAAAATGTAAAATGAAGGCTTCTCTAGACTATCCAGGTGGTGAATGCACCCAGTGCTACTTGTTTATTCTCCAAAATCATGTGGCGTTCATGGATGTCTAGTCTCCCACACACTAGTCATGCATGAAGGCATGTGCTCTCTGCTGCTCATGCTTTTAAGCCCAGGAGGCGATGGCTGAGCAGCAGCTTTCTCACCGTTTTCCCTTGCTATAAAGACCCAGGTTTTGCTGGTTCCATTGAGCAGCCCGGCTCTGTGGACACTGGGGTAGCAGAATCCCCATAGTGCCCAGTGATGGACCAAAGCCGTGGGGATGGTGCTATGAGACACCAGCACACTCTTCCTTCCAGTGATGTGGCTGCAAGAATGTTTCAAAAAGCCCTTGGGTCTACAGAGTTGGATTGCTATATACAAGAAACAGTGGGCTTGTAATTCATTCTTTTATAATATTAATGACATTAAACAATCTTTTCCCAGGTGATCTGAACGGAGGTTGTTATTTCTTTCATCACATTTGGATTTACAGCAAAGAATAAACTTTAGAAGGCACTACATAAAACAATTTGCAGTGTGCCCCTGCAGAGGCTCTAATGCAGAGTATTAACATCTCCCTTCTGTGTACACATACCTAGTCAGGATTGTACAGATTTTACACAGGCTTTTACAGAACCTCCACCAGTGTAGGATCTGAAGGGTTTCCATGGTGCTTCAGTCAGGCATGGGTCATTCTGTAGTACGTCTTCAGAGAGAAAAATGTAGTTGTAGAAGAGCATTTTACTTTGTTTAGATTTGAACCGTTTTGAATATTGGGATCTATCAAAGTTACATGGCTGCAGTTCTGGTGGCCTTAATAAAAAGCTGTGAAACTGAGGCTGAGTTGCATGTGACAGTGGGAATGAACCTCTTGCAGAGACAGCAAGGATAAAAACACTGTTCATTGATGCCACCTGGCATCAGCCGCACGAAAAACAAGGTAAACTTCAGGCTGAACTTTGTCTGCCTGCAGATGTGTAAATAGAAGTCAAGCCTTCCTGAGCCATCAGATACAGCCCCCCACTTATCCCTGTCTGTCACTTCTTGTTTTCCCATTCGCATGTCTACCAAGCGCACTTCAAATTGTCATCTTGCCTGTTGTCCCAGCTGAGGGACTGTTTCAGAGACTGGTGGCTTACTACTGTCCTCTCACTTCCAGCCCAACACTATTATTGGCAGTTTTCACCTTTTGCTCTAGTGCCAAACACATTCCTCTTACCCGTAAAAATTCCTCTTTTGTTGTTTAGTTTATCCATACTCTATTTCAAGATGAAAATCCCACTGCTCTTTGCCAATGGTTTCCAATGGCTAAGTGCACCAGGATGTTTCATCCCTTCCCAAGGACCAGCCACCCATTTTGATGTGTGTTGACTCTAGTCCACATTAATTCATATTGCAGACAAATTGCTTTTGTTGTTAGCCATTAGAGTTAAATTCAGATTATATTAGCAACAGTGTTTTGTTTTTTAATAATGTCATTTAATGTTAGTCCTTGGATGAGGTATAGACTGATAGATGTGAGCCCTGACCACACTTCTGAGCTTTGTCACACTCACCCTCTCTCCACCCTCAGGGGTATCTCATTATCCTTTACAAATGGTGCTCCAGGAGAGTCCATAGCTGGTGGTTTGGGCCCTCAGGCAGGTGCTGTGTGCTCACACACTTCTAGGTGAGGTTTCCCTTTCCCAGGATTTGGGCAGGCCCTTAGGTCTTTCCAGCTGACAGCAGGGGCACAGAACATTGATGGCTGAATGTGGCAGGTGAGGAGGGAATCACAGGGTTTAAACTGGTGACTGCATCCCGGAGTGGCAACTGGAAAGTCTTAGGGCTCCAGTGAACCCTTGAGCCATTCCTGGGGCTCATGGGCACCAGGACAGCCATAGTGACCTGGGCACCATCACCCACCTTTTCTCCAGAAGTCCAGGGAGCTCAGCCTGTGGCTCCCTGATGTGGAATGGACAATCTCTGGTTGAAAGGTATGGATGCTAGGGCAAGGATTTTTGTTCCACCATCGCCATCAGGAGGGGGAATATCACTGAAACAGGATGAGCAAGTGGTTTGATGTTACCTGGAATATTTTTGTAGAAACCATGGAAACAGTCTGTCTCAAAATTAACAGCAGCTTTGCTGTCTGGGAGCTCATTCTGCACCTGCTTAAGCTGTTACTAGTTGTTAATCCCTTTCCCGTGGTAAGGCTGCCTGAGCAGGTTAAGCCAAGTATCTGAGCACTTGTCTGAGTTTGGTCATTCTTCCACTGTGGTTTCACAGTAACAGCAATTTTGTCAGTGAAATCTCTGTATACTCTCTGTGTGTGTGTGTGTGTGTGTGTGTGTGTGTGTAATTTCCAACCAGATCATTTTAATTTATTCTTGTATGAAAGCTCTCACAGTTTGCTCTTTGTCCTGCATTGTTTCTGTATGTGGACAAATCAGTCTTCAGTGCTGTGTCAGAAGCAATTATTTATGGCCTGGTGAAGGTCTCGTTTTTCATTATATTTTATCATTCTGCTTCATATTAATTACAAACTGGAACTGTTTATTTACTCAAACCACAGAGGTTCAGCAGTACTGCTAGGTACTCTGCATGGCAATGCGAGATGCAAAGAAGAGAGTTGCCCTCTGAGTGGGCTCGTTTTCCCCATGCACAGGGCTGCCAGCATTACGGATGCACGGCGGAACCCACACTTCGCTTACTCTGCCAACTTGTGTGTATTAGTGCTATTTAATATTCACCGTGAGGAGGGTATTTTGGAGGACTTCTTGGGATCAGTTTAGTCTCAGAGCTGTTTTATTTGATGAGGTCTGTTGGTTGGTTTATTTTTTTTCTGATGGGGTTGGTAAATAGCATCTTATCAGAAGCTCTTTCAAGAGCTTCTCCTGCTGTACCCCGAGGCTGTTTTGTACCCTGTGGGCTGTGGCAGAGCATATGCTGCTGCATGGCGCTGCCAGGCAGATGTGTGGGGGCAGCTGGGCAGGGCTGTGACAGCTCCTGTGATTGTCACCCGCCTCGCACCACAGGACCAAGGGCACGGTGAAGCCACCGGGCAAGAGGCTATGGTGCTTCCTCCTGACTTCGCTGCAACTTCTCAGGCAGCCGATCTGCTCTGCTAGCCTGAGGCTGAATAACAGTAATTGTCATAATATGACACTTTTCCCAGAGATTTCTGAACTGTACTATCAAAATCAAATGGGAGAATAATTAATTTTAAAAAAAATCCAAGCATTGAAGGCCTATACTTCTTGAAGATTTTTTTTATTAACATGAATCACTGAACACTGTTATTAAAATAAAAACCATTGTCCTAGTTGCTGCAAACAGAGCCAATGTTTTACAGTGGAAGTTCTTTTAGCTGCAGCTGCATAGAACCTGATGCTTTTTATTGAGTCAGAGGGAGAAAGAATTTGAACAATACATTAGAGCAAAAGGAAAATCTCATAATTTTTTAGCTTGATATGGTGATCCATCTGTAATTCAATATCAGTCATATATCAGATGGTAATAAAATCACTGTGAGACATGGTACAAATCTGATGGTTATTTTTTTAAAACTGAATGGAGGCCTTTTCAGCCTTTTTTAAGGGGCTCTCTCTGCTACAAGTACAGAAATTGCTTTTACTTGATCCAATTTCACATTAATACAAGAAGTAAATTTCATGCTACATTTCATTTTCAGATGTAGGATATAAAATCATGAGCTACAAAAGAAAGTCGTGTACTGCTCCTTTCCTTTGTCTCATAATAAAACAAATAAACAAACAAAAACCATGGAAAGAAACAGAGAGTTTCCAAAGGGAAAAAACCCCACCACATAGGGGCAAAATCAGAATCCTGTGTACCTTCCTACGTAATAAGTTATGGCTTTAGTTATTTAAGGGACACTGAATTTGCACAGTGGAAGGTCCAGAGTTCTTATGCCCTGCCTACCTCGGCGCCTACCTGTGGTTCCCACAGAATGTCTGATCTGCCATTCACTTCCTCTGGTCAGATAACTAAACCATACAAATGCTGGAAGACACCTTCAGTGACTTTGTCTGACCCATATGCCACATGCTGTAAAGCTTCACCCTGACTCATTGATCTATGTACGATTTATCTTCCGGAAAAATACCCAGTCTTGATTTAGAGGGACCAAGTGACAGCTGAACATCAGTGTGTCTCGGTGCTTTGTTCCAGCTGTCAGCATCCTCACCTGCCAGATTTGGTGTCCTCATCTCTCTAAGGTGGATGTGTCTGCCATCCATCCTTGTTACTCTTCTCTGTGACAGAGATGGCTTGTCTTTACTGGTGGTTGTATTTCAGCAGGTGGCAAAAGGAGCCCTTATACATCTCCTGAGTGCTACAGTTCTACAGAATCCTACATTGTTTTATCCAACTCCAAAATACATAGTTTTAAAATTATATAAGTAATATATTATGCTAAGACAATCTAGCCAGGATCAGAAAGTTTCCCCTTATTTTTGGCTGAAGATTAAACCTCAGAAGCAGATCTATCACCTAGTAAAGGACAAATCAGATTATTGACCTTTAATTTGGAAGCCTTGAGGCAGTACTTTGCAGGAAAAACATCACCTGAGAATTTTCAAACAACATGGAAGAAAATTCACTACCAGAGAGATTAGCAGGTTGATACATTGATGAAATACCACAGATTCTGACCACATCAGATCAAACCCAGCTGCATTTCTTCATGTATTGGTTTTGCACAGCCTGGTTTTGGTAGTGGGGGACACAGAAGTGACTTCTGTGAGCAGTTGCTAGAAGTTTGAACCATGTCTGAGAGAGCCAAACCCTGGTGGCTCCAAAGACAGACATGCTGCTGGCCAAGGCTGGACCAATTAGAAAGGGTGGTAATGCCTCTGTGATAACATATCTAAGAAGAAGTCAAAACAAAAAGTGGTGGCGCAGTTGTAATTTCAGCCAGAGAAGAGCGGGGTGACAACATGCAAGAGGAACAGCTCTGCACACACCAAGGTCAGTGAAGGAGTAGAGGGAGAAGAAGCTGCTCCAGGCACCAGAGCCAAGATTCCTCTGCAGTCCCTGGTGCAGCCCACGGTGAGGCAGATGTGCCCCTGCAGCCCTCGGAGAGCCATGGAGACACAGCGATCCCACCTGCAGCCCCTGGAGAAGCTTCACGCCGGAGCAGGTAGATGCCTGGAGGCAGCTGTGAGCCTGTGGGACACCTGTGGGAAGAGGGCCCTTCTCCCAGGCTAGAGCAGCCTGTCCTTCAGGGACTGCAGCCCTGCAAGAGTGACCCAGGCTGCAGCAGCTCGAGGGGCACTGCTGCCCACGGGATAGACTCACGTTGGAAAAGTTCATGGAGAACTGTCTCCCGTGGGAGGGACCCCACAGGGCAGCAGGGGAATGACTCCTCTCCCTGAGCAGCAGGAGAAGCCATGGGTGATGAACTGACCACAGCCCCCATTCCCTGTCTCCTTGCACTGCTGGGGTAGGAGGGAGGGGTGGGAACGAGGGAGTGGTGGGCAAAGGTGTTTTCCCAGGTTTATTTAACTTCTCATTATCCTGCTCTGATTTTGTTAGTAAAAAATTAATTTAATATCTCTAATTTGAGCCTGCTTTGCCCATGTCGGTGTTTGATGAGTGATCTCTCCTGGTCCGTATCTCAACCCATGAACACTTCATTAAATTGTCTCTCCTCTGTCCAGCTGCAGAGAGGAGTGAGAGAGTGGCTTTGGTGGGGGCCTGGCATCTGCCCAGGTTAATCCACTACACTTCAATGGCCTCACAATTCTTCACTGTTTTGTGATATGTATATTAAAAGTAGGGGGCAAGAAACATTGGGGATCAGCATCCCTGAAGAAAACTCATTCTGACTCAAAGTAAGCACAGCTGAAAATTCTTGATGTCTTTGTGTGTTGCCATTGTAACAGGTATATAAATAATCCCTCTCTCAGGCACAACTGTATCAGGCAAATCCTAACTACTCTAACAGCCTGTCTGACAGTTATGCATTCAGGGTTCTCTTCTTGTTTCTAAGGCAAAATTATAGTGATTTTTGCTTAGAGGTAACGAAACCCAAGAAATGGCCTTACTGAAACTTAGATCTGCCTTCTCCCAGTAGAAATGCAGAAGGCTGTTAATGCTGTGCTGAATCTCTGTACATAGCACAGAAGATCAAGAGTACCTACACTTCCATGGAAAGCTGTGCCTGACCTGCCATCTGCAAACCTGTAATGTCAGGGTGTGTTGCAGGCCTTATATGAGGATTTGAAGGTCTCCATGCACAGAGAGAAAACTTTTTGGTTCCTGGTTAGGCAGACTCCTCTGGCAATGTAGGTCTGTATATTAGTGAGTCATCCGGGCTCTATTTCCCCCACTTTGGTCCCTCCCTCCCACTGTGCATCCTCAGGGAGTTTGTGAAGCAAGACATTTATGCCATAATTCTGTAGAGATTACAAATAATTTTCCTTCCTTTCCTTTTTACAGAAACCCCAGAGCTCAGAAATTCAAAACCTATGGACAGAGAGCAGTTCACAGAGGTTTTACCCAGACATGATTTACATGAGAATTAATGGTTTTGTACCAGTATTAGGAAACACCTTAGGATCAAAATTCATCTTTTAGTCTCGCCATTATTTTGAGCACCTCAAAGCAA
Organism: Origma solitaria; assembly: GCA_013397895.1. Classification (NCBI taxonomy): domain Eukaryota; kingdom Metazoa; phylum Chordata; class Aves; order Passeriformes; family Acanthizidae; genus Origma; species Origma solitaria. The sequence continues at coordinate 157,094 of VZRL01002879.1, forward strand.
GTACAGCATTGTGTTGATGTTTTGGTCAGGAAGCCTCCAGACAGTCCTGAAATTTTCTTCTTACTTTGTTTTTCCAGCAAAGAAAAGTCTCTATTGATCCTTATTCCTATCATGTCTAGTACACGTTCTCACAACTCCTTTTTCCTCTGTCTTAATATGAATCCTGTGAGAAACCTGTGATTGTACAGCATGCAGCTAACATGTCTCAAAAACCATGATGACCAATGCGAGCAATTAAATTTCATATCAGAGTTCAAAAATCTTCATCTTCATTGACAGAGTCACTGCCAGAATAATCAGAAGCTTTCTGCCTGAGGGACTTCTCCATCATCCAGAAAATTCCATGCTCCAGGGAAGATAATAGTTCTGGGACAGGTTCTTGAGATACATAGGGAATTTTCAGTTGAGCATCCCTGTAAAAGAAGGAAGAGTGGGCTGAGCATGAGCCTTACTGTGAGATGCATAGCACATACTTCTTTAAGACCATAGATTGGTATTAAAATCAATACCATGGCAGGGAGGTTAGAGCTACACCATCTCTAAGGTCCCTTCCAACCTAAACCATTCTGTGATTCTAACACATGCTAAAAAAAAACCCCAAAACAAAACCAAAACAAAAAAAGACACTAAACCTCCTTCTGTGTATATGTTCACACCCTGCAGTAGGGCGAGGAAACAGGCCAGGCAAGCAGGAAGCAAATCTTTTGAACAAGTTGTTGTCCCCAGGCTTTACCCCTAGGCTTCTCTTGTCCATTTGCAAAATCTTTCTGAACATTGCTATCTCATTTGTAAAATTATGGCTTGAAATACTGCTTTTGTCTTTTATTCACATGAAATTAAATTATGTCAATGAATGATTGTTAGGGACTGGGATAACATAATGATGGGAAAAATACTACTAGCTTTTGAATCTACAGTCTACTCAGACAAATCAGACTTAATGCGTGAATGTCAAAGATTGTTTTCTAAAATTACAAATGGTGGGCAAAAAAAGAATTTAAGATGTATTTAATTAAGCCCCTTGGAGCACCTTAGGTGAAAGTTATTCATTCTCATATTTGTACACTGGATTAGAGAGCAGCAGCTTTCCCATTTTTCTCCGTCAGCCTGCCTTCCCCTAGCAGGCATGTTCAATGTTTTGATATTGTTTCTTTTGTAAATGATAAGACCATTGTTTCTAAAATATGGCACAAGTCCAGAGCACATGTTCCACTTGTGTTTGTCTGAAAGGTTACCACCATGGTGTCACGCTGTGCTTACAAATGTGACCAAGCCACTGCTGCCAGTAGCATTCCATGCCTTGGTTAAACCTTCAGTAATAACTGCTGCTGAAAAATGCAGTGCTGACAAAACCACATGCTAAAGCCACTTGTCACAAAACAAGCCATTACCTCTAGTTTTGCATGTAATAGAACTAGCAATGTATTTCAAGTCTGAGGATATGTTCAGCTCCTTTTCTTTTGTCTTGGGAAAACCATGTTGTAAGAAATAATTTAGTCTAGCTGAGATTTAACAAAGCCATTCTATTACCTATTGTGTTGTGGAAAATGATGTTGAAGGAAGAACATATTCAGCAGGAAAGAGGCTGTGCCCTTTCCTACTGGTTATCTCCCTCAGGAAAGAGGCTGTTGACTGCAAGGACTTGCCATTCCACAGCTCTGCAGGAACTTTGGGATCATGGCTCTAATTGCTGTTAATTAACGGGAGATGCTCCTCTGTGTGAAGGCAAGTCCTGCTGGCAGCAGGAAAAGTTCAACTAATTGCCTTTTTTTCTCTTTTCTTCTTCAGAGTTTTTGTAATTTTGTGAATGACTGCTATTATTATTTTGAAATCAGTAACCACCTACGTTTTCAGGTTTCATATAGACCACTGTTATTAAAATAAAACTAAAAAAAGAGACAAATCATGGCAATGCAGAAACATTGGCACCAGTAATAAGCACAGTGGTGTGAAATGGAATCAGTCATGTTACTACTGGAAAATTTGTTGTGATTATCAAGCAACTAGAATGTTCAGGGATTATTCTCAATTAATTTGACACACATGACATTTGACATGGATGACATTCCCTTTGCTCTACACACAGCTATTTCCACAGTAGCCAATAAAATTAAGCTGTCCATACACCTGCAGGCTCTGCTCTCCTATGCAGTTTAATTTGCCAATAAGAATAATGCAATTTCCTGAGGATGAATGACTAGGGGCTTGCTGGGTCAAGGTGTGCACAGACAAAATCACACCCTTCTGGTCATTACTCCCTGGGATCAGCATGTTCTGATTATTACTGTGTAATTAGTTAATAAGGCCCCTTTCAAAGTGGAAGAGAACTGCTTTCTCTGAGCACAATGTGCACTGCATCTATCATGATTCATATTCTGGACGAGTCTGATTCCCATTTAAGAAGATGCATTCTGGGAACTTAATATCTCTATTGTAATGTTTCTGTTGTTTCCAACACTTAAAAAGGATGGCGACAATCATCAATTATTTTAATCTGAAGCCAATTTTTAAGAAGCAACTCACATTGGGCCCAGTGTTTTGGCTTGAGCATAAAAAAGTAGAGGTGAAGGAGGAAACTGATATTTCAAAATGGGAGATTTGCATGTGGGACTTGGAGAAAATGACATGTATTCTGAACAACATACTTTCACTTTGTGTTGTCCAGAAATGGAGATATATTTGATTTTGTATTTATTATTAAATTCCTATGTACTAGTAAATGTATTTTTGAAATAATTGCTTTGAAGGGTAGCTAGTCCTGAAAAGTAATTATCTTGAGTTATTTTGATTTAATGCTTACGTTGCATGGCATTTAAGTCTAAGTTGCCAGGCCAAAGATTTTGCAACCAATCACCTTAACATTAGTGCTTTCCATGTCAGACCATGGAGTAAATTAATTGAACAGAATATTCACAAATACTGTATTCACAAATATAAAGAGACCCCATTGTGGTCAGGTGAAATTATTGTACAATCTTAAATGACAATTCACAGATAGGCTGGTGGTGGTGGTGGTTGGTTTTGGTTGTTTGTTTTGTCTTGTTGGGTTTTTTTCTCTTCAGGAGTACTTGGCCCAGATTAACTGATCAACTTCCCAAGTTAGAAAACAGATCCTACTCATTACTCTGTGAAAGTTTGATGAATTTATGTCCTGTCCAGTCAAAATTGCTTCAATCCGTTATTAGTAGCAGCCCAGTCTTTTTTATTATTAAAAGAGTGTTTTATAAAATACCAAGACCAACCATTGCCAGCATCCTGAAACAGGAATCTTCACTCCCTTACTGGTATTGCCTGGCCAATGGAGCTGTTACAGGTTCACATAGGCAATGAATACAATGTCTCTCTCCTAATACTATCAGATCAACACTAGTCTATTTTAAATTATGAATCTCTGAAATTAGTGGGAGCACCTTTTTGGCATTTTATAGAATAACAAAAACCTGAAGAAGAGGTTGAGTAGGGAGAGTGAGACCTGCAGGAGCAGCCTGACAGACAGGACTGCTTCTGCCTGGAGAAGGGAAGGCACCTCAGAGCAGCCATCTGCCTATGGACAGGTCACTGAGAAGATGGAGCCATGATTTCCACTGCAGTGCAAGGCAGAATGAGAGAGTGTGGGTCTAAGTTGAAACAGGAGGAGCCCACATTGTATACAAAGGGAAGACTTTTTCCCTGTAGGGATAGTCCAGGGTAGAGCAGGCTGCTAAGAGAGGCAACGGGGTCTGTGTTCTTGGAGCTTTTCAGGATTAGTCTGGAGAAAGCCCCAAGGTGCATGCTCTGATGTTCTTGATGCTGCTTTTTTGAGCAAGTGGCTGCACTGGGTACCTCCTCCCATCTTTTCCAGACTGGGTTACAAAAGCCCTTTAGAAAAGAGACCAGGGACACCTCTGTGCCATGGCTATTTGCTTAAAGCCATGCAGTATCTTCCAGTCCTATCCATGTAAGACTCTTTTCTATTTATTCACTCTGGTTTTTTAACCAATTTATAGTTTGAAAACCTTGCTAGCCCATTTTCCACTCACTGTCTGACTCATGCTGTGACAAACTCATGTCATACTTTTCAGTATTTCAAAACTTCCTTAAGAAACAGTCCTCTCTCAAAAGCTAAGAAACTCAAGATGCTTTATCAAGTACTGCAAACACTCTTTATTTTTATGTGTGTATATATATATATACACACACACACACGCACACCTCTGACTAACTATTCAACATGTTCTGCCTTCTTTATACGTATCACAGTGATCAGCCTTTAAAAGTCAACTGGATCCCTGGGTGCCACAGAGCTCATACTGTAAGGTTGGTCCAGTCTGTATTTGCATTTGTAGTTAGGTCAAAAGAGTGCTTCTTCTGTGATTGAATTTTCACAGCTTGGGGATTATCTCAGTGAGGAGTCTGCTGTGCATTTCTGCTCTCTTCTGATTTCTCAAATGCACTGTTTCTTGTTTACAGTCTTCTGCTGCTATCATGCAAACTTACTCTGTAATTGAGTCTGTTTCATGTTTTAGCTCATTGCTTAGGTTACAAGCAAGCTGCTGTGCACTGGAGCTCTAGCAACTACAGCAGACAATGTTTTTTCAGATTTCAGGTAACATTTTTCCCTATTATCTTAAAAAAACCCATTCCAACACATTAGCCAGCACTCTTGAGATATTTTAGAGCACTCATTTTTTTCAATTGTGACTTTGCAAAGAGGTGCCAAGTATATTTTACTACCCCCATTTAAGATTTCAAGTTACCTTTACCTTCTGCCACTCAGTAATTAAATCCACTGTCTGGCAAAACTTGTTTTCCAAGTTCAGTGGATAAACTGTTTCTCCAGCTACAACTAAAGAACATTGATTCTGAAAAATGGAAGGAGAGAAAGGAGTTTGGAGAATACAGAAAGCTGGGGGTGGTGCCACAAGGACCTTAACCTTTGAGATTAGCTGTATCTTCTTCTTGTCTGTAAAGCAAAAAACCTTCACTAAGCGTTTGGGCAGATTAAAGAACAGCAGTGGCAGATGTGTTGCCATGGTAGATGCAAGATGGCTCATTTTCTGTCGGCTGAATCTTCTACAATTGATTATTTGATTTTCCACTATTTTGCCTGAGATTGCTATCAAATTAAGCCACCATCTGTCATTCTGTTTGCTCCTGCTGAAGTGCAGACAATGTCGCAGTTCTTCTAGGCATCAAATGTTTTCTCTGGCCTCTGTTAGAATCTATTTTCTATATAAAATCAACTTTCTAGAAAATTCCACAGAAAATTTACATCATGCCTTGGGAAAAAGTTACCTGGCCCTGTTGTCTCAAGTGTTTATCCACTATAAGCTTACAGTGCTTCTTCTGCTGCCCTGGGAATCATTTCATATTTGTCAGAAAATACTTCAAGTACCTCATCTTGCCTTTTTCCAGATACATAGTAAATTATTATATAAAGGTTGCTCCTAATGAGGTAGAAAGAGTTGTTCATTAAACAGGTGTCCATCTTGGTTTCTCTTTCCTTTTTCCTAAAAATATAAATGGCAGTTGTTTTGTTCTTTGCCCAGCCTGCCATAGATCTTTATGTACCATATTGACTTCTCTTATTACACCTTCCTATACTCTGAGCTAGACAACATACTAATTTCACCCAGCCCTCCTTGTTTCTTTTTGGTATATCTAGGTTCTATCTGGTCTGTATTTATTTAACAGGACTGTTTTACCAAAAAAATTTCTCTGCCTTGATTGTAGCTTTTTGACCATCTAAAACTTTTCTCAAAGAATGACAGTATCCATTCTTGCTCCTTCTCTTTTGTCTGGTCCTTTCTTTCAAATGAAGCTGCCTAAAACTATCCTCATATGTAACAGAAAAACTGTCTCTTTTTTATCACTGTCCATGATTTAATCCATGAATCTAGCCGTACAGGAATCAGAAAGAACTGAACAGATAAAACTGTTAGACCTTGAAAGAACTTCAAGTGAGAATGTACACAATGAAACTTTGGCGAGAAGAAAATCAACTCTTTTAAAAATTATCTTTTAACAAAAAATGAAGTATGTGAACATTTACAGAAAGCCTGACCACCACCACCCCCTCAAAAAAAGCAAAAAAACCCCCAAAAACCAAAAACCCCAAACAACACCAAACAAAAACTGATACAAAACCCAAACAAAACAAACCAATAGAAATACTAATTAGCAGTCTGAAGGGATGAAAAGATGGGATAGGAACAGAACAGGCAGAATACAGCAGCATCAGGTAGCACGCAAGTCTAAGATGCAAATTTCAGAATAGCAACCTAAGACAAGAGTTTGATTGTCTGCATATATATACTCTTCTCGTTGGTTTATGATTTTCAATGTACTCATATGTGTCAAATATGGGAAAAAAAAAGAGCTAAAAAAGGAAAACCAAACCAATTAACAGGTGATATAACCAATGTTCAGTCCTTGTGTATGTTTGTGTGTATGTGTGTGTGCGCTCTGGACTGTAGTTTAATGTCTCTAAGGTGAGGAACGGCTCCTGTGACACATGCTGTAATTGTTCCACCTGTGTTATACCCCTTTTATTCCTCTTAACCAGCTTAAAAGCAATGCTTTTAACATTCTAGAAATTCAATTCCTCCCACTAGTTGTCTGTAATGTCAATTATATTGTCTTCTTTAAAATAAGAAATTTCCATTCCTTTTTGCTTCTTGCTGCAGATTCTACCAATTGGAATGCTATTTCTTTGCACTTTTTCTGTCAGTGTAGGTTAATTTATTTATGATTTGCTGAATTAATATCTATGTTACTTTTGTCTTATTTACATACTCCCATCTATTTTTAAACCACTGCCTTCCTTAGTGCTCCCCTTCCCTCCATTCCCAATCCATTCCTGCAACACAGGAAATACTGGTCACCCTTTCTTTAAAAAAACCCTTCTGTTTAAGGCTCTTGGAAAAGAAAAGCCGTTTCACTCTATTAATATGACTAATGATGTGTCTTCATTATTTGTATCCTGTTCCTCCCTTACTCCTGGGGACAGAAAACATGTAGCCAAGTTTTTGTTCTCTCATCTGCCTAGATTGGTTTGATATCATATTGGTCCCAGAGTGGACCATCATTAGCAGTGTTTTTCTGGATGTCTTCATAATACTAATTCCTGGAGCTCAAGTAAAAGGGGCAGCACTTGTACATTTCTCCTCCAAAGAGACTGCATGCACTATCCTATTCTCGAGCCACAGAGAGGAAAGGATGCCTATCAGATAATGTCGTGAGTTTATAACTGAGTTTGCTCCTTCACAGACAAATTTCTTAGCAGTGACTCACCAACAACCTAGTAACCATCTGATTTCTCCAGCTACCTTGAAAACTATTTCTACTTCTCATCTTTTCTAGGAGTCTCCAGTCTGGACTGTATAAGAGTACAAGTACAGGAGCATGTCAGAGAATAGTGTGGTTTTCATCCAGTCTTCTGGAAGTTTCTGAATACCATCAAGAACTTGAAGTGACTATATTCTGACTTTTAAATCTGTTTGTTTTTGAAATAATTATTTGATCTGGGCCAACACTGATATCTGCCAAGCCTCGTAGAGTGAAGGATTATTTAAGACCAATAAAAGTCTCAGCTGAAGCTCCCTCAGTGGTGCGGTTGAGGACAAGAAGGTCACAATATTTTCCTACAGCTTGAGAAACATAAGGTGCCAGTGGGGGTCCCCACATGAAACTGCAGAGCATATCTTTGTTATTTATGCATAAGCAAACACAGAGATGCTAGCAGAGTTAAAAATCAAACGATATGATGCTATAGTGATATTTTGTTCTTAATATTTTGTTCTTGACAGTGGCTAAACCAGTGTAATCAAAGACATGAGAAATGCTGGAGTTACTACATTTGGAAAAAGACTGCTAAATAACCTTCAGAGAATATTCTTCCATCAGATTAAGGGACTTCAATAACTGCTTTTAAGATCAATGCAGGGCAATTTTGATTTTAGTTCATCTGATGACACCTTCATTGAACTCTGAGGTGCATGTGGATTTACGAGAAAAGGCTGGAACCATGATTATTTTTAAGCAAATAGTGATGCTGCAGCACTGTTTTGAGGTGTAGTGTTGAGCAGCAGAGAAGTAAAAGGGAAAGAATTGAGCATAAGTGAGGATAAAACAGGAAGAGCCCAAAATTACATGGCGAAGTTACATTTCAAATGTGCAAGTCTGTGCTATGTATTTTGAGTCATAGCCTGTGTCCCCTTTCACACAGGGGAAGGGAATATGTACACCTGATGCTGTAACTACTCTAAACTCAGCATCTTCTTCTTGAGCTGAGCTGCTGTTCTGCCACCTTCAAGTTCCTGAAAGTTTTTGGGGACAGTGGAGGAAGGACGAGAGGAGTGGGATGAGGGGAAGGAAGAGGAGAGGAGAGGAGAGGAGAGGAGAGGAGAGGGGAAAAGTGCAGGAACTGTCTAACGGCTTGCAGGCTTCA
>VZRL01002879.1:165617-193614 GCA_013397895.1 Origma solitaria
GGGGGGGGTGGGATGAGGGGAAGGGAGAGGAGAGGAGAGGAGAAAAAGTGCAGGAACTGTCTAACGGCTTGCAGCTTATCCCTCAATGCTGGTGAGAAGATTTCCTCCGGCGCTTGCTTAGGAACAGATCACAAGGCAGCCTCTGCCCACCCTGGGGTCCCTCCTGGACCTTAAAGCTGAACTGAGTCACATCCCTGTGCCCCAGGGCACTGAGCAAGTGGAGCCTTCCTACCTGGAAAGCCCTGGCTATTAGAGCAGAAACAGGTGCCCCAGCAGGACATGAGGGAGCCATGGCCTGGAGGAGCTCTGACCATGCAGGAACCACGCAGGAACTGGGCCACGCACCCGCACAAATGCCCCTAGGGTGCGGAACAGCGCAGGTAGCTGTGGCTGGAGGGCACACAGGGCCCCAGAGCTGAGCTTGTCTGGTGGTAAAGCACAGCCAAAGGAGCTTAGACTTGGTCACATCCCCCGTGCGCACCAGAAAGGATGCGGTGACCCAGATGGAGTGCCTGCAACATGTGCAGGGGTCCAAGGCTCGGTGCAGGGAGTTCCAGAGCCTGGCACTGCTTAAAAGAGCAAAAAGTGCTGGAGCCTGGTGGCTGCAGAGGCACCAGCTGTGTGAGGTGTGACCAGGTGATCGATCTGCTCAGCTCAGGCAGAGCTGAGGGAGGAAGGAGAAAGGCTAAGAGTATTAGGTCATCTGAGGAGGAGACTGGCTGTCAGAGCCACACTGTACCATCCCCTAGACAGGCACATCCACCATCCACATCTCAAGAAGCAATGGATCTCCTCCCTCTCACCACCAAGCTGAAGGAGGGGAACTCAGAGAAATTTATTGGTTCTATACTTTTGGAAGAGGTGGTCACCAGGAACAATCTGTTCTGTTCACAGTATTTCATAATAAATCAGTTTTTAATGTGGAATATGATTTGGTGAGTTGTTTTTTTCATACCCAGAAAATTCAAGGTAATTTATCAAATAAAACTAGTCCTAAATCCTGCTACATGTAATTTGTCTGATTTCCCATTTCCATTTAAATGTTTCTTTGACGTAACCCAAATGTGAAGTTTCTTAAAAACAGGGCACACGGTGTTTACATTTGTGTAGGCAGCAATTAAACTGTAAATGGGTATTTAGCTTAGAATAGTTATGTGGCCTTATTTAATCTTGTGAAGACGTTGTATGCATCCTTCTGTTATCAAGAATTATAAAATCTAGTGGCGGAACAAGAGCAGATGAAAATTCACATATAATTACAGCTTCACAACATAAATCAACTTTTCATTAGTGAAATAAAAAGAGAACAAGAACAAAATGCATGACAACATGCATGAATAACTCTTTTATGGTGTTGGTATGGTATTTTACATCAGTTTATCCTGAACACACCATGTAGATCAGGCTTTTGACTCCGTCTGGTGTTATTTAAGCATTACGGAATGTTATATACAATAAAGCTGGCATGGTCGGGTGTGTCTTCTTGCCTTTGCTAAGTAGCAGTGAAACGCACCTAACACCGCTGAGCAGCCAGAACGCAGCAGGAGAAACAAACATCGGAAGTTGCCAATGGAAGGAAGGTGCCAATGGAGCTTGAGCACGTGTCCCTTTTCACCAGGACATCCCACACCAGGGAGCTGCCTCTCCCAGCCCTGGCACAGCAGGCACAGGGCTTGTAGGCATGCAGCCCTGGGATGTGCAGCAGCACAATCTCCACAGCCCCTGAGCAGTGCTGGGTTAATGGCTGCGCTGGAAACCACTGCTGGCTGGAGCCCACAATACCAAATTGCCTGAAACAAGCAGTTCTAAAACTGAAGACAACTTTAACCTTCACCTCTCATTAGGCCAGTTCTGAGAAAGTATGGATGTGAAAGCAGCTGTGACCTTGTGTGTGGCCAGAGTGCATGCAGTCCCCAGAAGCGATGCAGGGGGTGAGCCAGTAGCAGCATTGCCCTTGCCTTCCTTTGAATTTTAACCCTGCAGGGCCGTTCGGGCCAGGGAGCAGCATCGGGAATGCTCTCACATACACAGTTTGTAACTTTTCTAACAGAGAGTGTACTCTGCCTGCAGCTGTTCCATCCACAGAGCTGGGTGTAAGTGGCTTAACTCTGGGGTCTTTGGCATTAAAGCTGTCTTTTCCTCCATGAAAAACTCCTGCTTCTGGTCTTTTTTGGCATGAAGGCACTGCTCCTGTTGCAATGGGATTGTCCTGATTCTGTTTAGGTGCCTAAAGTAATATGAGCAGTCTCGAAAACAGAATACAATGTAGCAGGGAAAAGGAGAAGAAACAAAATCTATCCGAGTTTCTACTGCTACATTTTCTCTGCCTTTATCAGTTTAAAGCACTGTGGCTTTCTATCAAGGTTACCAGGTGAAAGCAGGAGTCTGACACTCAGTTTGGTTGCTAGCACTGAAGGCTATGCCATGCTGTGGAGCAGTTCAGTGCTGCATCACGACTCTGTTTGTTAGTCCCTGCCAGGCAGCTCAAGAAACCAGGGATCGTGGGCCACACGCTGGGAGGATGCCAAATGCCCTCACTCAGCGTCTTCATGGCCGCAGCTGGAGACAATCACAGGTAGGAGGTCTGCACCTGAATCTCTTCAATGAAAGGTTGTAGCATTAAAGCATGAGAATATTGCACTTCAGACTTAACTCTTCTTTAATGACAAAATTCCCCAGTGAATCCGTTCAGTCTTAGGCAGAAACATCCAATGAACAGTGTTTTAAAATGTTGCAGAAACACGGAAAATATGTTTGCACGCATCTTCTGTCTTTTCAACTATTTCCATTCCAAACCTGGAGTGAAAAGAACATTTGCCCCATATTGTAAAAGCACAACAGCCCTACGCTGCAAGACAAAGAGAGCTGGGACACCATCTGATATAATTATTATAAAGACGGTCTTTGCTTCTTCTTTCGGGAGGATTGCAGAACAGTGTTTTGAGGCAGGGATCAGGGCCTGCATTCAGGATGGGGGTGAAGGCTGTAGAGAGGAAACAGAGACAATGCAGAGAGGAGCATCTTCAGATAAGCTGTGCGGAGTACAAGGTGGCTCACCTCTTTTTAGTTTCTGTGAAAGAAACACGAAAAGAAGTTTCTCAATTATTTGAGTAGGGGTTTGCATATCCATAACTATGTACATAAATAAAAGTCTTGAAACAGTCTTAAAAACTCTTCTCAGGGAAGAAGGACTTAACTGGAAATTGCTGGAAATTAAGAGAAAAGAAAGTGACTCAGGCTGTTTAAAATCCTAAATCTCATTTATGGCCTCTTTTAAAACAGGCTGATTGAATATGTGAGTGTTCCTCACAATAAATAGATGTATTTTGTTGTGCTGTCAGATTATCTCATGGGAAAGATACCAGAATCTTAAAAGCAATCACAATCTGGTTATCAGTTGCAAACTCTATTGATTTATTTTTTAAATGAAAATGTAACTGGGAAGGTACAATATTTGCTTTTAAAAGATGACAATTTTACTGTCTTGTGTGGGCAGAGAATAAAACAGGCAGCTGATGGAAAGTCTGCAGAACTGATTGAAGAATCAAACAGAAAATTATTCCTCCATGAGCTGAAGCATAGACAAATAGCCCAGTTTGCTGTGTTTATGATGGCTGTTAGTTGATCTGGGACCAGAGAGGGAGCAGGGATTAATAATGTTTTATGGCTGTTTAGGGAAATTTTAAATGGAGCCATTGTGATAGTTTACTGGTTAAAGCTTCATCAGGGAATGAGAAATTGCTCTTCTAGATACTGAGTAAAGAAGCAATAACTTGCAGATGCGTTTTGCATATCAAATGGGAATTGATACCTCTAGGGCTACCGTGTGTTTATGGTGCAGGCACAGAAGACTATTTCATTAGGCATTTTTTCAAGCCACATAGACTGGAGAAAAATGTTCAGGAAAGAACGTGTATGTCATTGACAGAAATTTTAATATCTGCAACACAGTTCAATGGAAGTTAAAGAAAAAGGAAAAAACCAAACTGAACCAATCCAAAACCTTCCCCCCACTCCAAACTGCCAGATACATACTTAACTGCTGCTAGAAGAGCTGGAAACTCATCTCAGAAATGTCAAGCATAGACATTTCACAGATGCTTTTTCTTTTCTACAACAATAAGAAAGGAAGAAAAAGCAGAAAGTGCAGATTTTGGGACATAAAGAGTCCCATGTGGAGCTGCCTTGAAGGGTTCAGAAGCACAGCCCGCTCTCTGTTTCTTTACTGAGGTGTAGTGAGTCACTCTGGGAGGGGGAGCATTTGTCTGCTGTCCTCCCATCTGACATTTTTGGTCCAAAAAAGAGGGGGGACAGAGTTCCCTTCACTTGACCTCTTCCCTCATGACAAACCATCACTTTGTGGATTTGGGTGAGAGAAGGTGCCTGGTGGACCTTAAGTTTGCTTCAGGAGTTTTGAGGAAGGAGAGGGAGGGATATGGAGAATGTGTGTTTCAGAGTGGGCATCCATCAACCTGAAGTTGTTGGCTGGTGCTTCGGTCCCCAGAGGCTGCTGTCCAGCCCTGTGGGCCATGATTTCCACACAAATCTCAAAGGGCTGTGTCTGGGATGTTTTAAACTCATCTTCCTCCCAGGCTTCTCAGATGGAGGATTTAGTCATTCCTGTTTGGCATCCACTTGCGCCTGGAACTGAGATGGTGTTGCAGCATTTTGATGGAAAAGACCACCTCCAACTTTTCTAAAGAACTGCAACATGCAGACTTGCTGACAGCCTGTTTCATCTCTAAACTTAATTAGTTCTACAAGGACTGGTGTAAGGCAGTGTTGAAATCAGTCTTTTATTATCCCATAGTCAGACTTCTGGATATGCAGCACTAAACATGGACTCAAAAGCCTCACTACGACACTGAAGAAATTGGTATTTATGAACAAACTAAAGGGTAAAAGATTAAGATAAAAACTTATCCCTAACAATCGCAGGGTGCTTATTTTAATTAAAATAATGAACAAAACCAATGGTATGCCATTTAAAATTAGCTTCCTAGATGCAAACAAGTGCACATGACACATAATGGCTAATGAAAAGGATTGCCTGCTGACAAATAATAAAAATTTTGACATTTTTAGCTCATCCTTTAAATATTTGTGCAGGAGGGATTAACAAAGTAAAAAGACAAAAAACCCAAACTGAAGTTTGGGTGCATTGAAGCACTTTTAAAATTCTTTCAAGTATAAGAAGCTGCAATCCAGGGAAAGCATAAAAGAGAGTTTTATTTCCATTGTGATGCTTTCAAACTTCATATTAAAAGTATATAAAATTTTGTAAAAATGCAGATACAAATAACAAGCAGGTAAGTATTAAAACAACTGAAATGGGTTTTTATTTTCCACAGGACTAGTTTTCCTTTTGCAGAGGTTTTATACCAGAAAACCTTATTCAAGCACATACAAGAGGGCTATTCACATTTTTTACTTTTCTAGAAGGACCTAAAGACACTTTAGGGACCCTTTGAGAGATCTAGGTAGCATTTCCTTGTGTTTTAGAGAGAATCAGATTCTCAGTTTTTGCACCTCATGCCATTTTACAAGGGGAAGCAGCCTGCCTCACCACAGAGACTAGGAGACAGGTGCATGCTATAAAACTGAATCAGAATTCGCATCCCAAATTAAAGAAAAAGGTATTTGAGCTTGTTGACAACACCAGACATGGAGGTAGTCAGACAGATATGGTGATACTGTTCGTATGCTTAAAGTTCTTTTGTAGCTCATAAAAGAAATTACACTCATGTTTACTATTTTGTTGCGATAGGGCCAGTTAGCATTTCTTGAAACTCCTAGGGATTACTCTTTGATGTAAAATTCTGTATTTGGTTATGTTGGGTGAAAAAAGGAGTCGGAGAACAAGCGTGATTTTGGTACTGCATCAGGTCGCAAAGATCTAGCATATTTTCTTTTTAAATATTGAAGCTTCCAGTGAGACCTGATCTGCAGAAGCAATGTCAATGGGAGTGTATATGTGCAGACAGCTAGCAAATCCTTTAGATTTTTTTCATCCAATATTGAGCATAAATCCAGGCTTATACTGCTGCAACAATTTATCACTTCAGGTCAAAATGTTATTAAAAAAAAAATCAACATTATGCATTACAGCTTTATGCTCTTTTTAAATTAAGGAACAGCTGCCAGATGATGAGAATTTTGGTGGAGTATCATAAAAATACTTCGGTGAGAGCTCTCCTAGATAAGGTCTACTGAAACATGACATTTAAATTCAGGACAAATATATGAAGTAAAGGGGGATTGTTGGGGAAGAAGAAATGGGAAGGTCTTATGGAAATTATTGCTTAGCAAAAGATGCTGAAGCATCAGAGGAAATAGAGATGAAGACAAACTTTGAAATACCAACCAGTGCATAGCTGGAGAAAAAAGGGTTCAAGCTGAATGATGTTACAACAGAAACTTGCATTTCCTCTGGAGTGGATCTGAAAGTAGAAAAACCAGTTTTGTAAGATTTAAATATGTAACAGCTATGGTAATATGAGGACTCTCATAGGCTGTATGCAAATGATGTAGAATTTGTATCCCATTCTAGATTGGTTAGTAGAAATTAGAATATTCATCATGGACTCTGTCTTATGTGGTTGCACGGGCTAGATTGCTCTCTTGCAACTTCTTCCCTTTGTAACTCTCCCAATGCCCCTGCTCTGCCACGGGGCTGCACCTGGCAGCCTCGTGGCAGGGTTCTCCTCCCCCCTCCCCTCTTTCACAATAAACTACCATGCTTTGAAACTGAAGGGCAGAGAGAGCTGATTCAAACCGTCCGCAGAGGTATCCATGGCAGGAACCCCATAATTTCTTCCTTCAGGGGATGGTATAAAAAGTAGGAAATGTTCTGCAGTAAGACTGCTATTACTTTTCCAAAAGTAAGAGGACCAAACACAAGTGGGGGGGAAAAAAAAAAGAGGAAGAGGAAACCATTTAGCACAAACATATTGAAAAAAAAATCCCAAGCAATTTTCACAAGTACAAGAAGGAATTTTCACAAGTACGAGTCAAGGTGGCTATTGCCTGATGTGCTGAAATTAGGCAGGTTGCCTTCAGAGCACAACTGCTCAGGTAGAAGCCCAGGAACTGAAAATTCAAAAGTCTGATGGATGGTGGTAAATTGATTTCTGCCTGGGACAGGCAGGAACTGTAGTTAATTGGTTACCAGACTGAGATGAACCCTGACCAGTGCTGCCAGGAGCAGTGGTACAAAACTGGCCCCAGAGACTTGGCTCTCAAGAGACTTTCATGCACTCTCACCATTGCTGCCATTTTGAAGCTCATCCCTAAAAATGAGGGCTGGTCCAGTGGTCTCTACAAAGTCTCTCCTTTCTGCTTGAGGTTGTGGTAAGTTGTAGATGTCAGTGTTGCACCCAAGCCACACCAGTGGGAGGCCTGTGGGTATTTTCAGTTTCGCAAAGACCGAAAGAAAACACAAGAAGTTCACACTGATGCTGACATGGCCGGGAAATGCCAGGGAGAGGTGATGCTCTCTGTCCACTCTTCCTTTGCCTCAGGGCTGGCATGAGCAGCATGCTCAGGGGTGTGAAACACGGGTGCATTGGTTCCAGCCCTGGGGAGATCCCAGCGTTTCAGAGAATTCATGAATTTCCAGTATGAGTAAGATAGCAGTGGGTATCAAATATTTACACAAGGAAGTGTAGCTTCCTTTCTTGCTTTCACCCACAGGTCTTAGCTCTGCACCTAAAAAGAGCCTAAAATATATTGGCTTGGGGAGAGTGATGCATAAACAGCAGCTTTTGCACATAAAACCTCAGATTCCAAAGCAAATTTCACCTTAATGAAAACTGTAATTTTTTTCAGGAAAATAGTGCTATCTGTCATGATTGCATTTGGCAAGCCTCACTAGCTTTAAAGTTGTTATTTAGAGACACAGTGTTTGCCAACATGATACAATTGTAGATGCAAGCCTCTTGACTTCAAAGAGGAAACAGCTTTGAAATGGCAAATTAAGTTTGGCAAATTTTGGCAACTGCTTTAACAGTGAATTATTACTATTTTTTTTCTATGCAATTACTCCGTTTTTCGCAAGAGCTCCTGCTGCACGGAGACTCTGAGAAGTCTCCTCTGAGCTCAGAGACAGCAGACACAGTAGCACCACTTCCATAAGCAAAGGCAAAACCCTGGTAAAGCGTTAAGACACATCTACAGCTGTTTCCTAAATGCTGACTGGTTAAAATACACTATTCTTTGCATACTGAGTATCTGTCAGGCTGAACTGATGGGTTTAGATTATTTAATTTATTTCTATTTCTAGGAAAACTCTATGTCTGTTCAGTCTTGCCTCCTGGTTGATGCCAGGGATAGGTATCTGGGCTCCAAAGTTTTTCCTCACCCTCCTCCATATACTGTGCCTACAAGAGTTGGCATTGCAGTTTGTTTTGTTGCTTGGAGACAGCTGCAGGAACACACAGTGGCATAAATCACACCTGACTCTGTTGCTAAGGAAATAAGACCATCTGGTTTTTTTCTTCAGACCTAGTAGTAAATGAGGAAAGCAAAATTTATATTCAGGATATTTAAAATATTGCTTTAATTGGACAAAAGGACAAAAGGAAACTACATAATGCATATCTGCAACAGCTTCCCTGGCGAACAAATATTGAATTTTTATTCTTCTGGAGGTGAGAAAGCACAGAATTTGAACAGGTTATGTGACAGAGGACAATAATCAGACACAATCTGGATTTGGGGCATAAAAACTCCATAAACTTTTTGGAGGGCTTTTAAGATTGCAGAGCAGTGCCTGCTGCTCACCCTAATGTTTATGGAGTTTCAAAGGAAAGAAAAACACGATTTTTGCTACTAAAAACTTTGGAGAAAATTGAACTTGAAACAGTTATGATGTGTGGGGTTCACTGACTAGGCCCCTGGATGGATCTTCATCTACTATGTCATTTGCCTGGCCCTCAAGTTCCAGAGCTCATACCAATTGTTTTAGGGCACCTGGGAAGGCAAGTAGGGATTTGGCTGGTAGGGATTTGGCTGTCACTCTGAGACCCATTTCCATTCCCCCTCAGCCCCAGCACAATCCATGACTAAAGTCAATCTCTCTCTTGCCCCAGTGAATGGTGGTGTGGTCCCCTCTTGCCTCTGTGGCCATAAACAGAGATATATTATGCTCCAATTATAAATTGAAGAAAATTTTTTATCAGATTACCTGATTTTGTAAGACCTTGTGGAACACGATAGAACAATATTACATAAGTGAGGAGATGCATATGATAGCACTAGTATGCAAACGCTAACATTTAGAACAATATTTAACCATAAGCTTAATGTGCCAGAAAACAGCAAAATTATTAATGGTGTGCAGCATTAGATATAGAATTTCCGTTGTTGGTAGCAACCAACAGAACAAAATTTCCCACCAGTGATGTTACCCGTCTTTCTTCATTCTTTCCAAGATGTGGTGTATCTCTTCCACACCAGGTTGAACAGTGATTAAGCTCTGTGTCCATTGTTTCAGATGTGTTCCAGCAGCCGACGCAGGTTGTTGCGCTGCAATAGTTTTTTTCACCAGTGCAAGGCTCATTCCAATGGGGGTCAGCAGTAAATCTTGACATTGCAGTGGTTTGTGGGTTGTGAGAGAATCATCTAATTTAGGTAAAGTTACGAACACAGATGTTTGCTTATTTCTGTAGAAATGTTGTCTTTCAATATGGAATCAGGAATAATTCTCATACAAACACATCATTTTCCAATGTATATAAGCCTGTTTCCAAGGATTTCATCAGGATGTATTTCAAGCTGACATACATTTTGCACAATGTCAAGACAAATGTCTTGGGCCTTAATGGTGTTACTTTCACCAATAAATCCTTGTTGTTCCCATGCAACGCATGCATCAACATGGACAGTTTGTTATTTGTTCCCATTTTGCTGGACCCATATTCTATGCAATATCAGACAGGGAATAATTCCACGACGATTTAACCCCTGTGTAATGATTGCGTATGTGATGTAGGCTGAAGCATTGTGTATTATTAAAATAAAACCTTTACTAGTTGGTGGGGTCATAGGTGAAGTTAACTAGATGCCACCAAGATGGAAATTCCCTTTGAAATTTATTTTCATTATCCCAGATTACTTTATGAATTTCAGTGGGCAAGGTACATTGTCTTTGCTTATAATTGCTGCTGCAGGAAGTTGTATCTGTACAACTAATAGGTATTGGCATAGGCTGTACCTAGAAGAGTCATTACATAATGAGGATTCTTTACATCAATGTTTTCCCATTGAGGTAATATACCTGATAAAAGTAATTGGTTTCAATTGGTATAAACCACTTGGTACTGAGTTTATTTTGTTTACTAGGACTTCAGCATTTGTGCTCTGTAATACTTCTAATACTGTCCCCAGGATACAGTCATATTTCTCCTTGATCATTTTGGAGAGGTGAGGGTCGGTCCATGGAACAATGATAACCATCCTGCATAAGATGTGCTCAAGAATGGTAAGAAGGCAGGGTCAATTGAAGAGATACTAATCTGCACTGGTAATTCCTCTTGTTTGAGGGACCACAAAGAACTAAACAGCATTTTGTGTTGGCCTTTATATTTGATTGCACATGGCTCAGTTTTGAAATGTGTGGAGATAAGGTCTCAATAGTCTTAATGGGAGTCTTGAAAATTTTTACTTTCAACTAAAACTGGTATGAAAATGAGCTTTGTCAAAAGATAGAAGTGATCCAAAAAAATTAATTACTGGACCATGACAAACTATTCAATTACTGTAGACAGCACTTTCAGCATTTCCTAATAGGGGAGATGCCCTAGTTCCCTCATTATCCGTGAGAACTTTTGCTGGCCTCTCTCACCTGAGGGGCACTAGACACAGTACTCCAGGTCTGGACTAATCAGTGGTGAGCAGACGGAGTTGCACCAGACCTGCAAGTCAGCAGAGCAAGAAATGCCTCAAGATTTATTTCTAACAAAACATAGTACTGGGTATGAATGGTGAAGACTGTGACTTTACATGAAAAATACAGCAGGGGATTCCGTTTGATGAAAGGCAGTCTCGCTTTTGTTCCCTGAGGCCAGAGCTTGTGTCTTCTACACGTGTAGTTCCAGAAAGCCCTGTGATGTCACCAGAAAGTCATTGTGACATGTGTGACATCAATCGTTTTTGCAGCGTGGGGCAGCCCTGAAGGGCCAGAATGCCTGCCCTCCTCCAGGGGGAAATCTACACGTTGGGGAGGATTTGCTGTGCAGTGACAGCAGCAGGACCTGGGGAGCAGGTCCCAACCTGACACACTCCCAGGCTTCAGCTGCTGTTGCTGAGGCCAGAAACTGCTTTCACACCTTCACTATTCCTGCTTGTACATATCAGAGAGGTCAGTCACTACCCTGCCCTGAGAGCTGGCATGTGCAAAGACACCTCTGGTGTCACTCACCTGCCCCACGATAGGCCCTGGCACTTGTGGCAGCTCAAGCACAGCCTTGAGGTGGAATGGGCAGCTCTTCTGCTTGATGTGGACAGCTTGGCTGCTGTCCACAGCCTGCACCTCTGGACTGCCTCTCCAGGGCAGGCCAGCAGCTTCACGTCTCTTTGGTTTGCAGTGCCAGATGGAGACGGAGGAGGGTTTCTCAGAAGGTGGCACCTTTTCCTCTACTGCCAGCAGCAACCAGCTGCCCCTGGCTAGCCCTCAAAGAGGTTTTGAGTGCCCAATCTGCCTGGACACCACTGAGGACGAAACCTCCGTGAGCTGGTGCAGCCACGCTTTCTGCTTTCCTTGCATAGTAGCATGGGCCTGCCTCAGTCCTCTTTGCCCCGTCTGCCAGGAGCCCTTCAAGTACCTCTTCCGCAAGGTGGGAGACATGAACTATGAGGTGTACTTCGCCAGACTGACCCGACGCAATCGAGGAAGGAGAACTCATCGCCGCTCTGCAGAAAGGAGGCAGCGTAATTCCACAGGCCGCCAGCTGCGCACATCTTCCAGAGGAGACCATGGCAGTCGCCGTGACAGGGACCGGGAAAGGGACCGGAGCGGGTCCCGGAGGCAGAACCGTGACAGTCACAGCAGGGGTCAACAGGCTCAGGACTATGAGCCCTCAAGCAGCAGGAGAAGGCAGTACAGCAGGAGACGGCAGTGCAGCAGGAGATGGCAAAGCAGCAGGGCTCATGGCAGCACTTCTGAAACTTCTAGTGGTGGGGACCAAGCTCCAAGGCATGAACAAGATCTCCCAGTCCGCTCGGGGAGGAGTGAGCACCGTCAGCAGGCACAATGGGCTTCCTTCAGGGAAGCGCGGGCAACAAGAAGCCGACTCCGGAGGAGGCCCCACAGCACTTTGCCACAAACACAGACGGAAGAGCAAAGGAGGATGGATCATGATGCGGGACAATCTGAAAGGCATGAAGAGGATACCCCCAGCTCCTCAGGAAGGAGCGAGCAACGTTAGGAGGCACAATGGTTTTCGTGTAGAGAACCCCAGGCAACAAGGAGTAGATCCCATTGATCCTGGCAAACATCCCGAAGCCATGAGGGGCACAGGGACAGGTTGCACACCCTACCAAGAAGGGTATTACTGTATGTCCTGCTACTAGTGTCACAAATTATACCACTTTACACCAAAACTGGCCCTACTGACAATTCCAAAAATAAAGTCAATTGCAACCATCAGTCTTGGAGCATAGAATTTTTTCTCCATCATAAAACACATCCAAAAATCTAGAGACCTATGTAAGGGTGACCAAAGTTAGGAGGATAACAAGCTAGAAGGTAGAAGCTAGAAGCTAGAAGAAACACCTTGAGGTGGTTTATTCCTGAACCAGAATGTAGTGCTGGGTATATGTGGAAGGCTGTGACTTTATATGAAACAAACAGGAAGGGCATTCAGCTTGACAAGAGGCAGTCTAGTGAGATGAGCTACCTGAGAAACTTTTGCTCCCTGAGGCCAGAGCTTGTGTCTTCTGTGTGTAGCTCCTGAAAGCCCTGTGATGTCACCAGAAAGTCATTGTGACATGTGTGACATCAATCCTTTTTGCAGTGCGGGGCAGCTCTGAAGGGCCAGAATGCCTGCCCTCCTCCAAAGAGGACAGACATCTGGAGGTGGAGGAAGGATGGACCTCCATCCCACTGGCTGCCTTCTGAGGGAATAGAGAGGATTTGCTGTGCAGTGACAGCAGCAGGACCTGGGGAGCTGGTCCCAACCTGACACACTCCCAGGCTTCAGCTGCTGTTGCTGAGGCCAGAAACTGCTTTCACACTTCACTATTCCTGCTTGTACATATCAGAGAGGTCAGTCATTACCCTGCCCTGAGAGCTGGCATGTGCAAAGACACCTCTGGTGTCACTCACCTGCCCCACGATAGGCCCTGGCACTTGTGGCAGCTCAAGCACAGCCTTGAGGTGGAATGGGCAGCTCTTCTGCTTGATGTGGACAGCTTGGCTGCTGTCCACAGCCTGCACCTCTGGACTGCCTCTCCAGGGCAGGCCAGCAGCTTCACGTCTCTTTGGTTTGCAGTGCCAGATGGCAATGGAGAGGAGTCCGGCAGAAGACGCCACTTCTTCCTCTACTGCCAGCAACAACCAACTGGCCCTGGCTGAGTCTCTACCAAGCACAGAGAACCTAACGTGCCCAATCTGCCTGGACGTCATTAATGACCAAGTTTCTGTGAGCTGGTGCAGCCACGCTTTCTGTTTTCCTTGCATACTGGAATGGTCCAGCCACAAAGCTGAGTGCCCCATCTGCCGGGAGCCTTTCCAATACCTCCTCCGCCAGGTGGGAGACAATAACTATGAGGTGTACTCAATAGGACCCCACATCAGCTCCATCAGACTTAACCAAGGAAGGAGACCTCGTCACCGCTCTGCAGAAAGGAGGCGGCATCATTCCACAGGCCACCGGCAGCACAGATCTTCCAGCAGAGTGCACAGCAGTGGCCGTGACAGGGACTGGGAAAGGAACCGGAGCAGGTCACGGGAAATGGACCGGAGCAGGACACCAGAAAGGGACCGGAGCAGGACACGGGAAAGGAACCGGAGCAGGTCACGGGAAAGGGACCGGAGCAGGACACCGGAAAGGGACCGGAGCAGGACACGAGAAAGGGACCGGAGCAGGTCATGGCAAAGAGACAGGAACAGGTCCCGGAGCAGGTCCTGGAGGTGGAACCATGATAGTCACAGCAGGGGTCAGCAGGCCCAGGGCTATGACCCCTCAAGCAGCAGGAGACAGCAGAACAGCTGGGCTTCTGAAACTCCCAGTGAAGAGGGCCAAGCTGCAAGGCGAGAACGGGGTATCCCAGCCCACTTGGGGGGGAGCGAGCACCGTCAGCAGGCACAATGGGTTCACTTCAGGGCATCGTGGACAACAAGGAGCCAATCCTGGCAATCCCAGCAGACATCCCGAAGCTGTGAGAGGCACAGGGACAGGTAGCACACCCTACCAAGAAGGGTATTACTGTATGTCCTGCTACTAGTGTCACAAATTATACCTCTTTACACCAAAACTAAAAATTCCAAAAATAAAGTCAATTCCAACCATCAAGCGTGGGATCAAGGATCTATTGTCCATTACAAACTGCACTGAAAAATCTAAAGAGACCCTTGAAAGGATGTTAAAGTTTATGAGGGTAAGAGGCCAGATGACTGCATGCTGCTTTTCTCTTCCTGGTCTATGTTACGCTTATCTATAAGAGCTTGTTCTGAGTATTTTGCATGGCTGTGCCTTTTCTTGCTATATTGCATTTCCACACTATGATCAGCTGAAAATAGAAAGAAGAAAAATCCTTTCTGCCCTGGTGCCAACAACACCAACATCTCATTGGAAAACATTTTGTCTTCTACACCACTCATTTTTTACTCTTTACCCCAAATAATGCACAGAATATCCTCTTACCAGTCTTCTCACAAGGTGGCAGTGAAAAATGGAGCTGGTTTACAGTTACTCTGCTGTATCACAGACAGCCTGGTATATTCTGCGTAGAATCTCACCTTTAATGCCCCCAGTGGCAGTACAGGCTACAGATTCCAGATGACATTCAAAGACTACCAAAATCATTGGAAATCCATGGTGGACCCATAATACTGTTATTTTCAAGTAAGACAGAGATGATCCAAAAAATTAATTACTGGGCCAAGGCAAACTATGTTCAATTTTTGTATTGAACTACAGTTGTCCTCCACTCTGTATACTCCAGGACTAGGATTGCCACAGAGCAGAAGGGTTAGGAATTCAGATCAGGATCAAGCTGCCTACTTGCTCACTCATAGCGCTGACGTGCCTCAAACTGAGGTTGTGAGCTCCTGACTGTTGTAGTCAGTCCATCATAGAAGATCACCAGAGTGGTCAGCAGTGATCTGCCCTTTGTAAAGCCATGCTGTTTGTCTCTGATCATCTCCTTGTCTTGTATGTGATTTAACAGTGCTGCCATGAGGAACTGCAATGTTATCTTCCCAGGCACAGAGGTCAGGCTAAGTGATTTGTAATTCCCCACATCTTCCTTACTTCCCTTAAAAATGGAGCAGTGTTTCCCTTTTGCTAGTCACCAGGCACTTGGCCTCACTGCCATGACTTCTCAAATATGACAGGAGAGTGGCATGGCAACAACAGCACTCAGTTCCCTCAGGAATGGGATTTTGCTGGGATGCATGTTGTCAGAATCCACAGACTTGTGGTTGTTCAGCTTCATCAAGTGGTCCGGGACTTGCTCTTTGCTCTCAGCTTCAGTCCTCCAACTCTCACCTGAAAGTTGAGGAATTTGAGGGATGCGGTAAGCCTGATGACAAGCCAGTGGAGACTGAGGCATGGAGCTCGTTGAGTACCTCAACTTTCTCTGTATCTGTTGTTACCAGTTCTCCATTCTTGCTTATAAGGGGCCCTTATCTCCTTGGCCTTTCTCTTCTTACCTATATCCTTAGTAGAATTCCTTCTCGTTATTCTTCACGTCTTGCCAAGCCCAGCTGTGCCTTGGCTTTACTTACCCTGTCGGTACACATGCAAACCATATCCCAGTACTCTCCCCAAGTCACCTGTCCTTCTTCCACTGGCTATGCATTTTCTTCTTTCTTCTCACTTTGAGGAGCAGATCTTTGCTCAGCCATGCCGTTTTCTGGCCTGCCTTGCAAGACATCCTACACATTGTGATTTGGGGCTCTTGTGCTCTGAGAAAAGTGGCCTTAAAGTGCTGCCAGCTCTGGTCAGCCCCTGTGTCCTTAAGGACAGTTTCCCAAGGGATCTCATTCATCAACTCTTAAAACATGTGAAAGTTTGCTCCTCTAACCTTCAGAGTCCTGACGGTTCTCCTTGCCAGGCCCACACTCCATGAGATTTCCGCTTCACCAGGGCATGGTCACTACAGCCCAGGCTGCCTCCAGACATGACCCCTCTTATGATCTCATCCACATCAGTGCCACCAGGCCCAGTAATGCTTCTCCTCATTGGTCTCTCCAACACCTGGACCAGGAACTTTTCCTCTGCACACTCCAGGAGAGTCCTGGATTGCTTACAGTGGCTGTATTGCTCTCCCAGCAGATGTCAGGGTGGTTGAACCCTCCCATCAGGATGAGAGCTGGTGAGGGTGATGTGCCCTGCAGCCAAAGCAAGAACACCTCATCAACAGCCTCCTCATGATCAGCCTGTTTTAACCTCCACCACCACACATCCTTGCTCGGTCCCCCTGCCCAGCTTGTTCTCCTGCTCAGCCCACAGAACTCACTGCTGTCATAGCTCCCCTCACCAGATGAAGATTTCCATGTCACCAATCTGCCATGGCTGCCCCAGGCAACACGCTTGTCACTTCACCCTGCTTGAAGCCAATCCTGCAGGTCTCTCAGCACTTCAATGAACCACAGAATCTCCTGAGTTGGAAGGGATCCATCCAGGTCATTGAACCCAGCTCCTGGCCCTGCACAGCCCCAGCTCAAGGACTGTGCCTGAGAATGCTGTCCAAAGGCTTTTTGAACTCTGTCAGGCTTAGTGGCGTCACCACTTCCCTGACGAGCCTGTTCCAGCATCCCGCCACCCTCCAGGTGAAGAACCATTTCCTGATACTCAGCCTGAACCTCCCCTGACACAGCTTCATGTTGTTCCCTTGGGTTCTGTCACTGTCACCACAGAGAAGAGATCAGTGTCCACCCCTCTGCTTCCCCTCATGGGCAAGCTGCAGACAGCTGAGGTCTCCTCTTCACCAGGCTGAGCCAGCCAAGGGAACTCAGCAGCTCTTCGTATGACTGCTTTAGGCTCTGCTTGGGTGTCCCTGACTCCAGGATCCCTCTGCGTCCAGCTCATTCTCATGCTCAGACCCCAGAACTTACTACAGCTGCCACTGTTGTCCCTACTGTTGCTTGAGCATCACTGACTGTCCCTAAACCTTCCTCATAACTTTTGAGATACATCTTACACTTCCTAAGCTTTATTAGACACAGCACAAGCAACATTTATTCCCTCTTACAAATCTTTTAAAGACACGAGCTTAAATGCCCATTGTTTATCCTTCTGAGAAGTTTTGCCCTCAAAATTCATGAACAGAGTTGGGCTTCATAGGCTTGACCGGAATATCTTCCTTTCAGCACAACAAAAATGTTAAACAAGAAAGATCTTTCCCAGTAACTCCTCCCCTCTTTTGCAGGGCAAGGTTGGTGGTCTTGCATGGCTGCTCCTTGTGATGACCAGTAGAAAGTTTAGTGCATTGTAGGTTTTGCAGCTTTCCCCACCACAGGGGACTTCAGAGCTATGGGAGCCACCAAGCTGAGCTGTAGAAATCCAAAGCAAAAGCCCACCAAAGACTTCACATGCATGTTTAACCACATGGTTGCTAGTATGCTAACAATTCCTTCATGTTAATAATTTTTATTGCGTTGATGAGTAGAGGTCCCTATTAGCATGTCACTGTGAACAATACCTGAGCTGAAGAATTCACTGCTTTAGGAAAAAAGTGAATTGCAAGGAAATGGAAAAGTGAGAAAATAGTGAGGATACTTATTTCTGCCAGAGCATCTGCCCAACCATTGCAAGGTGTTTTGTAGGTGCTGTGCTGTAAGTAAATGGATTACAAGAATAATTTAAAAGAAATTACTGTTCTTTCTCCTTCCTTATGCCCTCTTATCTCTCACAGACACAGACAGTTTTAGCAGAGAGATTCATTGCCTTTTCATACTAATGTTTTCAAACATTTTTTAATGTGTGTACATGAAATGCCAGAATTTCCGTCTGAATTTAGCAAGACTTCCTTTTTTTCCAGTACTGGGTGCACAGTAAAAGGACATTCAGATTATGCCAATGTACTTTTGTGAGGATTTTTTTTTCCCAAAGGCATTATACCTCAATCAGCAAACCATTCATCCACTGCTGGCACACACACAACTTCTGAAACCCTTTGCTCTCACATTTTTCTTAATTATCCTTCTTCTTTGTCCTGGGGTTCCTCTGCATGCAGCAGAAAGAAGGTGGCACTTCAAACCAATCTCAACTAAACTTCTCTGATTTACAGAAAGTTGCTCAAACAACTTCTCCCTATAAGGAGAATTTCTAGAACATTTTATAGAAAGAAGTATTAGAAAAGAGAGTTGTGGTGGTGACTAATAGGTGTTATTCTCTCAGAGTGTTGAAACCCCTTTAGTATGAGTGGTGAACCACATCCCAGATGGACTTGGAACGGCACATGTCTGTGAATGAACCATGTTTCTCAGGATGCTCTTCCTGGCTTTGCTCTTCCTGGTGGTAGTTTGGTTTCAAAGCTTTTCTTTAGTTGTGTGTATTAAGGACATCTGTCTCCACACAAGCAAGAAAATTTTCAACCTGAGATCCAAACTCTGGTTCCAGGGAAGAAAAATGATGAAGATCAGTATTTCTGACTGTCATTTGCAACAGAAAAAGTAGCTCCTGCTTTTCCTTCTCCTTCCACAACATTTGGTCTGTTCAGCCAACAAAATGATGTACAAAGCTCTTGCAGGGAAACAGTGAACATTGCAGGGAAAGCCAAAACAGCATTTGTGCAGGTTAGTTCTTTTGCATTCAGCTGCTGAGTCTCCCATCAGCTTCAGAGGGGGGAGGATTTTAACCACTGTGACTCCTCAGTCTGTGTGATTCAAGTTATTTATCATCTAGACCATTCACAAACCTCCCACTGCTACTTCCCTTTCAGCAGTGGAAAATTCTTCCAAAAATTGAATTCTAAAAACAGGACAGAGTTTTGGTGTTTCTTTCACTTCATATGGCTTGTGGAATAGCACATCAATACTCCTGTTTCTCAGATGGTATACGCTTAACAGTGAGGAGAGTTTCGCATTCTACCTTTACAGTTTAGCTGCTGCTGAATCATTTGCACACAGAGATTCAAACAAAACACTTATGCCTAGAATCAATGTACATTTCCTCCTATTCATAAATATGTATTTTCTGATTTTGGCATGCTTACATATGTATACTTGCAAAAATCTGTTGATTACACAGAACTGCACCACAGTTCAACCGACAAAGAATCCTGTGAAAATAAAAGGCTACTTAATAATCTTCAAAATGAACCTAGCACTAATTAAGTGGAATAATAAACACTTTTTAATGTTCTGTCACTGTGCTCTGCTCAGAAAGGATTTTTCTTTTGTCTGGAGAGCAATGAAACTAAACACTGGGCTTTCATTTCCAGCTTCTTCCACTCCTCCAAGTCTATCTGAGCCTTGTTTCACAGTGCCTTTGCAGGCACTGGGGGGTTGCAAAGCTGTTAATTACCACAAGGAAAATACCTTGGATCTCCCTCAGGTGAACAAAAACAGCATGATCACTGGCTGAATTAAGTTTCTGTTTTCCACAGCAGCAGAAACTGGAAATCTGTTTCTTCACACACACAAGAAAGAGTATTTCAGTGAGGTCTGTATGTCTGTGTGCAGATTCCTGCAGAATTCTTTTGCTTTTCATTCTCTTGTCTGTCTGAGCCCACACTGACCTCCACAGGGCCTGCAGCCAATGTGAAGAAGAGCAGACACTGCGCATTATAGCACAGTCATGCTCTGACCTGTCCAGCCCTTGCAAAAACACATGTTAAAGCAGCTGGTTTGTGGACAGGGCAGGGAATATTTATTTCTGTAAAGAATTGCTTTTTTCTATTGCCCCTAAAACTTGTAATTAAAAGACTGAGTATCTGATAAAACCCCAGAACAAATAAAAAATCAGATGTGTATTAAGGCAAAGTGATGGTATGCTGAGCTCAGTCTACGCGTCAAGAAGAAGAGCTGCCCAGCACCTTTGTGGGAAGCACTGGGCTTTGTTTTGTCATCAGGGTGATGCTCTGGATTTGCAAGTGAGACTTGGAATTTAGACTCCACTTTTGACGAGAAATCCTTTTCCCTTAAAAAAAATACAACAGGTGACCCACAGTACTTGCAGTGGTAGTTGTGGGGTAAGGCACAAACAGCCACACTCCCAGCCCCACACTGGTCCTGCTGGCAAGGATGCAAGCACTGCTGTGCTCTCCAGCTGCTCATCTCGAATGGACTCATCCCTCCCTCTGCTGTGCTGCTGGGATCCATCTTCCCTGAGTGCTATTTGACTCAGTCCATGGCCAAAGACTTTTTATTTGGCCAATGTGTATATTTCAACAGGACTCAAGACATCAGGAAAACGCAACCAGATTTTAGGGTCTTGAATCCAAAAAATAAGGGGCTGAAACTCTCTTCGTTAGACTACAACCATATGTAGGTGCCTCAGTGGATGAAGGCATTATTCTGATTACTCGGCTACTGCGTCCAATGCAAAAGGGTAAAAAATGGGTAAAATGGGAAAATGCTGCTAAATTACTGGCAGGTTGTGAGAAGCAACGCATTAAAGCTGCAACCTTTATGAGGTGCTGGAATTGTGCAGCATAAGCAGCACTTGGAAGGGGAATTGTAGGCTTTCCTGCCTGCTTGTGAGCAGCTGGCAGAGGCTGGCCAGAGCAACCCTGCACCTTCTGCCCTTTTCATTGGTTTATGGTGCCTGTGGGTTACCTGGGGAGAAGCTTCTGATGACCTATTTAATCCCATTTTTTTCTGCAAGAAAATTGGAAAAATACTTTATGGTCTTGAGGTTAAAATGTTTGACTTTATATTGCAAACAATAATGAAATTCAGTCTTTGGGGGACTGTACCCTTATTAGGAATTCCTGATATCTTTTATTCACTCAGTGTCATATGGATCATTACAAACTTAATTATCTTGATAATCGTGAGCTGCACTGCATTTAATGCAACTGTTTTTAACAAGTAGCAAGTCGCGATGAACAACAATTAGGACCCAATCCTGCAGGCAGAAAATTCTTTCAGAAACTGATGTCTGATTTTCAAGCTCTAACAAGAAATATTTATAGACTTTTGGAATGGTTCCCTAGGTACAGTGCAGTCATGAAATTAGGGTCTTAGGTGCATAATTTAATTTGCCATGAAGGCCAAGGGTGAGGAAGCAATTCAAAGCAGAGACATGTAGAGATGAGCCCAGAAAAAACAGAAGGAGTTAGCAGCAGAACAGACATTCTCTAAAGGAAAAGCAAGACCAGCTCCTTCACCCATTGTCACAGAGAATGGAGGTCCAGGGGCAGAGATTAGTTTCTAAATTCTTGGTGATACCACCACTTTTGGATATCAACTTTCTCCATGCTTTTGGGCGATTCTTTTCCTGTCTTTGTTACCATCCACATTTTCCATTCTCTTGTTCTATCTCTTATTCTCTCTCACCCTATTTTCTTGGGCTAGAAGAATAAAAATGCCTGGTTTCAGGTGAGAAATTTTATGTTGTTGCACCTTTGACTCATGACCACGTAGTGTTCCATCACATCACAAAGTGGAGTGGGGAAACACAGACGATGGAAACGCTGACTTCTCGTGCAAAATTGTCATCTCTCTTTCTCTAGCGTTTGTGTCAACTTTCTCCTGCCTCTTCCCCGAGAGAAGTCAGATGCACCACCCTTTTGTTTGGGGTTGAGACACTGCCCAGCACCCTGTACTGTCCAATCTGAAAATACCAAGCTGGAACAACTGCACCGCTCACACTGATCATGGGGTGCATGTAATTAAAAAGGAACATGACCTCTCATTCAACCAGCAGGCACTGACTGCAGCCTGTGAAATGTGGCTGGCATACTGATTTGAGTCATGTGTTAAAATCTCACTAGTCCTGCTGACTATTTTCAACACCTTTTGGGAGTGCTTCATTACCATGCAAAGAGTGAGAGCTTGCTTGGAAAGCCTCATCTGGGATAAAGAAATGCATTTTTCATGAAACACCGCTCCAGAGGCCAAGAGTAGAACTGACCACTGTAAACACTCTGCAGTTCCTGTTGGGAAGCCTCTGTGACACCCATTATCTTTTCGATTTAAAAATAGAAAAGACTTTTCATCTCCAGTGGCTTAGGATATAAGCACAGTAGGTGCATCAGCTATTAACCAACTGATACTAGTTTTACATCCAGGGGATCCAAGTCCAACCAAATTCAGTGGAGTATTTCCAACATCTCACTGATTTTGGACTATTCTCCGACAGCCACAGAAATAAAAATACTTAATTGTTGCCTAATATTCATTGCATAAGCAGTCATCATACAGTTATTTGCTTTGCCTATTTTCTCACTTAATGCAGTTCCCATTTATTTTAGCATCTTTTAAAAAACATTTACTACAGATCATGAACTGTTTGACAGATATTTACTCTTTTAAAAATAATCACACAGCAAAGAAATTGGAACTACATGAAGTACATATGTGCTGCTCAGTCATAGCCAAGACTAATTGCGAAATGCCACTTTAAATATCTTGATGACAAAGAAACAGTTGTAAACCTGAGAGTTTCTTTTTATGGAAATCAATTTCCATACCTTGACAAATTAAAAAGTACTTTAATATCTATCTAGAAATACTATTTTCCTCTTTTCTCTCAGTTTCTAAATACCATGCATGGTAGGTCTGAACTGCATCCTAAATGGCTTGTACATAGAAGTAGATTGCATCTTCTGCTTCTCATGGTCTCCTGTAAAATCCTGCAAGAACTCTCCACTTCTGATTATCTCATCCATTTAATTCCTGCTACTTTCACTGATTTTTCTGTGTATGGGCTTGTCTTTATTTACCACTATGCGATAACATAATATATAGTCAATGAAAATAACTTTTTCATTTCGCTTGATTTTCTCTTGCATTTTTGTCAGTTTTTACCCTGCCTTGAACATTCCTAATTTTTCTGTGCTAGTTACAACCCCAAAGGAGATCAGACAGCATACAGACAATCTTCGGGAACATTTTAGTAAAGGTTTTAGTTAGACTGGTCAAAATTTTCTATTCATAAAAAGAGCTATGTTTTCTGCCAAACTAAGTAGGCTCATGGGAGTATCTGACTGCCTCGAAAGCTTCTCATTCTTTTTTGATAGTGCTGGAAAAGATAGGAAGGGAGGGTTGGTGTGGGTCTTTCAAGTTTTTTTTAACCAACGGTAGCTATTTTCATATTGATAAAATCTTTTGTGACCCTGTCAACACTATGTTTGGAGGCTACAAAGATTATGATCAGCACTGAAGATTCCTTCTGCATTACCTGTGGTAAGCCTACCACTAAACTGTTTCATTTAGCTTTTGCCTTTACTAAAACAACAGTTTTCTACCAAGAGGATGAGCTCAAATTCAAATGCTTAAATCAAGCTTTCTTTTCAAGTTCTTAACCATTTCAAACGTGGGGCCTTCAAGTCTCAGAGACACTTGTTCATGACAAAATGTTCATAAGCTTCTATAGAAAACTTATAAACATTGTCAAGTTTGTCTAGAAATAAAAAAACAATCTCTTTCTCACCTTTCCCTGTACCAAATTTGCATACTTGGCTGCAGTCTTACAGAACTGGCTATGAGAAAATACGGCTTTTCTTGCTCTGCCACTACTGCTCTGGGTAATGCCATGACAGTTGTTTCAGTAATGCCAACACAACCAAACTTGTTCATTTTTAACCAAGTGAAAATGTAGCCACTGGTGTGGTGTTTAAGCAAACATCTTAGGTGAGACAGCAGGATTCTGCATGACAAAGTTAAAAAAGGACAGGACAAAACAACCCTTCTTCCAGAAACCTGGAAAATGCTCTTCAGAAAGAAGTTGCTGAGGTGAAATTGATTTCTGCCTGAGGACTGGATACAAATACTGTGATTTGTCTTTTATCCTCTTTATTTCAAGTTTCCAGAATTTGGATAACTATAACAATCTGTCTTGTCATACACTTTAATTATTTTATTTTCTGTATATTTTTGTAATGTCTTTTCTTTGGCTGTAAAGTATGCAAGTAAAAACACATTGTATTTTTATATTAACCCATCATCTTCACAGTCACTGTAATTTACCACAAGAGAGTAGGGATCACATTAGCATCATCCTGACATTTGTCAGCTGCTCAGAACAAATACTGTTTCTTCTCAGATTCATTATTGGCACAAGCAAGGATGCTCAGATTTTCTTAGTACAGAATAACAAATCAGAGTAGAGAATAAACCACATTTTCTTCTGCTTGAAAATCAGAAAGAGATTTATTCTTTCACATAAAATGAAGAAAGTACTATTTTCCTCTTTCTACAAGTTTTTTTCTGGCTACTGAGAAATTTTGTAATTTGTTTTGACAGGACAAATGCTTGCTAAATAGAGATTGCTTTATGAATGCAGGGTGAGATTGTCAAAGTAGCCAGACAAAGTATGAAATGACAACAAAATACCTATCACGACTTCTACTCACTCATATGGGTATTGAATAAATTATCTCATTCAATCAATCTACTTTGACTCTTTGAGATTTCATGTGCTTGTCTTACTTGTTATACCTGTTAGCCATTAGAAGCAGCAAAATTGAGAATAGCATGGATCCACTGTGCTCTCAAGTAACAAGAATATAATTGGGAACTCAGCTGCAAACAACTGGAAAGGTTTTACAGCCCAAATGTTACTGATAGAGGCACTGAAAGCCATGAGTGGTGCAAACATAGGATGGGAGCCAGGATTTGTTCTGAAAAACTTCTATTAATAGAAATGGATAGTAAGAAGGAGGAAGAAACCAAACTTCAGAGGCAGAATCCACTGGAAAAGTTCGAATATTTAAACAATAGTAATTCTTCAGTTCAAAGCCTCATTTTGAATTCATTAGCAATAAATTGAAAATAAATAAATCAGATATAGTAGGAAAATCACAGAAAGACAATGCCCCATTAAGTGTTTTTTTCTTTTATGTTTCAGAGTGGAAGGCACTAGATGTAATTTACAGAAAAAGATCCTGTTACTCCTTCGCTATTCACATGATTAAAATAGATGCCAAGGACATATGAAAAAGCGAAGTATCTGACTGTTAAAATGAAAAAGTGTAACAGTGAACATTTACCACTAAAATGCTATTTTTTTAGGAGAATAAAAACAACAGAAAGTCTTTTTTAACAGTGTAATTAATTTTGAATGCTGAAGCAACATACCCACTGACTAAATTACTCTGTTTTGCTGTTCCATGGAAGCAGAGGTGTCTCTATTCATCCACACTGCAGACTGGAAAGAACACAATACATGATGAACAGATAGCACAATTTCAATTTTCCATCTCTTCATGGCATCTTCAGTGACCTCAGGATAGCTGTGAATAAAAGAGCAAATACTGCATTTTTTTGTATCTTGGCGCTGCTTTTAATTTTTCATTTTACTTGGTATTTTTTAGCTTTTAAAGTACTTGATTCCTGGAATCTACTTCCTTTAACAAGTCAGACTTGTTATGTGTAAGGATTTCAGTAATATGTCCAAAAGCATGATTTTTAAATTTGTTATTGTTATTAAATAGGAACAAAAGTTTGTATGGATACTCTAATTTTGATCTACAGGCTGCCATTGTTTACAAATCAGTTAAAATTAGTAAAATGATAGGTCCAAACAAAACCACAGTAAGGTGCTCTTCAATCAAGATAAATGATTTGCTTTTTTTTTCAATTAAACACATCCCAAGCAGATGCAAAGAAAAATGCTGAAGTCTCATAGCATTGAAAAGCTCAAAAAATACCTTTTTGGTTAAGTCAAAGCTTCCAAGTCAGTTTTTCTCAGTGTGTTCAGCAAATGTTTCTGACCTTCTCTCCCACAAAAGCCTCCTTCCCTACCCCACTTCCCTCCAAATTATTCAAGCCTGTGATTCCCCAGGTTCATAGAGACTCAATAGCACATTTTAAGCCTGCTATCTTCGCAGTTACATCGCATTAGAAACAGAGGCAAACTTCTTAAAACATGATTAGTGTGAGACATGTTAGAGTGGACCAGTTTTCATGAAGCAGAGTATCCATGGTTTGAAAATCCAGACTATGAAGAATCTTACTTTGAGGACTAAAAAAAAAGAAGATACAAAAGCTGTAATTACTTGCAGAAGAAAATGCCAGCTAGTTTCTAGTCAGCATAGAGAGGGATATTTACAGTTCTCCAGCAGAGCAGAAAGCAATATTGAAAGGTAGTTTTAGGCATTATGATACATATTAATGTATTTTAAAATGACAGTGAGTTTGCTGGTATTTGTTTTATTTTGCTCTGAGCTATGCCCAAAGCTTCAGAGACCACAAGAGATCAACAACAGCATTAAGAACATGTTTAACCTTTCAAAAAGATGCATACTTCAGTTTTCTCTCAGAAAAGGTAGACCATATAATGAAATGAATGAAAATTCAGCAGCAATTTTCCAAGTAACCAGTGTAATCTATGAATAACTTTGCACCCCTTAAAAAAAACGCCTAATTTTATTCAGTCATGTTGATAGAAACATTGATTGCTCCTTACTGGAATGCTCTTTAGAAATCTTGAAATTTTTACTACAATTTTTTCCTGTTCTTTGAAGATGATGCAAAGTAGTGCCTTCCACCTTTATGTCAGTGATGTTTTCCACATTTTTAGTGAGGTTTATATCTTCATATCCCAAATGTGTGTTTGTCTTTCCTTTCATGTTTGCTAATACCAGTGATTTTGGAAGGGGCAGATTAGCATCTTCATAACAGGGTGCAGTACCGCAAAAACTTAACAGGCCTTGGTGAATGTTTCCTTTCTCCTTCCCCTTTTTCATGTATTGTCCAAATCAGATTCAACATTTCCCCCAAGGTCAACCATCTGATCACACTTCCCCAGTCAAATCCCACCCTAACTACTGTTTCTATTACAAAAAGTGAGTCAGCAAAATTTCCTTTTTTAAAACACCTCAGAAATTGTCACTCACTCTCCAAGAAATTGTGGCCGAAGGAAGAGCTTCTCATCACACTTGCTGTGGAAACTTAAGACAGGAAGAGAACGGAGGGCTGTTATTAGTTGTTCCCTGAAGATTTATTTTCAAAGCCAGCTGTTACAGAAGCTGTTGAGTAGAAACACAAGCTACAGCACCAGAGCTGACCCTCGTAAGGATTCAGGGTGAACAGATAAACTGAACCTGTCTCAGTCATGGCTCTGTCCAGGCCCTGTTTTTGACAGATCAACCATACGAACTTCTACGCAAGTAAAAACAACTGTCATGAAAATGGGCAAAACCAAAGCCGAAAAGACCAGGCTTGTTATAACAGTTCAAAACGGCTCACAGAGCTTTATCAGGTTCATTCATTCATCCATCTGGAGGCAGCCACGCAAGTGCGTCATTACTGCCAACACTAAGATGTTTCTCCAAAGACACACTGGAGATGAGGAGATACTACTTTGGATCATCCTCAAAGGAGAATAAAAAAATATTGCTAAAAAATTAGATCTCCAGGGCGTGTTCAACTAAGGCACACTGGGTTTTTTTTTGTTTTTTCATGTTAGCAACCCATTACACAAGGAGAGGTCCGTAGAGGCAGATGAAGCCACCCAGGAGCCGGCTGCGCAGGATGCCGGGTCCCGGCGCTGGGCACTCAGCCGAACCACCGCCAAGGTCAGGGAGGTTCTGCTGAGGCCCAGGGCCAGCAGCCTTCAGCCGGGGCCTCGAGCGCCACCCCGGGCACAGACGCCCGGCCGGAGCCAGCCCCGCGCTGCCGGGCGGGCTCCGCTGCCGCTGTCCGGCCGAGGCCGGGGCG
>VZRL01002879.1:194075-246180 GCA_013397895.1 Origma solitaria
GAGGCGCCGGCGGGACGCGGCTCCGGCTGGGGGCGGCGGGTGCGGGTGCGCGGCTCTTGTCGGGGCGGGAAGGGAGCCTGTTCCTGTGCCGCCGGACTGGCGTAGCAGCCCCGTCAGAAAACCTCGCCTGGGACCTGAATGCCACGTACTGCCCCTTTCCTCATAAACTTGTGCGGCGAGGTCGGTCGGAGCGGGGACGGACGCAGGGCTGCGGCTGCGGGAGGGGAGGCAGGCTGCGGCAGTGTGCGGCTTCATGTCATGTCGCTGTCAGAAAACGTTCGATCTCAACACAGTTTTAAATAAGATGAGGGATGGCAGGTGGTGGTGCTCAGACTATGAACTCTTTCCTGCTCTCTCAGCATTTTTTTTTTTTTGTAAGGTATTAACTGTAGTTGTAGACTTAGGCAAAATACGTGTTAGGATGTCAACCAGTAATTCATTCAGATGATCTGTGTTTTGAGGGAGCACCTCAAGCTTTTGCAAGACCTTTTTAACAGCATCCCGTCCTCTCTGAGGTGTCTGACTGGGTTTCAGAGATGCTGAAGCTCTAATGTCTTTTAAGCTTCTTATGAGAAATGTTCACTTCTTGCAAGTTTTGTGTAGTAGCTGCTCATGTTACACCAGTTTTTATAACGCCAAAGATACTTATTTAAGACTGTAGTAGCAGTTGATAATTGCTAGAATGTGTTTTCTGTAGTTTCATTTAGACACCTTCTAAAATCAAGTGTCTCTTAGTTTCTTATGGTTTACACAAGCTATGTCTAGAATTTTGCTTGCTACTCTGATTGTTGCTCTCCGTTGAATATATTCTGTATAAAACGGTGTGCCTCCAAGGCATAGGAACCCAGCATCTGCAATTGCTACATCAAATTCTGTTGGAGCTGTAAAAATCTTTCAGTGTTAATAACTTTCCATGAACCCATAAACTGTGGAATGTTTTTATGGAATATTGGCATGATGAGAAATTAATCTCTTTCTGATTCATGGCAGCTTTTCAGGTTAGACATGTTGTTTTAGAGACTTTTTTCTGGTTTGAGGAGGTATGATGAAACTTAGCTTGCTTCCAAACGCAAAAAAATGGCCTTTGATGCACATCACCATTAAGTGGCTTCCTTTACCAAAGGAAGCGTCATGAGGCTGTTATTGGTACATCTATCTCCCCAATATTTCTCTGTTTCTTTCTCACAGCCTCTTTCTAAAAATTGTCCACAATTTTTCACAGTGGACATTTCTCAGAGCTCTGGCAGTACTTATACAAGCTTTCATACCTTGTTAACATGTTTAAATTAAAAACAAACAAACAAACAAACTTACAGGGGGCTGTGAGTGCCAGTTAATCCCAATACAGCATTAAGCAGTGGGCAAGTTGTGCAGGCTGTGAGTGCAGAGGTTGATCCCTTACATTGGCAGAATGATTTTGTTCATGTAACAACCATGCACACAGTCTTGCTCTTTGTGAAATTAGCAGAAAAACTTACATGATTTGAGTGGCACAGTGTTAAGACCTTTGAAATTTGTCCTTCTCTTAGTGTAAATTGACACAGACCTCTTATCTGCTTGTGTCACTTTTAAAATGCCAGTGTTACGGGGAGCGTGGCAATCTAGTTCATATGAACTTGTCATCTAGGGAGCCTGGCACACAGACTATAAGTATCAGTGCAGTTTAAATACTATCTTAACAGTAGATTTATTATTGTATTCAACATACAGTGCGGAGATACACAGTATTAAGTTCAAGGGCTAACATGGGATTGGTTTCATCCTTTAGGAAGAAATAACCTTTCAGACATTCATAATATCTATTTGAAAGTTTTCTCCCATATGTCTGTAGCTGAGCATTAATAATATGTGGGCATAATAGCTGCTAATATAACTATTATTCAAGTAGTTAATGCAAGGAATGTGCGTAATCCAAGCCTTCATATATCAAATATTAATAGTTTTCGCATGTGAATTTTTAATTGTTTTTTAAACCAGTGTTTAAATACTAATATATTCATAGAAATACTGTCATATCATGTGCATAGAATTTTATTTACATAGTCTTTTTTATTTTCCTTACCAGAAGAAGTTAACAGTGCATTTTTTTTTTTCCCCCAGCAGGATTTTAACTTCCCTTGCACAGTAGGAATACTGATTTTGACCTTAATTCAGATGGATAAAATTCAGTTCTGGAGCCAGAGTCCAACAGTCAGTCCAGTGCTAATGCTGAAAAAAACCAAACTATTAGCTTGAAAAAGTTAGAATTAATTTTCCATTACAAAGGGTGTTCCACTGTATTAGGGAGAAATGTTTTATTAGCAATCATCAGTACATCTCATTGTGTAGAAGGAGTGCTTGCAACTGAGGTGATACACTTACTCTGTTGTCTTTGCACAGACATGCTTGAATCATCTTAACTGTTGCAAAGAGAAGCACAAACCCATAATATTCTGTCATGGCTGTACTTAAGCAATATTGTTGAAGTAATGTTCTGTTGATGGTATGTTTAAAAACATTGATCACACCCTTTTATTGTTCGGTTGTTAAGTTTATGCAGGTACAAATTTATACTGTTTACCAGCCCTTATACTTCCGCAAATAACAAATCTGTGCTGGATTTTGGTAGTATTTTGTTCAGTTCTTCTACTCATTTAATTCTCCACAGTTCAAGCTAGGTACTTTTGTTTTCTCAGCTGCAGGAACCCACTAGATGAGACAGAAATCTCTAATATAACATGCCAGCTTTGTCCCTCAGAAACTTTTCCATTTGAATATCTTCCAGATATGAGGATGATGCATATTCTATGAGGTTCTCTTCTTTCTTTGAGCTGACTATGTCTGTGTTCTCTCATGCTGCAAGTGGCAGATTTTCCTGAAGTGATGATAGTAGCAAATAACAGTATACACTATTTGGAAATAAAATAATCTGTTAGTTTCCAGAAAAGATCACAAATATTTAATCTTCTATTGCTATGACAATGAGAATAATGAAAGGATATATTCCTAGGACTTTAGCCAAGGTGTATGTCTTCCAGTGTTTGCAAATGGCCTTTTGTGTTAAAGCATCTGCTTGGCTAAAGTCTCAACCGTTTGGCTAAGAAAAAGGTGGAGGATTCTGGATTCTGGCTTTTGGGGGGAGAATGTCTTTCAGTAGTTGGTAAAATGTGGGCTTTGTCAGTGTCTGTGCCTCTTTGACCAGGATAAGAAATAGGTTTTTGTAGGTGTTGCATGTTTATAGGACTGAAATCTTTGGGCCCCAAGTTGAGGCTGAAAGGTGAGGTGTGGAGAGCCTGTGTATTCTGCTTTGTCAATGCACTCTCCTTAATCTGAGCTGAGCATATCAGTTACATGCAGTGCAGTAAATAGACATCAGTAGGCAGCATTTCCTTATGAATTGTTCCACTTACTGATCAATAAACTTCCTTATTGACAGCCTTTAAGTATGTATCTAGTTTAATATCAGAGTTTTTGCACAAATAATATGTGCAATGTGTGTTGCCTTTTCCTCTGGTGCTAGTATTCCATGACTCTGAGAAGTCCATAAGAATAATTTATGATGGAAAAGAGTATTTTCTCCCTCAAGTAACCCATCCCTCCAACCAAAACTGATGCTAGCCGAAGATCTGCCATATGAGCAGTCTTGGTGCATGCTAGGGACTTGCGTGCCCTGCATATAGTGTAGTTAAAATCTTCTGAATGAATTTAAGACCCAGAATGTCTTCTGAGTGCATAACTTTCAAGAGCTGTGACTCTTCAGGATTTTGTTTCATAAGAGAGTTTCTGATTTCCTTGTGCAGATGAAACCTCCGACCTCAGCATGTGTTCTTGTTGCTCGAGGATGCAATGTGAGCAATAAAATTCTTGTCAAAATTATTTGCCCAGGACCTCATTGGCTTCTGTTGTTTTTCAGGTGAGATTTTTTAAAATTTTTTTTTCATTTGACATAAAAAGTTCTTTGTCCGTCAGCTGGAAAGCAATTGCTAGACACAGCAGAGCTAGCTTGGCTCATGTTAAATAAGAAGCAAGTGTCAGGTGGAATTTTTTAACACTATCTATCTTTAGAAAGAGACTCTGAGACTTGAAATTTGTATTTTCCACTATCATCATACTTTGAAAAGGAAGAACAAGACCTCATAGGGAGTTATTTTACAAAGAGGAGGATGTGGTACTAGGATGTGGAAATTGGTGTGGGGAGACTTGGGAAAAGCAAGTTAATGCAGCTGAAATATTTTAGCCATTTTCATGAATGATAGCACTGCTGCATTAACATAACAGCTCTGTTTCAAATACTTTATCTTCCATTGTAATAGCTTGCAAATGCAAGTGTTCAAGTGATTATTTTGTTTCTTGGACAGACACTGCTCTTTCTCAGCCCTGTGGGGAAATTCATCTTAAAAAAGGGTAGAAGTTCTTCCTTGTTGGTTATGTAGACACACAACATTTTCACTGTTTAAGTGTTATTAGGAGTCTCTTTAATTTTGATCTTGAGTATCTGATGATTTGGAATTGGATTAAGTGTGAAGGCTGATTGTCTTTAAGAAGCAGAACCTGTTTTACCCTTGTCTTTGCTACTGGTCAGCAGAATACCGCTGCTTCACTTGCCTGGGTCCAATTCTGTACAAAATTAGCTTTGCCTAGAACTATAAACAGATGATGCAAGTAAACTTATAAATATAATACAAGTTGCCCATGAGCTTTTGACATGCTTATATACCTAGAAGACTTCTTTCTTTTTCCACTGTGCCTTGCACTCTATTTTCAGTGTTCTTCCACCAGAAATAAGTACCTTATGCTTTCTTTTCTGATGAGAAAATGAGCAAATATCCTTATAACTAACCTTCCTTTAGGATAGCTCTTTTTAAATTTGTTGTCCATCTTCTTTTTGCATCAATGACTTTCATCCACAAAGCAGTTTCTCACTGGCCTTGCACATCCTACTTGTCATTTACAAGCCCTTCAGAAATATTTATGTGTGATACAGTTTCCTATGGCATTCACCATTAATTTTTCCTGCTGTGACATGTTTCTAGCACACACAAAATAAAGCTGTTTGGTTACTCACACTGCCATAAAAATCAAACAGTTCAAGACCTTCGGTTACTTGCCCATCTGCTACCAGAGGTAATTCGAAACTGCCTTTGCTTGGTTTCCCAACAGGAGCTGTTTATTAGTCCAGCAATCTCTGTCCACTGTGTCTCCTGCCGCTCAGTTCCAGCAGAACTGCCTTCTCCGACCTGCCTCACATGCTGCTACTGTGGCAGGTGTGGTAGAGGGAACAGCTTTGTTGCCATCTGGAATTATTTTTGTCTTTCCAACTCAATGAACTGATGGGTTTTTTTATCTCACGCCTGAAAGTTTGTTGACTGCTCTGCGTATCCAAACTGCCCTTACCTTCTGACAGTTTTTAACTTTGTGTTTGGTGTGTGTTTTATGTTTGGTAACTTCCTGCAGTTCTTACTATAGTGCAACTTGAATTCTTGTCTTTCATGCAGAATGGATCTTGCTTTGAAGATGCTCAACTCTGAGACACACTCAATTGCGTAAGTAGTTTAAAAGGCAGGTGCTAAGTCGACAAAGTTTTGCAGACTGTAACTTTAAGCCCCCTAAGAGTGCTATGCAGTCTCTTCTAATGTTCTGCACTGAAATAATAATTAAAATGCTCACTACTTTTTTAGAAATTAATTGTAAATAAATGACATTCAGGTTTAGTAGGCAGATTTGTGCTTAACCATTCTACTCTTCAAAGAGCAGCGAGTTCCAGGGAGAATAACTTTCATTCCCATCTTGTCCTTTCTTCAAAGTAGGTACAGATTATAGGTTTTTGATTTGTGAACAGATCTCCTTGTGCAATCCCTACAGTCTAGCCCATGGGACACTGTGAACAATATAATTGGGAAGAAATGTGGTTCAAAACCTAAAGGTTTGGATTGTAATCTAAACTTTTGTGAAGTTGAATGGCTTCTCATTTGATCTACTGTAAGAAACCTTGGTTTAATATTTTCCATTATTTTGAACAGCTGTATCAGGTAATCACTGTACAGAAAGGCTGAAATATATTATTTCCTTTTAGAAAGTCCAGGTTTCTATTTTTCTGTCTGTTTTAGTGCA
This sequence comes from Origma solitaria, assembly GCA_013397895.1. Lineage (NCBI taxonomy): Eukaryota > Metazoa > Chordata > Aves > Passeriformes > Acanthizidae > Origma > Origma solitaria. The sequence goes on from VZRL01002879.1 coordinate 200,166, forward strand.
ATCTCAGTTTTCACCATGATGTAATTTAAAACAAATTGCTAAAACAATTTTCAGATGCTTTGCTGCCTTTTAAAACATCTCAGTTCATATTAAATAAAGTTAATCTTTGGTTCATCTAATCTCTTATCTGATTAGCTCACATACCTCATGCTTAAATACTTAGTGTTTCAGCTGTGACAATAAAATATTGCAGAATAGCTGAAAAAAGATAGAGGATGGGGAGATGAAATGGATTTCCTTTGTTGTGGTTCCAGGCTTTGCTGCCCTCTGCGTATGTCATTTAGGATGTTTCAGAAGATTGGAGATACATGACATGTGCTGCAGCCATCAAGGCGAAAACCTATCCATGAAGTCCACTGCATCATGAATTTTGCTTGTAATTTTAAAAAGCCAGGATAAAGGGCACTGAACTAATGTAGCCTTAAATAAATTCCTTAGCCTTTTTTTTTTAACAAAAGAAACCCCAATGAGATGAATAGTATACTTCATGCTTTACCTTGATGTCCTGTTGTTATCCATAGTGTTTTTGTGTTTGAATAGAAGATTTTTTAAAATCCTATTAAACATTTGGCATTTATTTATACATTGGCAGCCATGCTCCTTGGTTTTATAATTATGAAAGGTTGCTAGACTGGGATTTAAGTGAGAGTAGGAAAAATGTAGAATAGATGAGTTACATGTAGTGCTGTGCAATCAAATTGATGCTTTAGAGCCTCAAAGGCTGTTAGTTTGTTAGTTTTGCCAAATCCTGCTGTTAGAACTTGAACCTTCAAAATACACTCTTCAAAAATACGTGCTTCAGGCTAGTCTGGGTGTTCGCACCAAAACCCAGTGACATGTTTGTGCATCTTCTGAACCAGCATGTGACTGGAATTGTCTTCTGGTGTTTCACTCGGATGCCTGCCATTAAAAGATGGAAGAGAAATGGAAAAGTTTGATGCATTTTCATTAACTGTGAAGCTGCTGAATGGTCTTAATACAGCTGTTAGAAATCTTAATACACCTGGTAGAAATCTCTGCCGTGTTTTCTTCTTTGTAGACTGGGTCTGGTAATCTTAAGGAGACCACTGATACTGAGGCTGGCCTTGGTTTTCGGAGGAGAGCTGGTGTTAGGAAGTCTGCTCAGTGGATCATGGAACATTTCACTGACCCCTAGGCTGGGACTCGGTGAAAGGACCTGCTGTGAAAGTCCGCTTTGGAAGAAAAGGTGTTTGTTTTACACTGCAAAACTCAGAGAAGCTTTTGATGGAGTGCTGCTTTCCATCCATTGTGAATGCCACCCAAAAGTTGCTTTGTCAACAGAGAAGTTTGAGCAGGTACTCATTCTGGGTGCTAGCACAGGAATCCCAGAGGATTTGCTATTTTGGGATTAGTCTTCTTTCTTTCTGTAGAAACCTTCGAATTTTGCAAGACTGTTCTAATTGTGTAGATCACATTCACAAATATTTTATCAGGAGCCATGCGAGCTGGGGTAGGGGTAGTTGTGTCTTGTATTTCACGTGAGGTTGTGTTTTCCCTTCATGTGATCCAAAAATATGAGACACTTGGATTGGTTCCCTCAGACCTGAAGTGCCTCCATCTCCCAAGGGGCACATCAGGATATCGCTTTGAAGCTACTGCAGGAGGCACCTGCCAGTTGTTTTCCATTGCTGGGGAGCCATAAGGACTATGTTGGCACTCTGAATGGCACCACAGTAGCAGTGAATTGTTCACTGGGGTAAATGGGCTGGCTGAAGCTGGTTTTGAACAGAAATTCAACTTTGAACAGTTACCCTAAGCTGCAAAAAGGGGGAGGAGGATATTGATTGAAGAGGCAAAGGTCTAGCTTGGACACTGAGTAGCAGATGCTGTCCTTGTTTGTATTCATCTGCATCCTCACTGCATTGAAAAAAGCACTTTTAGGAGGTTGCATCAGTATTATTTTGGTATCAAAAACCTGCGTGTTTAAATTCAGTACACTTAGACCATGTAAATATGTGAATCCAAACCTGGAATTGTCTGGTTTGGGCCATGTATGTGTGTTAGTTTTTTGTTTGTTTCTTTCTTTTTTGTTTTGTTTTTTTAATGCTTCGACTTTTCCCCCACCTCGTTCTCTCATCGTTTCCAGGGTTGAAGTGAAGCTTTACCAGTGGTACGGAAATATTCAGTTTTGATGAACTGTAATCTGCAAAGCGTTGCTCAGCTGGAGTTCTGGCTTCCTCTGCTTCTGGTGCAAAATTGACAGCTGTTCTTCTTTTGAATAGGAGAGATCACCTCAAAACAGGTGCTGTTCAGGATGGGAATGGGGAGCACATGTCCAGACGTGCTTCAAGGCTTATCTAGAAGTGCAGGCTCTTGCTGTGAGAAGGAGCTGGACTTATGCCGCTAGCCAAATGTTATTTAGTGCATGTGCATAGTGAGTGTTTTGAGAAACATTTTGTAAGTTGACAATACATAAGGAGAAAACAAGCCAGCTTCAGTAATTTTTGGATGTAGCTGTATTATAGGGGAAACAAGCCAAGGGACACTGTGAAGGACACGAACAGCACATGTACAAATGAATGCTGCTGCTTCAAGTGTGCACGAAGCGGGATTTCCTTTAGAAACTGAAGTGTGGAATGTGGAGAAAACTGGGATTTCTGAGACCAGTTTTAATGAACTGGCTGGCCATAGTTCAGACTCTTCTTGCTGAAAACAGTGTGAATATGAACCAGTAAAACCAACACTGACTTCTTTGAGTGCTTAAGATGATGTGGCGGTGGTACTTCAAATGAATGGTTGGCGTTTGTGTTGTTACGTATTTGGCCCTGTCACATCGTCCTGCCCTGCAGGGGTCAGAACAAGTCACTGTAAGGTTGGGTGATCTGCTCCATGTTAGGATTTCAGTTGCTAGCTGCTTGTTAATGTGCTTTGTACAAAACAGAATTCTGACAGTTTCATTTGAGGCTGCATCTTTCACAAAACCGAGAGTAATCTCTGCTATCGGAAAGTGACTTCAGTTTTGCAGGAGAGCCCTGTTTGGATAAATAAACACAAAGAGGATATAAACTGAAACAGGTGTGAAGGTGGAGGTCCAGGGCTCGGGGGAAAACTGTGCTGAAGGGAGATCGGAGGTGCAGTTAGTTCAGTGCCCTGGCTCTGATCTGTAAAACGGAAAAGGCTCAAGGACAAGATGAGAATAAAGGGATATTTCCCCCTTCGTGTACCCCTTTACTCTTCTGGCCTGTGTAATTTTTGGAACTGGATTTTAACTTTATTTGGCATTGCTTTCCCAGATATACTAAGAGAGAGAATGTTTCTTAATCTTCAAACCGCCTGTCCTAGGCTGTGAATTAGCTTGGATTTTCCCATGGAGAAGGAAGATGATTGTGTTTTCTTGTAATTTTTAGGTTTTATTAATTGTTTTTATTTTTCAAACGGCATTCAGAAGTGCTGATAAACAAACTTAATTTCTTGAAAGCAGCTTCTCAAGTCAAGTGAGAGATAGTGCCTTTTTATTTTTCAATTGCTATTGTCTACAAGAGCATGCTGTTCCTGGAATGCAGAAGCCAAGAAGCAAAATGCAATCTCTTTTACATCTCTCTTTTCCATCAGGTGTTACTTTAACTCTGTCTTAAGTGTGGGATACAGGCCAGAATTACTTAGAGGCTATACAAAACCAATGGAGATATGGAGAAGTATTCTATGTGGAAATCACATTTGAAAGTAGGTGGTGATAGGCTCACAGTCCTGTTTTTCTGTCTGTTAGATTAAAGCAATGCTTTACAAGTTACTATGTAAGACAAAGTAATGTGTTTTAAAAATTCACATCAACTTACAGGCAAATCAGGAAAGACCCAGGACAGAAGGCAAATACTTTGTTTAAAGTGCATCTTTGTTCCTAAGTTCTACTCCGTTCATGGTTTGCATGGGTTTTTTTTTCCTTTGGTTTGGTTTTCATCAGTTTATTGGATAACAGGATTCACTCACTGACACGAGAAACTTTGATATTGTTCTGACTGAGTCTGGTTTTCTGCTGCCTTACACCATGTGTAAATCCAGGAGGTCTGTGTGAAATGTCACTGAATCAGAGCAATAACTCTGTATTTTTACTTTGTTCACTATGCCGCTGGAACTGAGTCTGCCTCAATTAGCTTGTGATGAATAAATTGCTCTGAGCAGCTGAAGAAAGCAGTGCTGACTAGATGATGAACTTAAGTATGGCCCTCTAAAATACCCAATATAATGCATTTGTCAGAAAGAAGACTACCAGCTTATATTGCTTATAGTCTTTAAGGGAACCATTATTAAATGGCTACACAAAAGAAAAAATAATTTATCTTCAGAGCAAAAAAATTACAGGCTTTATGGTTCAGCTTTATCCAGAAACTCCATTGTCTTTGCTAATGACCTAAATATAAATCAGGGAACAACAAGCGCAAAGCACGTTTTGGGCTTTTACCTATTGCATTGCAAAGTCAGCTGACACATACACTCTGATGACTAATTGTGCTACATCAGCCCCTTATGTACAGAAGAGAAGGAAATAGCATATAGTCAAATTGATTATTTTGAGACTGAAATACCACAAAGTAATATTTTGGGTTTTCTCTGCATTATAATGGTATTTGACCTAGCAGGCCTTTCGCAGACTTGCTCCTTTTTACTGTAGAAAATATGGTGCATTAACATTTATTTATAATAATACGCTTTAATGTTTAGACCAAAGTATTTCACAAAACAAACTAGCTTATTTTCAAAGTCTGAAATGTCTTTTAAGATGTTGATGTAGTTGAGTCTGGACAACTCTTGGGACAAGAGTAAATAAAGGCTGAAATTTCTGGGTTTTGTCTGTCTCCCTGTGCAGATGTAGTGATTTTTTCCTGCAATTACTATGGAATTGAGATAGACATTGAAAAAAAAAATAGTCTTCATGAAAGGGCTTTAAAATGTGGTTTATTTGAGGCTTCATATGGTTGTTTCATAACAGCACTATTGGTCTATTTTCTGAAGCCCTGGAACACCAAGGCTCATCGTATCTCTTTTGAACAGCTTCTTCCAAAAGACCAGTCCTCTTGCTTTGGTCTCTGATCTAGGCTGGATTTTCGTGTTGTATTGCTGTCTAATGGCTTGAAAACAGGTAGTTTAAATTATGCTGGGGAAAGCAGAAGAGCAGCTGTCAAAAACACTGCATGGATTTCTGTATTGCATTGAAGGTAAGGATTTATGGAATTTTTGATACCTGGGTTGGGCACTGAGAGCAGCAGTAGAGCTGGAGATCTTGAGACATCACAGTGCAAGTGACCAGACTGGGTGACTTTGACATTAGGTGAGCCAAGAGTGCAGCAGATACACCTCCATGTCAGCATATAGACACACTGGTGTGTCTGGTCTAGGACAGTGCTCCTTACTTATGGCTTTTGCTGATCCTTCCAGAGGGACATGCAAGGCTCTGTTAAGTGGACTTGTAGCCAAAGACATAGGCTTAAAGCTCATGTGAAAGAAATGGTCAGAGCATGGAAAGTGTGTGCATGATGTAACCATCTCCATAGCCTCCACACTAAACACAAATCTTAAGGGATTCATTTTCTGTGTTATGACAGAATGTTTTCCATATTTTGTTGACAGGAGGACTAAATTACTTGATTAAAATGGGGGATATTAAGGCAGGAATAGAAGGAACAGAAGGCAGGAATAGAAGATGAACCTGTGTTTCATAGATCTTGATTTAATGACTTGAGCTTTAAACCATCCATTTTCTGAAGCATAGAGGAGAAAGAGGATATCCAAAGCTTCTCATGACAGCTGAAACTTTAGGTTTTTGTGTCTCATACATGGGACTTGTGTGCTTTGTGCTATGTCATACTAGCAAAGGAAAGGAAATATTTTTTCATAGGAAGGCAATACATGTTCATTAGTCATCAAAAGTGATGGCATATGGAGCACTGCATTGTATCACTCTCCTCTGAAGTGGTCTCTGAAAAGAAGGACAGAGGTAACACCAGGCTGTAAGTGGTTTGGCAGATCTCCCCAAATTAGCGGGTGAGCTGTAGGAGGTAATATTTCTGGCCCCATTTGAAAATCAAATAAAGGGTCACAGCAACTCCGGCTAAATGGGAGGTTTGCAAGCTCTGCAGGGCAAGGGAGGCCAGTTAGCAGCACGTTCTGGGTTACATTAGGGGTTGCATGTGCTGTCTTGGGGTTGCATGCAAACACTGCCTCAGCACTGCACTGCATGTTCCCTCGTGCCATCCAGCAGCACTTCTTCCCTTTCAGTCTGGGAACCACAGACAGCTGGTTTTATCCGTGTCCTTCAGTCACCCGTGCAACGAACAAAAGTGTGGGACTGTTTCCTGATGTGAAGGTTATTAAGCAAGTTGCAAATTGCTGTAATCTTTAGTGTATTTTAGTGGGGAGAGGGGCAAGGTGTGAGCACTTGGAAGCCTCATAAGCATTGCCTGAAAGCATGAAGGCACCAGTAGTTTCATCCACGGTCCCAAAATGATGCAAGAGAGAGAATAAAGTGAAAAAAGGGAAATAAATATTCTGAAGGCCGGAGGGATGTGGATGAGCCATTTAGGTTACTACCCTAAATCCCTGCCTGGAGATTAGGGGGTAAGCGCTGCCAGATTTAGCTCCATCTCTTTGCAAAGCATTGCTTCAGAAAGCATCTAGAGCATAGCCCAGGAGTCTTTTGTTGGCTGATTTTGCTTTGAAGACTTCAGCAAAAGTTAAGGAAAATGTGTGCTCAGAAGGAGGGGACACAGGTATTAATTACACTGAAGTTGGGGAAAATAAGTGAAATTCACAGTAACAAGGCCCACATTTTACTGCTAAATAACAGGATATACCTAGGCATTTCACCAGCTGCTAAGTTTTTGTGGGCGCTGAAAAGACTGTTTTACTTCTGCTGTTCTCACGTGTGTTCCAAAAATATGTATTGCTGCGATACCCCTATCTAGTAAATTTTGGTTTTAGGACCCCTGTTTCGAGAGAACTGTGTGTCTACCACTGCAGCCTAGGCCTTCCTTTAAAAAATGTGAGTGTGAGAGAATGTGCTGTGAAGTTTTAGAAAAACAAGTAATAAATCATGTGGGAAAAAGGTTTCTGCAAGCTCACAGCAGAATGGGGCTGTGTTCTGACGATTTGGTGCTGAGATCAAGCAATATTGCAGTATTGAAATACTTCATGAGTACCAAGCTAGGATATTTAAAGTGAAAACTGTTGACAAAGTTTTTTTTATAGCTCCAAGTTTTTTATAGCTTTTATTTAAATCAGGATATCAAATTACTGAAGCCCTAAAATGCTTGCCAGTAGGCCTATGCCTGCTGTTACACACTTCTTGCTGCTCTTCTTGGCAGTGAATTCATGATGACTTGAGAAAAATAAGCTTCAAGGAATTTCTTTGGGGATGCAGGGTGAGGCTGATTAATGACTTTGTCAGAAAAGCAGGCTGAAATTCCTTTACAACTGTCCTGTTGCATATGATACTTTCTAAAATATCCAAAATAAATCTTGGTGGCTGTGTTTGCATCCAGTCAGTTGGAATGGCTTGCTGGTGAAGAAGGCACTGAACTGAACAGGGTGCTTTTTCATTGCTGCAATGTTTGCATCCTGTTTCGTTTAATATTTTTTCACTAACAACCTGGATGAGAACAAGCTTGTTATTGAAATACAGAGTAATACCAATGTAAAGAAGCACATGAAAACAGTAGCCTGCATTGCATCACAGAGAAATGAACTTCATTTGGATAAAAGGAAACTGAAGGGCAGGTTTTTTTTCAGAAGGACGATTTAAAACAAATTCAGGAAGAGTCTTGGAGGCTGGCAGTGGCTGGGATTCAGACAAGTGAGGCAGATGGGAAGAAATCACTGCTGCTGGCATTAGCCACGTGCTCAGAAATACGATGTTCAACACACAAGTGGTGGTCTGGTGTGGCTGCAGATGAGGTACAGTATTCACAGAATAAGCTGAGCTGGAAGGGACTCACAAGGCCCTGCACAGGACCATCCCTAAGTTAAGCTCTGCCTTTGGATGAGGCAGATGGGTTCCAGGAGCACTGGCCATCGTCTGCTGCAGCTGATGCACCTGTCTGATGCAGGGTGGCAGTGTGGTGGTGAGGGTTTACTCATGAGGGAACTGTCCACAAAGCGCTTCCAGAAACTTCTTCAGCAATGAAAAATGTTCATCCATGCCTCATTGATTTCTCTTGAATTGAGATTACATTCTGGTAGAAGGCATTTAGCAGAAGTAGTTTAGAGAGCAGCAATTAAGATGCATTTATGTTTCTTCATCAGGGACAAGTTTTGAAAGGTAGTGTAAATTTAGAGAGTTTGTGGCTAATTCAGACTGTGGATGAGATACCACAATCGTACTATAAAGCTTGGTGCTGTGAATGCCTTGGTAAATGGTTTTCCCATGCCATATGAAAAGCCTGGGCAGGCACTGGAAGACTGAATTTTTTTACACAGCTTGGCTTGCTCCTTGAGCTCTTCTCTGTGGGGGGCATCTTAAACTCTGTCAAAATGCAGTGCTTTTTTATGGGGAAGTTTTGTGATGAGGAGCTCTGTCTGGTAAAGACCCAACACCTGTGACCTTGCAGCCTGTGTCTAGGTTGTGTGTGTGGCAGAGTCTAAACCAATTGAATTACAGCCTGATGGTTATGTAGAAGTCACTACTTATCAAGCAGCAAATTTTGGATTTTTTTTCTCTTACCAGTGAGGTCTTTTACATGAACAAGCCCACTGATAGGACTGTTTACACTGTCAGAAACCTCTCCTAAACTGAAGGATGACAGCCTCCAGTGGGGCCTTAATTAGTCATTGGTGTAACTCAGGTGAGAAGTAAATTTATGTTTTAAATTTTTGCTGGAGTCAAAGGAAATCTGTCCCAGAAGAGAATGTAAAGCAGGGAAGATGTGAGGAAATACATTAACAATTAAAAGTAGTATTACTTTTCAAGATACAGTGATGCTTCGACTTTAGCTGTCCCTGACCTGTGGGACATACCTGACCACATACTGTACCAGGGCAGTTCCCTAGCTGCTGTCTGTAGCTCACTTCCCATCGCATTTCAGCTAGGCAGGCTCAACTATTATTTTTGGATACTGCCTACGCTGTCGTTACTTCTCTGGCAGCATTTCATCCGTAACCTGTGCAAGATCCAGACAGAAAATTTGATCTCTCCATGTGTTGTTCTGGGGTGCTAGTCACGTCTTGTGTTGTAGAAATACTTCCATAAGATGAAGACAAACAAAAGGTCTGGTGATGTGGAAAAAATGACTAGTCTCCCTCTCTGAAGCTTTTTTTGTAATATGTGTATAAAAAGAATTCGTGTTACTTTCCATTTGCACAGTTTCTGAGTGTGTGTGTTTAAATGCTGTGGTGCCTGCTGGGGAGTCCACATGGTACCAAATTACCATCTTCTTTTTTAGGCAGTGATGCTGACTTTCTGAGCTGTCCCTGTATCTGCAAAGGAAAGAAAGAACTAAGCTAAAACCCCACAATCACCACAGTATTTGTTGCTCTGTTCATTGGACAGCCGTTCTGCCCTTAATACAATCCTCTTTTTGCCCTCATAAAGGCATTATACCTTTCAAAGGGTGTTTGAGATTCAGGTATGTGGCAGTGTCATTCTGTGTAAAAGTATGTTTTTGACTGTGCTGTGCTCCATAATCACAGTTCTCTGGTTGCCTGGGTAGAGGGTATTGCTGTTTAGTATATCAAAGTTGAATTTCAAAGCCTCAAGAAGAGCAAATGGTGAGGAATTGCTTACCCCAGCTAAAGGGAAGAGGAGGAAGCTGGAGATAGCAAGAGAAGATGCTGAGATCTTCACTCTGCCCGTGCATTTCAGTCTCTGTATCCCTGGGTGTCAGTTGGAGATGATGTCCCGTAAATTATTCCACGAGCTGTCCTTTTAAAGCTTTTAATGACGCATTTTATTCTGATACTAGAAATTATGAAATCCTGAAGAGACCATTTGCTACATCAAGACCATGAAGAAATTTGGTGTTAGGGACCCTGTGAGAGTCATATTTTTGATGGAACTGTCTCTTCCTACAGGGTGTGAAAATGTTTCTGAGTCTGATTAAAGAATATGAGCAATAATTTTTCAGAATGGCTTTCTGGTAGGAATATAACTATCACAGCATACTCTGGGGGTAGTCAAGAAGTGAAATATAAATGTCATTTTTCTCCATATATATTCAGCTTGAAATTAAACTGCATGTTTTTACCAATGAGACTGCTAGAACAACTGATAGATTGAGAAGTCTGTTAAAAGTGAGATCAGAGTTCTTTCCAGAAAAAACACTCCGTCTTAGTATGAGGTTTCAGAGTTGCTGTAGAGTCTATTGAATTGAATTATTCCATGGCTTGAACTGATTTCTTCCATGCAAGGCAGCAGTCGAGCATCAATAGCCATTACCTATTGTGGCCTTAGATGTCTGTAAAGAAACCTGGATCTGAAATGCCCTTACTCTTGTTGTCTATTTTCCAGTAAATGCCATATTATGACAAAAAGAACTTGAGAAGTAACAGATGTGTTTCTTCATTGTCAGTTGATGAAAGAAAACAAAGAAAAGGAATATTCCATTTAGGATAGAATGTAGGCATTCTCTCATTTGGAAATAAAAAGTTTTACTTCAGTAAAAGTGTATTGTTTCAGTAATTGCAAGATATATCAAGCCCAAAGTGTTTATTTCAAACCAAGATGTTGTGTTTAAAGAGCAATACTGCCATCTCCCCATTGTCCTGCTCTCCAGAAGTGACCATATGCAGAGTTGTAGGGAAGAGCGAAAACAAGGGCAAGCAGATTTGCTCATTGTTGTGTTTACTTTTACAGTTTCCCCCTACTAAAACTGACATAAACTTTGCTTTTGTTTCGCTGAAACACTTTTAAATCTTTTGGTGCTGCTGGATGGATAGATGCATGCTGTTTCAGGACCATGAAAAATGTACATCTAGTTCTGTTCAGAAAGCCTCTCAGATCAGCCTTTAAGGTTTTTTATTCTGTTTTTCCATACCTTGAGGGTTTTCTAACTTGTGTCTGGGTCATTTTATGAACAGTGCATTTCTTGTAAAGGATTCTTTTGCAGGGAGCTGAATGCTCCTGTACAGAATGCTGTACTTTACTAAGATTTTGTGTTGAAAGCTTCCCTTCCTGTGATGTCTGAAATACGGAGTTTTGGGTTTTGTAAAATTTTGGTTTTAACTGCTTATGTTATATATTTCAGTTTTTGGTGAGTACGGGCTTAGATCAGAAACAGGACTTGTGGGATGGAAACTCTTGGCAAGGAGCCAAGATGAGTTGGAAAGACTCAAGAATTGAATTATGTTCTGTTTTCCAGTGTTTTAAAGCCACTTGTCTTGTGGAGCTAGTTGTTGAAATCTATGTTTCTTGAACAGCCTGTTCTAATATGATTTTGGTGTGAATCTGTAGACGCTGTCTGTTAATCCCCTTGGGTTTTTCTGTTCTGTAAACCAACTATGTAAGTTTACTTTCCTCTAAAATACTACCTTTCAGGCACTCTTGCACAATAGAATGTGTAAGCCTAGATTGATAGTTGAACACACATAAAAATTAATGTTTTTTCTTAGTGGCATAAATAATATGGGAAATATTTTATGAGATGGACATGTCTTGTTAGTTTAGTCTAACAAAAATAAGCCTTTTTCTACTAGCTGCATGATCTGGAAAGTATGGTAGTCTCACCACTTTGCAGAGATCTCCTTCAGAAACCAAACCATTATCTCTTCTCTTTATTAAATAAATAAATTTTTAAAAAATTCTTCAAGAGGCAGAGGCTACTCCTGACAAGATTATGAAAGGATATTTCACCGCAATGCCAATTTTGCTGTCTGCTTCAGGAGGAATTTCACCTGGATGACTAAATGATTGTTTCACCTGTATGTGCCCTGAAGCACTGAATCATTTTTCGGCTTTTAGGAGCAGAAGTTTGGTTTGTAGGAGCCAGAAGCAGGCAGTGATATCTGAAAATACTCATTTAGACATTATACAGAGAATATGTGGGCTGGGAAATGCTGCTTTCCAGATTGAACAACGAGCAATAGTTGTGGCACAGTTAATCAAGGACATTTAATCATGACTTCAACTATTTCTTACAACTAGTTTTTTTTTTTCTTACTGTATTTCTTCCTTCATAGTTATTGGACTTACTTATTTGCATTACATAATAGATAGTGCAACCACATTGATTTGAGAATTTTTGCTTTCCTAGCTCTTACTGTCTTTTGACATTAGTTGTAAAATTTTTCATCTTCAATCTTCTAAAAATCAAACACTTATTTTGTAGCATTGGAATTAGGCATTTTGTCTTTTAATCTTTTTTTGGAAAAAGAAGTAATGTTTGGTGAGGGTTTTTCTTTGGATGTTTATATTCCCTGCAACAGAGTTAAGAGGTCAAATATGGACCATTTAGAATGAATTTATAAACACAGACTGTAGTGGGGTAGATTGGGTTAGACAGAACAAGGTGTAGCAATAAGAAACACATTGTTTTTAGCAACACTTTGTATTCATTTCTTCTGTCTAAAGTATTATCCTTTTGTCACCAGAATTGCTTAGGTAGAGCTTTGTTCTCAGGATGTTTTGTAGAAGCTCAAATTCTAAATGCTTACTCGTATTGCTCAAAACAGGAAAAGTCAGAATGTGAATAGGGGGCAGTGTGGCTCTGACCCTGGTTCAGTAGCTTAAAAACATTTGGGAGATAGTAAATTAAAATTACAAGAAGGTCTTTCTTGAATGCACTGACCAAGTGAACTTCCCCGAACACTTGCATAGCCTTTCTTACACAAAGCAATTATGTGTGGGAAAACAATTTGCGGGGGTTTACTCACCACTATTCACAGGAGAATAAATTGGTGAATCTGACTGATAAATATGCTGCAAAATTCAGGCAGTACTATTAGTCCCAGCCAAATTCACTGTTTCAAAGCAAACTGTGGACTCAGATATATAATATGAATAGTGAATCCTATGGGTGAAAAATGTATAAGGACTCAAACTGTGAACAGCTGAGCTTTAACATAATGAATAAAAACATACAAGCTGTATAAAGACAATGAACCTTTTTGGTAGGTGATTAGCAGAAAAGTAAAGTTAATGAAAATGTTTTTAATTCCTTGTTTATGACTAGCACTGACTATGCTTCAGAGGAAACAAGTATCTGTATTTATTTTTCAGACTTCTATATGCTTAATGTCAAGAGAAGACCAACAGAATGCAAATGTTTTTCTGTGATACTTGAAATTTTTAGCAAGTGCTTTTTGGGATCTTGGCTGGCTTGCTCATGTAACATGGATATATGATTCTCTTTTCACAGGAACTGGTAACAGTTTAAATTTGAATTTTTAAATGCATCTGGAATTCATGAAATCATTCTCTCAAGAAGTCAGAATTAGGTCAGTGCTGCGATCCATGTACATGTTGCCCTAAGCTGACCCATTTGAACCTTAAGTTAATGCATGCGGGCTCCCCTGTGGACAAGAAGTTTTTATATGTTTTCAACGCATTTTGAAAGTAACCCCATTTTGTGACCACGTTCAGGGTGCTCCCCTCTTCCCTAAAGCAGGGCAGACTATTGTCTGTCTCAGTTTGAGTGTCTTGCTGATTTCACCACGTGTTCTTGAATTCCTGGAAAGGATGGTGAGTAGGATTAGGAAGTAACAATTGATTTCAAGGATCCAGCCCAGCCTTTTGAAGGTGTCTGTAGATGTTGCAGGGGAACTCTTTAGGCTCACATTCAGCGGAGTCTTGCACACTTTTTCATTCATATATATTTATATATATATATGAATGAATGTATTTTTATATATTATATATATATATATATATATATATAAAATATGTATGTAGGAAGAATTATTTTAAAATTTGTGTATGTGTATGTATGTATATATTTTTATATACACACACATATGTGTGTATAGATAATTCATTTGTTCATGGCTTTTTCCAGCTGTTGAGTTAGGCTTTCACCTATAGTGATCTCCTCAATAAATTACCTTCTGTGTACAGGTCTTCAGAATAAAGAGGTTAAGGCACAGTATGGCTTTTCTGGTCAGAGTACATCACTTCTTAATTGGTACAGAGGAGCTGGCGATATTCAGTGTCCTTACCCTTGTGTTGGACACCAGCTGTGCCACTGATCTGAGAGGTGCTTATTAAAAGTACCAGAAAGATTAACCTCTTCATCAGATGTTGTGACCAGCTGAACACACAGCTTTGTAGCTAACTTATCTCCTTGAACCTGAGTGAAGGGACTAGAATCAGTCACATCTGATGGGCTTTGAGACTACTCCCTCACTTTTACTACAAAGAGATGCTTTAGTCACTGGGATTTCTTTCTTGAATTATAGATGTTAGCTCTTTGAAACACATTGTTAAAAACAGGCTCACAGGACCTGCCTGCCCCTCTGCCCTCTGTGCAAACTTGAGCATTCTAGCTTGGGCGTTCGAGTTGAGGGCTTGAAGATCAAAGATCTGCACTGTACATGGGCACAGGCCTCACATGCTGAAAGGAGTAGTTTTGTGTTATTTTTAAGTCTTGTTGAATTTGTGCAGGCTGCTTGGAATTGTAGAGTCACAGAATAGTTTCATTTGACAGGGACCTCGAAAGCTCATTCAAACTCCCTTCAATAAGCAGGGGCATCTTCATGAGGAAACACTTACAGAGATGAGCATGGCCTTACTTTGAGTCAGGTCCTTGCTAGACCATCCCTGCATGCAGGAGGCTGAGGAGGGTTACTCTTCCAGTACAGGTTTCAGGTGGGCCAAACCAACATTAATATGAACAGGGATTTGGAATTTCTCTCCATTTTTGACTGCTACCAGTAGTTTACTTTCTCTTTCTTTGCACTTTTTTTGTCTGTCCTTGTCGACTGTGAGATGTCCAGGGCAGACAGTTAAACTTAAGTTCTACACACAGGTCATTTTAGTAAAATTTTTAATTCTTGAAAAAAATCTCAATAAACAACAAAACCACGAAAACCCCATGAAATAAACAAACAAAGAAACCACAACCCAAAACCAAACGTGGATAATGAACCACACTTTCTGTTGGATTGACTGCTGGGCTTTTTTGGATGAATGACAGTGGAGATCTCAAGAACTGAGCTGAATCCTGATTGTTTCAAAATCTGCTGTTCTGAAGACAAGACGAAACTTTTCCTCCCCAGGAAAGCAAATTTCTCCTTCAACTTATAAAGGGCAAGGTTTCACATAATGTAAAGTAATCACTTGGCTAGTAAATGTAATGGTTCAGGCATGTATTAATCATTGCATTGACTCCAATCTGTATGTGTGTATGGGTGCGTTTGCATGTGTGCACACATATTTTTCTGTGTTTTTTCCTTCAGGTGACAACTCGCTGTTGAAAGTTCATAAGGGATGCAATTAAACTATTTTGCAAGATGCACAGAGAATATGGGACAAATTGAGTGACAGATGTACTAGCTAGAAAAGGAAAATCCATTTTAAAAGTTTTTATGTCTTTGTAGGAAACTCTGAAAAGCTCAACAGTCCTTTTTGAGAGTAAACATTGCCACTGTTTTCTCCAGTTCTCTGTTGCTGTGTTTTCTGTGTGTGTGGCAGTGCTGAACACAGGGGTGCCCTATACCAGGTAGTGCAGGAGCAGTTGAGCAGCAAGAACCCATGTGGGACCTCTCAGAGAACATGCGTAAGTTGCGTCTGCTCAGGAACATTAGAGATTGCTGTATTGTTTGTCAAAGAAAACGAGCATATTTGTCAAGGCAAATTATTTACTAGGTATTTCATATCTTTACCTCTTGTAAATGCCAGAGAAGTTAATTTAAATTGCGAGATCCCATTGTGTCTGGACAGCTCTAATTTAAAAGGTACATTACAGTTATTTCCTTCCTCTCAATTAATTTTTCCTCCCTAAGACCTGTACATGATCTGTCTGATTTGGCAGGAAAAATCTGCTAGGTTGAAGAAAACTGTATATGGGAATTGTGTTTTGCTGTGGGGTGGCTTCAATTCCCCAGAAGTTCTTTGTGTGGGAGGTACAATCCACTTTCCTGCTGCAGGTGGGTACCAGGCACTTGTAGCAGCCCCATGCTTTGAAAATAATCATGTTTGCAAGATTGCACTTAAGCTCGAGAGCCCTGTGTCAGAGACATGTTCCCTGTGAGTAACCTGGAGTTGATACTTCATCTTTTGTGATGAAACTCTCTGATTTAGGGCCACAGGTCCAATGCCATTTCTCTGCTTTCTTAGCTCCTTAGTAACTAAAGCATCCCTTGGGAAAGCACTGTCTCTGCATGGTCAGCAGTGCAGGGTGAGCCCCTTCAGGACTTCTGACCCACTTCAGAGGAAGCCTTCTGTGGAGCGCACGAATTTTATTTGTAGACTAAATTGTGTCATCTGAAGCAACATAACTTTTAACAATGCAACAGGCCATAGCTTTGGAGGCTTTAGGCAAATTCTGTGTCTTTCTAATTTCTTGAGTTAAATGCTTGTCATCCTCTCCAGCTTTGCTGTGATTGTTTTGTAAGGACATGTGCTAAGGACATTCTCTGTGGAATGGAACCTAATAGGGCATTGAAATATTGATGAGTAAAAGGTTAATTTTTAATTCTCCATCAATCTGAACTAATAGAAATTCAGTAAACTTCTGTCCAAGAGGCTTGCTGACATTATATGGTTTAATGTATCTGCACATTAAATGAGCATGGAGCTACAGGATTTTATTTCTCCAAAGAGCAGGGTGCTTTGTTTAATAAAAGAAAATCATGGAATAATTTCAGTTGGAAAGGACTTCTATGATCATCAAGTCCAAGCATTAACTTAAAACGACCAAGTTCAGCTCTAAGCCACGTCCCTGAATGCAGTGTGTGAAACTCTTTTAAATACCTCCAGGGATGGTGACTCCACTACTTCCCTGGGTAGCCTGTTCCAATGCTTGCAAGCTTTTCAGAGAAGAAATTCTCCCTAATACCCTATCTAAACCTCCCGTGGCGCAATTTGAGGCCATTGTCCCTTTTCCTTTAATTTGTTACTTGCAAGAAGAGGATGACCCCTACCTGCCTACACCCTCCTTTCAGGGAGAGTTGAAGAGAGTGATAAAGTCTCCTCTGAATTGCTCTCTTCAAGCTAAACCATTCCACTACCTCAGCCACTTCTAGCAAGATCCAGATCCTCTCCCACCTTTTGCCCTTCTCTGGACGTGCTCCAGCACCTCAAAGTCTTTTTTGCCATGTGCTACTCTTTGTAGTTGTGCCAGTGTCCCAAATTCTGCTCTTGCATACTCTTTGGTGGTCACCATATAAAGCTGCACCCATTGAGCTAAACCAGCCATAAAGTCTTCAAAAGCTCATGCCAACCATCGCATAGTAATAAATTATTATTGAGCACATCTCAAGAATAATACCATGTAAACTCAGATATAAAACTGGTGTAGTTGCACATTCCTTCTTTGTGCTGGATCAATGGCCTGCAGTTTTGAATACTTGCATTTCTCTTAGTGTCTTGGAAGACCTGAGCCAGCTAGAGTGATGGTTGTCTCACTTCTGTCCTCATTTGTATCTTGGTTGTCTGATGGTTTTGCCTGATTCAAATGCATTGTTTTTAAATGATTTTTGTTTTGAAATACATGACGATGGTCATAAATCCTGATTTTATTAGTGAGGTGGCACTTAAGAAAATACAGTGGAAAAGAAATGTCAATACCTGCTTTTCAAGGTCAAGTGTTGTTTCATTGAAATGGATGAAACACAGCTAACATATTGGAGCTTCTTCATGCTCCAGGATAAAGTAAGACTATAAGAAAAAAGGACAAAGAACTTTAGAAGATAAGGAAATATTTCCTCTGCCCCACGAAAATATATTATTCAGTGACCTCCTCTGTGCCTGACTGAGCTAAAATCCATTGGAGTCAGTGCTCAGGTTGTGTTTCTGAGAGAGCTTGGATTGTATTTGCATAAACCACAGACTCTCTCTCAGTAGGTATGGCCACAAGGAGAAGCTGCTAATGGTAGGTCACCAAAATATCTGCTTCACTTGTGGCTGTCCAAAAGATCAGTTCCATTTACGTATTTACCATCAAAGCATTTATGTGAGGCCATCTCTGGCATTATGAGTTTAGCCACTCTGCTGCCAGAAGAGATAAACTTGGACTCTTTTCTCTTGTCTCCTTCATGTTTTGTTTTTTGGGTTTTTTTCCCTTCAAAACTGGGGAGATGATTGCTGGTATATGCACAGTAATAAAGCTTGTCAGACACAGACAGTCAGAATTCTTCTGAATTCACATTTAATTTATTCACAGCACAGCATGCAGCAGAGCTGATGGCAAGTTAATGTGCTGCACTTTAATGAGATAACTGTTTGCCTCCCAGGTTTTGAGGTTTATGCTAGTTTTATTTGTCAACCTGGCCAAAGCCATAAGGAACCCCAGCTCTACACTAAAATATTTTATTTGCTTAGCTGATGCCTTTGCCAGAAGAGAAATCGGTGAAGTAATTAAATAGCACTGCTTTTTTTTAGAACAGGAATGGGGTTGTTTTTTTCATTTTTCAATATGTCCTTGTCAGTGTTCTGGCTCACAAACAATATATAAATAAAAACATTCTCTTCAAAATTTCCCAGTTTTGGTGGAATTAAATTTCTACCTGTCTTTGAATTGATCCCCTCTTCTCATTTCTGTTCGAGGTGTATATTTCTGGGGAGGAAGGGCATGGGGAAAAGGGTATCAACTCTGTAGTATCAAATGCAAATGCAGAAATTTCAGTGTGACAGAGAGCTGCAAAGTCTCCCATTAAACAACAGAGGATACCGCTCCACTCTGGTTTTTAAATCTAGCTCATGCCAATTGAGTTCTTGTGTTAGAACTTAGTCTTTTAGCAGTGGCAGCTCCTCCTCATTAACTAATTACCGCATCTGTAATGAAAAGAAGATGAACCCTAGTCAAGACAAACGAGGGTGTGACATATCATTAATGAAACCGTTTCTGCCACGCGGTGGGGATGCACAGGGGTTGGAGGCACCTGGGATGCCAGTCCCTCCCAGGGTGTGTGCAGGAGAGCACAGTGTGTGGACACAGTGCCATGCAGCACTCCTGCGGCATGAGCTGTGTGGGTCAGTGCAGGTGTCCTCTGAGAGCCTTGCATTAATTTATCTAAATCCAGCTAAAATGGCATTTGAAGTCTCGCTTGAACTCATACCTCTCTTTGGTGGGCTCAGAGTCCAACAATGTGTGTTGCTGGAATCAATAATCGTGAAAATCTTTTCCAACCTAAATGATTCTGTGTTTCGATATAGTAATATTGTTTCTGTACACAAGAGGGTGCTTGGAAAAGGGTCTTTGAGACAGAGCTAACATCTTTTGTGTGTATTAACCTTTAATGCCTAAAAGCTGTCAAAGTGAAGGTCAGATTGACCTTTCAATTCACCGTTGTACCTTTGCATTATGTTTTCTGCAATGCTAAAGCCACCTCTTGCAGGAGGAATACAGCCGGATTAAGAAACTGTAGAGTTATCTGTCCATTTTGTGCACCCTTTGTGATATTAACCATTGTCTGTTTGACTACAAATGCATAAATAACTAATTATTAGGAAGTAAGTGATAGATTTATGGAAAAATGCTGTAACAGGCTTCAGTTGAAATTTACCTGATGTTGGTTATAATTTCCTCTTGTTTCGTTGCTGCTCATGGAAGGTTGAGAGAATGGAGAGGGATGGGAAGGGAGTGTATGGGAGTGGATATGCCACTGAGCATAATCAGTTTTGGGAAGAAGGAAAATCAAATTTTGTCCAGCCCTTTGCTGAGACGCTTCAGAAAAATACATGCAAGGTCTATATTTGGAAATACCAAACTGTGTTTGGCATTCGAGTCAGGTAATATAATCCATAGAAATCACAAGATCGAGCCGACCTTCTGTGTGTTTCTTCAAGCAAATTAAAAAAATGTTAATTTCCAGTGCCGTGCAGGTGGGAAGATGCACATAGATGAAATAGCACATTTGCCAATGTGTAATGCTTTTTATTTATAGATGTATTTCTTTTTTGTTGGACCATGAGCTGCCTGTCAGGCTGTGTCTCCCCTTGGGTACTGATAGCATATCAGAATGAAAAGCTGGGCATGTGAGCAGGGCGGGCTGGTGGAGGTGACTGGGGGAGAGGGACTGCTCTGCCTTACAGCAAGTGCCAGCTCTGTGCCCTGGCAGTTCACACATCTACTATGGTTTCTTTCCCATGTGAAAAATGGAGCCTTTCGTATCAGAGCAGTCTTAGTTCGGTAGTTATGTCCTTGGCAAAGGAAAATGTAAATTTCTACCACAGATTGCTTGGTGGTGTTACCTGTATTGTTAAGAGCTGGCAGTTGAGTTTATTTACCAGGCATTAAAGGGATTAGCTTAATGAAGAATTTACAGTTAACAAAAAATATTAAAAGTTTAAGAGGTCTGGGTTTTTGTTAGTCTCCTTCTCTTAAAGAAATTTTTTTAAAGGCTTAACTTTAATTTTGTGTCCAAGGGTGTTGATTCAGACGTTGTTATTTCTTGATGCATTCATAGGGTTTCCAGATTAATTTGTTGCTGGCAATGGATGTTTTCATCTTAATGAGATTTTTTTCCCCCCTTGTTTTGTCTGTTACCAGATCATTTTGGCAGTGTAATAGGGTTTGCTGTGTAGTGCTTGGTTTTGTTGCATGAATGTTTAAGTGTTTGGGAGCACTTTTCTTGTTTCTGTTATTTCCTGTGGAGTTGAGTTGGCTGAGTGAAACAGATGATTTCTCAATGTTTGAAGTTCTCTACTTGTGTACAGTAGTTAAAAATGAGTAATATTTAGAGGTTTGGGGGTATAGGTCTTCTGGGCATGGTGTGCAAATTCGAGAACTAAGTGGTAATGTGACTTCATTTTTCTTCACTTTGGACAATCTCCATTCAGACACCAAATTCAGTATCTTCCCATATTGCAGTAATTTCCCTATGACTGCGATAGTCCCAGGCACGTAGGAAAGGTAATAACTTCTGACGACCAGCGGCTGTAATTGGAAAAAATTGGATAAACTTTTAGATATAGAAAGCTTTCTCCAGGCCTGAAATGGAAGCAGCAGACTTCAAGCTATGCACAAAAATACAACCTGACACTAATACTAGTGCCATCTAAGAATATACGCAGTCTGAATAGCTCAGTCTGTGAAACCTGAAAGTATTGCTGTCCGGATATCGAGTGTATTCCAGCTTGGGCTGTGCTGACTGTGTTCCAAAAAATGCTTTCCCTCAGTACACCAAAGACTGACCGTGTGGGCACTGTCCTCATGTCATGGTGGGAGAAATACCAAATTTGCTTGTGTAATTTTAGTTTTTCAAACCGAAAGTGTTATGGGTAATGTGCTGCTTCTCCCAAAAGGATTTCGGGTTCTCTCTCGTAGCTTACAGAGAGGAGTTGGGGGTTGTGGTGGATGTCTCTGGGCTGTGTGAGACCCTACGCCGCTCATGTACAGCAGCCATGCAGAAGAAAGGTGTTTCTGCAGGACAGTGGCTCTGGTCTTGTAGGCTCTCCCTCCTTAGGTCCTTGGGCACACCACCCTGCCCACAACACCACACATGGGCTGCTCACGCCTGGTTTCAGAGCCCAGCTTGTCTCTGCCCAGCTGGTGAGTCCCCATAGCTGCGGAGAGTTGATTCTTGCCTGCATCCGTGTAGTAATGGCTTCTAATCTTAAACCTGAGTAGCGTTTCCCACAAAACACCATCACCTTTTATCTTTTATGCTTTTGTGTATTATTGCGGTGGAGAAACACTGTTTCAGACTGGGAGTCTTATTCCAGTCTGTCATGGTTTAACCCTAGGCAGCCACTGAGTATCACACAGCTGCTCACTCATAGCCCCACTAGCTGGATCACGGACAGAATTGGAAGACTAAAAGCTGGAAAACTCAGGGATAAAGACAGTTTATCAGAGAAAGAAAAACCTACGTATACAAACAAACCAACACAAGGAATTGATCCAGCACTTCCCGTGGACAGTCAGGTGTTCAGCCAATGCCAGAGAAGCAGGGCTCTCTCATGTGTAATGGTCACTTGGGAAGACAAATGCCAGATCTCCAAATATCCCCCCCATTTTCTTCTTCTACCGCCCTACCGCATATACTGAGCATGATGTCGTATGGTCTGGAGTATCTCTTTGGTCAGTTTGGGTCACCTGTCCTGGCTGTGTCTCCCCCCACCCTCCCAGGCTGGGTCCTTGCTAGCGTGGCACTACGAAAAGCAGAAAAGACCTTGGCTCCATGTAAGCCCTGCCCAGCAGTAACAAAAGCATCCCTGTATTATGTCTCTGTAGAAGTTTCTCCAATTCCTACCCAAAGCAAAGCTCCTCATTGAGGATTTCTTCATGCTGCCCTGTACAGGTGTAACTGTTATAATTGGACTTCAGTGAGACAGAAAAGAGGTAAGACTTTCTATTCATTACCTGTCAGCCACAGAGGGGTTTTCAGGGTTACAGTTTTAGGCTTTAAACTTCTACATTCAGTGTAGATGAACTTTGAATTCTTTAGAAGTACAACTTAGAGCCTCTCAGGACCCTAACTTGCCCATTAGTAACAGGGATAGTATTTCCCTCCCTTAAAGGTTCATTCTTTAATAGCAAAGATATGTATGCTGGGATACATCTCACCTAATTTTAGCTGACTGAAGTGAGCAGTTTTTTCTCATTTGAAGAACGGAGAAAAAGAATCACCTTCACTAATGAAGTGTCCTAACTTATATTAGTCACAGATACGTGAACAAGGTAAATAGACACCAGAGGTCTTTCTCTTTCACCTCAGAAAGAATTCAGATGACCAGTACCAGTTTAGACAGGAGGCTTCATTTTAAGTGGTTGCAGCTTGATGAGATAGTTGGTGTGATAAACATGGGCCAGCTAAGTGGATGATCTTCTGTGTTATGAAATTAAATGACCAATGAATTGCTGCTCCTGCAAACAGAACCTCTTCAGCTGGGGGCAGTTTTAGTGCTAGAATTTTGTAGTGATTTCCCAATTTCTAATTTTTAATGGTGAGAATTCAAATCCATCCTGAAAATCTGTAGGTCTAAATATCACCATATCTGAGGATGGCACGGGGAAGGGTCAGGGAGGGACAAGGGTCAGGGACCAATTGGGAAGGAGGAAGGCAGGAGAGAGGGAGATATGATATGCATTTAGGGACTGAGGGACAGGAGTCAGAACTCAGCCCTTTCCTGGGGCAGTCCACCCTGGACCCCACCCCAGGGGGTTTCAGTCCCTGGGATTCCACAACTTCTGCAGGGGGGACGGAAGCCTTTGGGCTTGACCCACTGCTACAACCATACAATTGCAGAGGCAAAATCATAGAAGCATATCTTTCGTTTGGCTTGGTTTCAAACAGGGTGACATAATTTTCATCAATCTGCCTCCATTAATGCTTTAATTCAGCAAACAGACATTGCTAAGTAAGGTTCTTTTTCTAGCCAAAATGTCAATCAGAACTGTATGCTCCACAGAGTACTGTACAAATTAACATTTAAACATCACTAGTGTAGTAATTATTTTGAGCATCTTTCTTTAATGACACTCAGAAGAAAAGGGATGACTTTTCAGTGAGTTTCCAGACTCTAATTTTTTCCCTGTATAAGTGTGCCCTACCAACACGTCTTTCCCCTCTGGCTGTGCAGTGTTTCTCTGCTGCTCATACCCAGCTGGGAGCTCCCTGTCTTAGTTATTGAGCTGCCACAGTAGAGGCAGGAAGGATCCAAACAGCCTTTGCTTCTGTGGTTTGAATGTTCAGGGGATCTGATGAATAGACAGACATATGATTTGACTGCTAGGGAGATGGTTTGATGGCAAACAAAAGGTCACATACCAGCAAAACTGTTAAATGGTGGCATGCGGGTGGGAACTGCTGTTCTGCTCACTATACATTTCCCTCCTACACTAAGGGCCAGATTCTGCCTCCATTGAAGCTGCTCTTGCTGCACAGGGTGCGGGAACCTTTTGGGTGGTGTGCCTGTGTGCAGCCACTAAAAGGAGCATGCAGCAAACAGGGTGGATTTCAGCGCACATTGTTTGCCTCCTGTCCCTCCTTCTGGGCTGCTGCTGTGTGGCATCATACACAAACCCATGTCTAGCACCTGCATTCACGCTTGCCTTGTGATCCTTGAATGTATCACTTACTGTCCAGAGTGTAGTGCTCTTTTGTGTCTCTTTTCTGCTTGGCTGGGTAAAATCAGCCAGTGCCATGAAATCTGGCTCTTTGTATGCAAATAATTGAGCTGTCTTGTTTCTGGAGTTCTTCAAAGGATGCTGGCTTGCTGAAGAAGGAAACAATTAGTGTTTAGTGTGGATTTGTACCTCGTCACAGATGGGTATGCGAGATGAGATAAGGCAAAAGGTGGAATGTATCTTCTGCTTTTTGGGTAGCTAAGCAAGTGGAGCAAGAAGTTCCTATGCTTCAAGTGCACTTCAGCAAATATAAAAGGCATTGTATTGCCAGTCTCTTCTCAGACAATAGAGCTTGCAATTTGAAAGCCTTTCTTCTCAAGGTTTTGTGCTGATTATTCCTTTGGCTTTCACTTGCCTGCACCGAGTTTGTTTTTTGTTATTACTGCTTCAGGAAGTTTACATTTCACCTAGCAGATTCATCAAATGAATAAAACTCTGCACTTGAAAACTGAGCTCAAATAAAACTGCGTGGAACAACGCTTGGAAATCAACTGTGGATGTCAGAGAACTGTATGAGACCTGAACTTCACTAACACCAACAGCTACATCGCTATTATAAAGGGTTGAAATATTTAATTTCAATTTTAAAATTGTGTTTCTTCAATAGCAGTAGTACTGTATGTTGTAGTTAAACACCACCAGACTTAAAACCATCTCACTTGGAAGATCCTAGATGTCATTGACTCACAACAATAGACAGAATCCCACAAGTCAGGGTCTCAGAGGTCCTTGGGAACAGAAAGATAGGGTGATACACTCAGAGGTTTTTTTCAAAAGAATTGATGATTAATTTCTGTGTCCTGTTGAAATATATTTGGGAAAAGTGTTAGTCTCTATAGTAAAGGAGTGATTCTTTTTCCCTTTTTTCTTGATTGTTTCCAATGGACAGAGATTTTAAGGCTTTTAGCTGGTATTTGTAAGTGATTTTCAGAAAACCAGGGTACTTAAGTGGAAGACAGGTGTGTCATAATTCATGATGGGAAAAGATACCTTTTTTTGCATTAAATTCTGTAAGAATAAAGTGACTGCATGTTGATAAAGATGCACAACTGCTTCATAAGAAGTGTATCACAATTTTTCTAGACAGTGATTATAATTTGTGAATTAGAGCTAATTAAAGTATGTCTGTAACTGTTGAGGTTTGACCCTGGCTAAATGCCAGGGCACCTACAACATCTGCTCTCTCTGCTCTCTCCTGCTGCAGCTATGCAGAGGAGAGGGAAAAAACTAACACAAACACACTGGACCCTTGAGATAAATCACTGAGAAGGAGAGCGCACGGACAGGGCAAGGCAGGTATGAAAACTTAAAGTTGAAAAGTGATTTATTAACCTAACAGAGTCGGAGGATAAATCAGAGGTAAAAATAAGCTCTTAAGATTCCGCTTCTTCACTCACCCCCCTTCCCTCTTAAGGCACTGCTTCTTAGCTCACCCCCTCCCTCCTTCCAACTAACCAAAAACTCCGGGGCAGGGGCAGGGTGTGGGGTTTTTCTCTTAGTCAGTCCATCACCACAATCCTTCTGCTACAAACGCTGTTTCTCTACTCAACCCCCCTCCCTATTAAGATACCATTTCTCAGCTCACCCCCTCCCTCCTTCCTTCTAACCAACAGCTCCGGGGTGGGGGCAGGGTGTGAGGGTTTCCTTTGGTCAGGGTCAGTCCATCAGGGGGGAGAATCCTCTACTTAGCCATGGGGGCCCCTCCCACGAGAGACAGTCCTGTGCGAACTTCTTTGGCGTGGGTCCAATCTCACGAGCAGCAAAAACCTGCCCGAATTTTTTGCTGCAAACATGAGATTTTCTGTACATAGGTTGCAGACTTCCAAGCCGAGGCTGAACCAAGGCCAAGCTGTTTCCATCCCGGGAGCANGACTCCATGGGCTGCAGGGGAACCACCTGCTCCCCCATGGTCTTCACCACGGCTGGCAGAGGGTTTTCAGCTCCGGCACCTGGAGCACCTCCTCGCCCACCTTCTCCACTGACCGTGGTGCCTCCATGTTGTTTTCCCTCATATATTTTTACCTCCTCCTCCTCCTTCCCGGGCTAAAAAGAAGTGCGTGCTCACATTGTTTTTATTTCTTTTTAAATATGTTTTCACGGAGGCATAACTAACATCTCTAATTGGCCCAGACCTGGCCAGCAGCATGTCCATCATCTTCAGAGCCATCAGAGATTGGCTCTGCTGGACATAGTGGAAAATTTCCGGAATCTTCACACATGACATGCAGGAGCCATCTTTGTACCCAACCCTACTCACTGCCAAAAACTGGACCAAGCAAAACCACCACAGTAACCTAATGTGAAAAACTGTCTGATTGCTAGTTGTAGGAAAGATTTTAGAGCTTCTTGCAAATTTTAATTCTAATGAATATATTTAGATTTAAAAACATGAACTCTAATAAAAGGTGTTTATTTTTGTTTATATGTCAGTGATATTCTTAATAACAGAAGATTTACAGACTAGGCGTTTTCATATGTGGGAAACAATTTGCCATGCAATTATTTTTATACTTTATTTTTAAAATGCTAAACCTTTTAACCATGTGCCAGGGTGAATGGTTTAGTGTCATGAGTACAAATGACTATTGAATGACGAAGATATTTCCACCAAAGCTGTGCACTGAATTTATCTTTCACACCTCACTCTGGACCAGAGCTGTGTGTTGGAGGGATGAAGGGTCCAAGGAATTTTAGCTTCACATTCTCCACAGCTTCAGTGATGCCCCAGCAGGAGGGCAGCTCTGTATCAAACAGAGAGGTTAAAGTTGTGGAAAATCTTTTTAAACAGAGTTAAATGTGAAGATCTGGGTTTCTAGCCACTGGGCTCTCTTCAAGGTGACTGCAAGTGGCTTGCTGTATTATTTTACCCAGTAGAGCTGATCCTAAAATGAGTAAACAAGGGCTTTGTTTTTCAAAATATCTCAGTTACGCAAAATTTTTCAAATTGCTGAATTAATATATGTGTCTATAACTGGAGGAAGAGTAGACAAGAAAGAAAAGCCAAACCACAACTTTGACAGTCTTCTTGAAAAACAGCACTAGCAGCGCTGTGGAACAGCTGTTGTTGTGTTTGGCTATGAAGTGTGACTGTCGAACAGAGATGCTGTCTTCCAGTGACATTTTATTAAAGAATTACTTGGTGATTTAAAGCAGAGGGTCTCCTTCTATGCAAACCGCTTACATCCTCACGCAACTGGGTCAGAAATGAGCAAGTCCTTGCCAGTATCTTGAAAATATTCAGGATGACATAGAGCTAGAAAGGGGAGAGGAGGGGGATATTAAGGCATCCTGACCAATAATAATGGCAATCTCTATCCAGAAGAAAAGGGTGACGCATAAGTTGTTTGAGAATTCTAAGGAAGCATGGAAGAATATGTTCTGGCATCACCACTGCACTGTAAATGTCACCTTTACTAATATCCGCAGCTTTACCAGTATCACCAGCTATGGAATTACTGGAGATAACAATATTTTTTCTTCTAAGCTGTGTGTCACACTGAAGCCAAAATACTGTCAAGTCTAGGTGGACTGCAGTCACAGCCATTATGTCCAGAGAAGGCATGGCGTTTTTTTGGGCGTATGCAAGACTGAAAACATTCAATTTTCAGATGATTTGAAAGGTTCTTACAATGCATTTACTAATTTTAAGTTTTACTGAATTAAAGCTAACTTTTGAACCTTTGAAAACCGCTGAATTTAGTTAGAGGATGATGATAGTATCCAAGTACATGTTAGGAAAATACTATGAAATGATGGCATTTTACGTAGCGTTAGTATGAAACAGCTAAACTAATAATTGCTTTTAAAGACACAAGCATATCCAGTGTAAATTAGATGTATCCTGAGTCTGCAAAAAGTGCAGATCATCTGTTTGGTCTTTCAGTTAATCAATAGTACCACCTGTGCTTTTTCCTTGTCTTCTTAATGCTGAAGTCTAACACTAACAGCCAGATCTGCAGCAGTCTAAATTGGCCTAATTGGTCGTTAGAGCTATACTTATAAATGCCAACTGGGGATCTGGTGTGGACTGCAGGCTGGAAACTTAGGAAATGAAATGGCATAAATACTGTCTTATAAATGGTTTCATTCATTTCTCGTAGCCTTTGTATTGTGTAGTGGCTTATTTGATTGCTGTGTTGAATCGAGCAGGGATAATGTTAGCAGCGAAAAATGGAAGAAGAACTGATTGAAATTGGATTGCTAGGCATTACAAGGTGTTTGATAGGAGTCTAGGTTGATTGATCATGCAGACCTTTAAATTGCCTCTTTAGTGATGGCAGAAGAGATGCATAGAAGACAGGTATTGACTGTTTGAGTTCTCTCTGTTCTGTGGATCTTGTCTTCATTCTGTTTGCAAAATGAAATTAAAAGTGCCTTTATGTTACTGGGCTGGAGAGGACGTACCCGAGGTCATGAGGCAGATAAATACATTTTGCAATCCTAGCTAAGACTCTTCAACAGTGGCACTTGTAATGTTTTCCTCTATCAGTGTGGTGGTTAGTTTCGATTGTTTGTTGGGTTTCTATTTTATCTGGAGGCTAAAATAGCATCCAGGTGTGTCCCATTTCATGTCTGTTGATTGAGATTGATACCTCTGGTGTTTGGTCTGTTTTCTGTTCTGTGATATAACTTCATGGCTAAAAACACAGCCCATATTGCTTATATTTCCATTTAGCAGTGACCAAATAAATAGTTTTATTTAAAGTTGTTCTCCAGGTTCTCCTTTTCCAACTGGGTACATTTCTCCACTGTTTCCCTCTGTAAAGCCTCTTGGTTCATTGTCTTCATTGGTGCCACCTCAGCAGGAGGCTATTTTTCTGGCATTGATCTAGTGTTTTACAGGTGTTGTAGTTGCTTTTCTTCATTCATTGTGTAGCAAGTCACCTTTTTATCTTCTGTACATGCTCCTAGAAAGGATAGCTTACAGTGGCTGAATGTGACTGGAGAACTTCCGTGAGAATCTGAGCAGCAAAGCATGGTGCAGGAAGGGGCTGAAAGGCACGAGACCAGCACTGAGGAGGACGTGCTGTGACACCTGCCATGGACTCTGGTGCCAGCAAGCTCAGATTGTGTCATCACCTGATGGCCGTGACGCCTTGCAGCTGACGTCTCATGAACGCCACAACTGGAATGCTCATGTACAAAAATCTTTGAACGAGACTGTTTTCCTTGTCATGCAGTTGGATGCAAAAGTCAAATACTGATTATGTGGAGGAGACAGTGAGGCCTCCTAGAGATGTTTTTTCTCTGTAGTTGCTTTCTGAGGCAGTCATGTTGTGAAGCAGGGGTGTACATAACAAAGCTTGGGCTTGCTAAGGCCTGTGACACTGTGGTGTGGTAACTTGGGGCAGGGGTTGTGTTTATGGCCAGCTGAATGAGCCCATGTGCTTCCTTGTGGTGGTGGTGCTCCACTTGCCCATTCTCTTGCCCATTCTCTTGAGTTACAGCAAAGTGACGTGACTGTGTGGGAACCCTGGGCTGGAGGGGTGCTCCACTTGAGCATGCACAGCTGGTGGATTCCTAAAGTTCAGGCTTCAACTGCTTAGGGATGTTTTTCTGGAGTCTGGCAGGAAAAAAATGCTTTGGCAGAAATGACATAATGTTTTCCATTTGTATCTCAGGGTCCAAGGAAATTGCTTCAGTATTTCCCTCTAGTGGACATCAAGTTGAACATTACAATGTCTTTGCTTAGAGTTGAGGAGACCTTGGATGAGAGAGACTGCTTTTGGAGCACCTCGTCTCGAGACAAGTCTTGCAATCAGCAGAGTGGCTAAGGGGGTTATTTTGTTTGTTCCTCTTTGTCAAATCTGCCAAGCAGTGCACAAAAGTAGAGCAATGTCTAATCTTAACGTTTGAGGCAACCAAATGATAAGGAAAGGTGCATGGCAAGGGCAGTGGTCAAAATATAAAACCACCTGACTTGCTTCTCTCTTCCTGCCCTTTCTTTGCTGTATTTTACATCCTTTTGTTATCTGTCATGCTTGGTGTGGTCAGTCAGCTTTGTGGACAGCTTTTTAAAGTGATATTTTAAGAGGATTTCTTTGTGAAAGCCTTTACAAACTGACTCAGAAAAGGGTATAATGTTTATCCCATCTCCTTTTGCAGGTTTTTCCCACAAGAATCAGGTGCACTGTTCAGATTTGATTCAGTTTTTCAAAAGCAATGACTGAGAAAAAGAGAAAGCTAGCCTGGATTTCTTGTATGGTAACAGAAAATTTTATCCATATTGTCTTTAGGACATCCCGTTCTAGAGTTCTGGAAAACTGATTGCCAGTGCAGACATTACAGTGTGGGCAGAATCCTTTTTCTTGGCATTGCACGTGTTCTTGCAGACTAGTTTGATACTTGTAAAATTGAAAAACCTTGCCTTTTAAATTTCTTTTGGTGATACATCTCAGATTGCAGTGGCTGTCTTGTAGGGATCTTAGTAACAGAAAACCTGATTTAAGGGATCATTCTTCCGCTGGCTTTTCAGTGCAGTTTTTTTTTATCCACACACACCTCTTGGTTTTCCTTTTCTTGGCCTTAAAATTATGGGTAAAGATGCAGAAAGTACATATGCTGTGCAAGTAGTTTTTATCAGCTACAAGATCACTAGAACTGTTCAATAGGGATGCTCAGGTTTAGTAGAAAATACTGCACTTTGTTTTGTTTTGGTTTTTAAATTATTACTGGTTTTTAAATAGAAAGGAGAGCACAGCAAAATAACTATACTGAGGCTAATAGATGTCAGTCATGAGTTAGGAAAAGGCCATACTGTGTATGTCAGGGGGAAAAAAATGCAGCTCAAAAAGGGCATAGGCAAGAGATGAGGGAAAGGCAAAATCAAGCATCTAAAAGCTTCCGTGTTGCCAAAAAGATTCAATAGATGGCAAGAGAGATATCACTGTAATCAGAGACAATTATTTTAAGGGAAATTGCTCCTATTACTAAGAGTATTAAAGGATGTTTTTCATGAAAGTAAATCAAATAAAAGCTCAAGAAACAGACGTTGTCTGATTTGATGCTATTTTAGAGTGTGAACATTGAATTACCTGTGTTCTATGTGTGCACGGAGAGGAAGAAATATGAGCACTTTCTGTTTTAGGAGCCTTCTCAGGTGCATGCTGTCCTTCAAGGCTGTCCTGTCAGTGATAGCATTTGGATTATGAGCCAGAATTATGGTCGGAAGGTGCTCACTGTTGCCAGATGCCCTTTCGCATGCTCAGCAAAGCTGCCTGTGATCATCACAGCCTCTCACAAGTCCCAAAGCTATTGGCTTACAATTCTGGTGCTGCTGATTGCCCCAGGAGATATGACTTGGATGCTTATGTCATACTGAGAGAGACTGAGCTGGTGCTGGAACAAAATACGCCCCAAACTATTCCTGGCACATTAATTTTATGCTTAGACTCAGATATACCTCTTGCTATTTTTTCCTCCCTTTTTCCTTCCTTCACATTCTTGTCTGCTAGTCCCTAAATTAAGAAGAAATATAGCTATTATAGTACTTCTGAGACTAGTGTTTAACTAAAATGTGAGATCTGATAGAGATCTCTCATGCATCTGAACACACAGCAGTGAGCTTGCAGAGCAAAAAGAAGAGATAGAATGCTAGATTTGTTTGCACAGTTCACAGAAAAGCAAAGACTTGAAAGAATTTTAATTTGTGGAGTTTGGGTAATAGACAGTAGCTACAGCTCTGCCCCCTTGAATTTTATTTCCAACCGATTAGATAGTTAATTTGTCCTCAAATTATAGTTGTGCATAAAATACAAGGTTATATGTGAGGTTTTTTAATGTGATCTAGAACATTCAATCTTCATATATTCAGTCAAATGCATAAACAAGAAGACCATGGCAGTCTGCATGCTACAGCACTCAGCCTGCACCATCCAGGCTGTGGTGGTGTGTCCAGTCTGCTGCTGAACTTACAAATTCTGATGATCTTAAACTGCATGTTTTAGATGCTTGGTGAATCCTGATGTAAGGATTATTTTTTTAAATTGCCTTTTTTTTTTTTTTTTTACTCTTGCTCTGCCAAAAATTAAGAGCTGATTTACTAATTTTTGTAAGTTTGGCTTGAAGTTCTTCCATTAATCCTGCTGGGTTTTAGCCTGATAGGTGAAGGGAGCCTTCTTCTATTATAGATTCTGTGCTATGTTTCCACTCAGAAACCATTATGAAATCGTGTTTACAGTTTGACTTGACTAAACAAATAAAAATAACTTTTTCTAGTGGCTTGTTGTGGGCAGGTTTTAAAAGTTTTAAGCCTTTTGCACCTTTTAAATTTTTCAGTGCAGTCCACAAGTGTTCAACAGGGAATTTTTTTGCGCGCTGTAAACGCACAAGCTGTATCACTGCCTTCACCTTTTCTTCTGTGTTCAGACAAAAAGTTTAGATCACATTTGGAAAAAAAAAGCCAGTGGAGAAGACATGCCAGCTGAGTCTCTCAGTCCTCAGCGTGATCCTTTCCACTTTTACATCTATAAAGCAAAAATGTTCCCCATGCTTCTGTTTGCCTTTGAGTGCCTGCAGGAGTTCTGGTGGCCTGACTCGCTCTGGGCGAGCAGTGGGGCATGGTTTTGGGGGAGGAGAGCAGAGCAGCTGCCCCGAGCCTGCCCCGCTGCCCCTGGTCCTGGGCAAGGGCTCTGCTGCACTGGAGAGCAGGAGAATGAGCCTGCTCTGCCCTGTGCTGTGTCCTGACCTTGCCGCCGTTTTTCTCATTTCCAGCAGTGCTAATTTGGCATTTGCCTGCGTAAAATCTGTCGTGTTTAGAGCCTGCATTAGGTTAACTAGTTATTCACTAAAAGGTGAGCTTTTAGAATACATAATCTGGGTCTCTTGACAAGCCCCTGCCGTCCGTGCACTGCTGCACCATGGTGCATTCTGAGTGCTGGCTGCATGAGGCCTGCAAGGAAATCTGTCAGGAGGCAGTTTGACTGGGAAAAATTGGGAGGCTATCTGCACTTAGCAGTGTCTCAGAAAAAGTTACTTCACCTCATCCTACACAAACAATTACAGGACAGTAAAGAAGTTACCAAGAGGGAAAACTCTCAGGAGGGTAACATGTGCTGAATTTCTATTAAAGAACATTTTATTTACCAACACTGAGCTTGTGATGGCCAAGGTTGTGAATGTGCTCACGCTGTTTAGAGAGCTAGAAATATAATTACAGTTTGTTTTTTCTTATTTCTTTACTTTTCAAGATAGTATTGAGAATTTGAAAAGTGGAATTAACTGATGAAGTGTTCTAAAAGGAACAGAAGCTGATCTTTGTGTTGGCAGGAGGAAACTTTGAGAAATTGCATGTGGGTACTTTTCTATACACCAAATGTATTAGTATGAATTGAATAATGAGTAACCTAATCAGATTTATAGCCGAGCTTGCCCATCATACTGTGATAATTACTAGTTACCCTGGGCCTTAATACCAAGTATGTCCCTCCCCACCTCCCAACCTGTTTGATTTTTTAGAAGTGAGTGCTTTATAGGAAAGAAGCAATGCTTAGGCTAGGCACTGATACTGGCTCAATCCTGTGACCAGAAACACTTCCCAGTGCAAGGACTGCCATATTCCATAAGCTGTTCCTTAAAAAACAAATGATAACATCTTTGGCTGGAGTCAGGAGCAGTTCATCATGGTCACGGAGTACTGGCAGTGTCAGCAGTAGTAGGCTCTCCTTGGAAGCAATTACAGCCATGTTCAAAAGTACAAAACAAAAAGATTCTCGAGAGTATTTCACAGGTGATAAGGAGATGTAAGAGGAACAAGAGCAAGGAATTCTTTAAAGTCCTCTCTTGTTGCATGAAAATTTTATTTGTTTATAGAGAGGACAAAACAAAGTCATTCCAGGTCTGAAAGGTGGTCACTAGATATGGAATGCCATTTCCAGATGGATGGACTACCAGTTCTGCTTTCTTCCTGGCTAAGAAGCTAGTTCAGAGAGGTGTTTTAGAAAAGTCTTCAATAATCTGTTGTCAGCTGTGCATAGATTCTTTTTATTTCACTCAGGAGAAGGAGGGATTGGACCAGATGATCTCTTCCAAGCTCAGCTGTTCTGTGAATCTGTGAAAGATAAACTCTCTGTTCTGTATTACACTGATCAAGGAGCAGTTGCTTTGTCCTGGGCTTTGAATGTTTTGTACTCTGCCACACGCAGTTCTAGGCTGTGTCCCTCGATCCAGTAGCTGGTGAGTGTTGAAGTTGTGCTCGGACATTTGATGTGGATTGAGGAGCTCCAGCGGAGATGTTTTGGCTGCGAAATGCAGAGTTCCACCAATGGCAGAAGTAGCATTAGAAACCCAGTCAGAGGTTGGCAAAATACAATATCAAGTAGTTCTGCTCACCCCTTGGAATCAAGCCATGTTAAAATGTTTGCATGGTAGCTCCTGCACACCTGCCTGGTTTCCCAGATTGCTCCTCTGACGCACAGCTTTGCCTGCAGGAACAGTCTCAGTAAAGCATCACAGTGCAGACTGCCAGGGCTGTGTTCCCAGGCACAGGACCAGGGTCCAAGTCATGGTTATGTGCAGTTGCAGTGGCTGGGCCAGAACTCTCCTGGTGGTGGAGAGAAAATGCACCTCCATCACCTGCAGGAGGAGGGTTGGGATGGCCGGGGGCTGTCAGTTCTGGGATGTAAGGGGTCAAGAAGGAAGCAAATGTTTTCTTTGCTGTTTGTTTTGCACATTGTTAGCAAGGTCTTCAAGATACAAGAAGAGTGGAGTTTCTTGGAGTATATCAGCATATATATATGTTGTATATATGTACATATATAGACATTTTTAATGTCATGCAAGTATTTCTGTTCTCAGGACCTGTTCAGTATCTGGATTTTTGCATTACCTGAGTGATTGTGGACTCCAGAGTGTGAGCAGGTGACTAAGCTCTGTGACCTACAGTTGGGGTGAGGGGCACACAGCTAGTGATGAACACTGGAAGAACAGCTGTAAACCTGTGGGGACACTGAGACACTGGACAGTCTACAATCCCTTTGTTTTTCCTAGTTTTGTGTTTTCTTCCTGTGTAGTGTTTTTATCAAACAAAGCTTCTATCACCCAAGCAGTTTGCATGCTAAAGGGAACTGGATTGTTAAGTCTGAATTGCTTTGTGCTTCGCAGCACCTTTTGACTTCCTGAGATGTGCTATGGCTTTGATGAACAGTGCTCAGCCATTTCAAAAAGAAGGTGGAACACAATATTGAGGTGCACTGAGTGTTCATGACTAGGATTTGCTATTCCTTGAGGTGGAAGTGCAACTAGCTGAAGATTCATGGGGCTTTCCCTTGATTTATTGATCTTTAAGGTCAAAAAAGGCAGGAAGAACAGATCAAATAAGATTGCAAGAATGTCTGCATTGGTCTCCTCTGTACCAGAGGTCATGGGCTTTGTCCTAGCCCTTCTCTGCATCACCCAAGAAACATGTTATCTGCTGTCAGTCACGGTAGAGCCTTCATTGATAAGGATGTCTTTAAGCAAATTGTGTGGCACTGCATGTGACATTTCAACAATAGTCACGAAGAGATGACATCTCCTAAATACTTAAAGACAACAGGTAAAGCTTTTAATGACACCCAAAGAACTAGTAAAAGATTCCACTTCCAACAGCTATTGGACAACTCCTAGCACAGAGACAAGAGATCCATGGAAGTAGAGGAAGTGAACAAAACATGCCAAAACCTGTGGAATGTTGCTTCTATTTGTTTGTGGTTTTTTTCTGATACTTGTGGATCTCCGGGTTGTGAGCTGAAGAGCATATTGGTCAGTGCTGTTCAATTTTAGGTGCTGTTTACCAGGCTGTATTTGCTGAGGGATGGCCGGAGCTGACAGGGAAGCAAGGGAAGGCCGTAGCAAAGTTCAGCTACGCTTGTCAGCTTTGTGAATGATATATTTAAGCTTAGCCACCAAAAATAGTAGCTTTGCCATGCCTCTGTGTTAATCTCCAAGGGACTGAAGAAGCAATTCTGAACTAAAATGCATTCTCCCTTTGGGACTTCTTTCAGCACTGAGCTAAATTACTTTTTAAATGGGGGGGTTAGCCCTCCAGGGAAGCCGTAAATATGTCCATAGCTGAGCTGTAGTGGGTTAAATATTCTCAATTGCCCTCTTACAGGAATCCAGTAAAGAAAACAGACGGTTGTCCCCAGTAAAAGTTCTAGCAGCTGTTTTCTAGCAACCTAAGTGATATTACCCAATTTACTCTTTAATATCTAGTTTATGAAAATTTAGAGTCTGGGTGGTTGAAACTGGCTGGTTCTGTTCTTTGAATCATGACAGGTGTGGATGTCTTAATTCTCTTTTGATAATTACTTATAGAATAATAGGATGGTTTGACTTGGAAAGGAGCTTAAAGATCATTTGTTCCAACCCTGCTTTCATGTTCAGGTACATATTTCACTAGACCAACTTACAAATGCTGTCCAGCTCTTGGCCTTGAATATTTTCAGGGATGGGGTATCTACAGCTTCCTTGGGCAACCTGTTCCAGTGCCTCACTGCCTTCTGAATAACACTGCCCTCTTCTTGGTGTCTAATCTAAATCTCTCCTCTTTTAGTTTAAAACTGTTCCTCCTTGTCCTATGACTGTCTGTGTGAAAAGTTGCTCTCCCTCTTATTTATAAGACCCCTTTAGGTACTGGAAAGCTACTGTTCAGCAGCCGTCTCTTCTCCATGCACAATAAACCCTGCCCTCTCAGCCTGTGCTGAGAGGGGAAGTGTTCCAGCCCTTTGATCATCTTCATGATCAAAGGTTCTTTTGGGACTCTCTCCAGCAGCTCCATGTCCCTCCTGTGCAGGGACCCCAGAGCTGATGCAGTGCTCCAGGTGGGTCTCAGCAGAGCGGAGCAGAGGGGCAGAATCCCCTCCCTCCCCTGCTGCCCACGGGGCTCTGGATGCAGCCCAGGACACGTTTGGCTCTCTGGGCTGGGAGTGCCATGGCCGGGCCATGTCCAGCCTCTCACCCACAGCACCCCCAAGTCCTTCTGGGCAGGGCTGCTCTCGCTCTGTCCATGCCCAGCCTGTGCTGATACCAGGGGTTGTCCCTACCTGGGGACAGCACCAGCACTTGATCTTGTTAAACCTCATGAGATTCCCATGGACCCACTTCTAGAGCTTGTCCAGGTTCCTCTGGATGGTATCCCTACCTTCAGGAGGTCTCCTGCCCTGTTCTGTAGTGGACTGGCTTTCTCCTTGCTTTATTTTGCTGCTGATATATTAGCAGAAGCTGTCTGTTGCCTTTTCCATCCCTCGCAGGTTTCCCTTCCCACCTGTGCCCTTCCTAACTCCCTCTGTGCCATTGTCCTCTGTTCCTCCCAGGTAACCTGTCCTTGCTAAAACCATCTGTAGTGGCTTTTTAAGTTTGGTGCCATTCAGAAATGACCCATTCAGCCAAACTTTCCTCCTGCCTTACCTCCTTGTTTCTTTGCTGTGTTCATGTGCTTTCAAGAGGTTTCCTTTCAAATTCAGCCCTTCCTCCCAAGTCTCTTGGCATTTAAGATAATTTAGTTCTTCTAGGATACCACTTACCAATTATCTGAACAAGCCAAGAGAGTTGCTATGAAATCCAGGATCTTTATTCTGCTTTTTGCCTTCACTGCTTTCCTGAGCATTTTAAATTCTTATTTCTCCTCATCACTCAGTCTAAGACTGTCATCAGCCTTCATGTCCCTATCCATTTCTTCCTTCATTCATACAACATCCAGCAGTGCAACTTCACTACTTAAAGAAGTGCCTGCAGGAAAAAAGTCTTTGATGTCTCCAAATTTTCTGCACTCTGCTGTTCTGCTCTTCCAGCAAGTATCTCAAAATTCCCCCATGAAAACGTGTAGTAGTGAAGTTTCTTCCAGTTGTTTAAACACTTCATCCACTTTCTCTTCTTGACTGGGCAGTCTGTTAACTTGGCACACCATGTTAACCCCTTGTTTGCTACCCCCATCATCCTGATCCATGAGCATTCATCCTTGACTCCTTGGATCAGTGATATGTTGGGTTGTTGAAATAGTGGGAAAACAGTGTGCAGTGTCTTAAGAAAATTTTAGACACTAAGTA
This sequence comes from Origma solitaria, assembly GCA_013397895.1. Lineage (NCBI taxonomy): Eukaryota > Metazoa > Chordata > Aves > Passeriformes > Acanthizidae > Origma > Origma solitaria. The sequence continues at coordinate 238,363 of VZRL01002879.1, forward strand.
AACTGGCAATAAAATAATATTTGCACACAAGAGGAATATCGTCTTTTACTCCCTGAATGACTTGAGATGAGTCATTTCCCCTCTTTGCTTCTCCAGGTCTCAGACTGTGAAGTCTCTGGGTACAGACCAACTATAATAGAGATAGATAATGTGCAAGCACTGCTACCTCCCAAAGATTGCAGGCATCATTGCATTTGTATTCCCGAATGTAACTTGCATCCTCTCTTCATGGAGGCTGAGGTTTGGTGATACAGAGAACCTGAAAGAACACTTCCCAGTGAAAATATAGGAAGGGAATGTCCCCGTTCACAAAAGGAAGATTTGGAAGGAAACGTGTTGTCAAATGCGTATTTGTAGAGGATTCTCTCATTACCAGGAATACAGTGATTTTGGGCATGACAATGGAAAAGATCATACTCTAATTTGCTCTACCAGGTGTAAGGATGTTGAATTTCTGTGAGTTACACGAGTAGCTCTAGGACAATAGGGCAGGATTAAGGCAAAAGGAAATGCAGATGAACGCTTGATGGAAATAAATATTTAATTGACCTGTTAGAATTACTTATACGTGTGGAAAGACAAAAAAAATTACTGTATTTTTTGGTCAGGAGGAATCTTTATATACTTTTGAACAGCTGACATCTGCTTCATTTGGTGTCAACTGAGTTAAGTCAAGCCTTATTTCCTTTTTGTATGATGCTGTAGGGCTTCGTTGTCTGGGTTACAAAACATGGAAATTCTCTGTGCACTTTTCTCATTACTGTCCATGTAGGAATACTCATTTTTAGACTTAAGTATGTGCATGAAGACTTTAATGAGGAAAAAATATTTTTCTGAACTATCCTGCTTGTAATGTTCAGGTGTTTCTAACTGTGATGTTCCCTCCGCCACACACTTCTCTGTGTTTTGCATTACCAGTAGCTGAAAGCTACGTGTTGGCAAGTTGTTCACCTTAGTTTTCTGCTGTGAGAATTGTGCTCCTCTCATGACTAAGGTAGTTTTATGAAGTAGTTTAAGCCAATATGTACCTACTGGCAGTGCTGGTCAAGTTTAGCTACTACCTTTTCTGCACCTTCAGGTTGCCAGTTGCTTCAGATCCGAAGATAAAAGACAAATGGTTTAATTAATCTTAATACCATTTTGAGCCTACTGCTCTAATCAGTTGATCATGTCTACACAGGTACTTAATCTGGCATAAAACCCTACAAAACTAAAATGGACTTCAATGAACAAAGTGAGGGTTTGCAAAATCCATCCCTTGTTAATATTGGTAGCTGTGCCTTGTCTTAAACAAGACTGGATTTACTTTGATTTCTAGATTAGTGCAGGTTACACTGAGCAGAACATTTAATATATCTCATTGATTTTCCCTGTAATCCTGTTGATACACAGGTCACTGCTCTAATAATTTGTTTTACCATTAGAATTCTGTATGCAGATCCAGTCCCAAAGGATATCAGTGTGTAACCAGATATTGCATGATCTAATCAGGTTCTGTAAGAAATATATTATCACTTCAACACTTAGCAGTAGACAGCTTCATCAAAATGGAAAAATTATCTAATATTTAAAGCAACATGAAGTTCAAAGAAACAACCACGAGAAGCAGGTGTGTACAAAATTTAAAGACATTTCTCTAATTAAACATAGCCAAATCCAATATGAAGTCTAAGATGATTTGCCTTGACTCCATTTATTGTTAAAGAAGAAAATGTTATAGCTGCTGCTTCAGTTTATAGGGTTTATTCCAGTTCAGGTAAGGTAGCATTGCTCTCAGAAATGACTGACTAGCAGAATTTCATTAATGTGATACTTACTTGCTACAGCATGCGTGCTTTGGAAAGTAGTTTTGAGAAGCACCTACAGAAGCACTGGTAATAGGCAAGACTAGTGCTCTGAACTCATTTTGATGTAGGATTTGGATTTCTGAGCGCCTAGTACTGCAGTCCATTTCTGGAATACAAGTCCTGCTGACCTTGAAGGAGTTTTGCAAGCAGTGTGTCTGTCTCAGGCTGAGCCACAGACCTGCTTGCTGTGAGTCTGACCAGAAGCACCTTTTTCAGCTGGAATAGCAGGAGCGTGGCTCTGCCAGCAGCTGGACAGTGTTTCTGTGTGAACTGCCAGGTCTCAACACCAGGTGTTCAGCAGGGTGATGGTTGACAAAGGTGATAAGCATCTCCTAGGGTCAGCTCATCTCTCCACAAAGCTGCTTTCGTGTAGATTTCTGAATGCTGGGTGTAATTAATTGTGGCTTTTGTTTTGAGATTGTGGGGTTTTTTAAGCAGGTTTATCTTAAGACAGAATTTTGCATAGTGAAGTGCCATACATATTTGTATTAAACTTTATGTTGTAGAAAATGGTAACTCCTGTGCATAGGCACGTTAAGTTTTATGTCCCATTCTTGTGAAGAGCATGCAGCAGAGTTTTTGAATTTTATCAGTGGAATGCAATGCTATTCTTGGCTCTATCTGTTGTACTTATTTAGGAAAGGAAAGTAAAGAATTTTAGAAGTAAATTTAAGAAGGAAAACACTATTCAGTAACCTTGTGGATGACCAGATGAGATGTGAAATAAAGATCAGAGAGGTTATGTTCCCTTGGCATTTTTTCAACTCCTATATTATCTGGCTATAAAGGGGTGTGTGGAATGATGTTGGTTTGTTTTGGTTTTCTCCTTTGGTTCTGGAAATTAGACAGTACCCAGTGTGCAGGGCCAGACTCTCCTCCTTGGCTCAAGGGATTTCTTGTGTGACTAGCTTTGCTGCCAGATTTGCTTTGCTGTTCAGAGCCCCCTGGGTTCATTGAACCTAAAGGCATAAGGAAGAGCTGGAAGAGAGTGACTGAGCATCCAGACTTTCTTTCAATTTCCTATAAGGTGCTGGTGGGGCAAATGCCAGAAGAATGTACTGTTGTTGAGGGGAAGGGCAGGGGAGGTGGTTGGTGAGTGTTGGTACAGGTCAGAAAATTATTTTCATTGAGAAAAACCCACTAAAGACTTTTAATGTATGAGTACAATGCTGATAGTTTTTCTCTCTTGTGTTTTTAGGGTCTCATGACTCTTTTAGCTTCTACATCGATGAAGCCTCTCCAGTGGGGCCTGAACAGCCAGAGACGGTCCAGAATTTTGTGTCAGTTTTTGGGACTGTGGCTAAAAAGCTGATGAGGAAGTGGTTGGCTACACAGACCATGAACTTCACCAGCCAGCTGGGGGCAGGTATACGGTATTTCGATCTCAGAATTTCCACCAAGCCCAGAGACCCAGACAATGAACTCTACTTCGCTCATGGTTTATTCAGTGCCAAAGTCAAGGAAGGTCTGGAGGAGATCAATGCGTTTCTCACTGAGCACCCAAAAGAAGTGGTCTTCTTGGACTTCAATCATTTCTACGGGATGCAGAAATGTCATCATGAAAAGCTTGTCCAGATGCTCAAAGACACATATGGAAACAAAATGTGTCCTGCTATATTTGCCCATGAAGTCAGTCTCCAGTACCTTTGGGAAAAGGAGCACCAAGTGCTGGTGTTCTACCACAGTCCAGTGGCTGTCGAGGTAGCCTTTCTGTGGCCAGGCCAGATGATGCCAGCTCCCTGGGCAAACACAACAGATACGGAAAAGTTGATTCAGTTCCTGCAGGCATCAATCACTGAAAGAAGAAAGAAAGGCTCCTTTTTCATATCTCAAGTAGTGCTGACACCAAAGGCTAGTACGGTGGTGAAAGGGGTTGCTAGTGGTCTCAGAGAAACGATCACAGAAAGGTAAGTTTGTGGCTGGCAAGGTGTGCTGACTGTGCTGCATGTGTGTGTTGGTAGTGCTGGCTTTGTAATTCCTTTTAAAGACACTCTAGCAGATGCATTTCTTCTGTGCTGCTGTGGGCTAGTCAGAACTTGACATAATCCTAAAATATTTAAAGAGAGACACATTGAAGGGTAATGTGTTGTATTCTTGGAAGAAATCTGCCACTGAAGCCTAATGAGATACTATGGGATTGGCTTAACCTTTTTGTCTGAATGCGGATTTTGCTGATTTGTTTTGTTTTCCAAGTGTGGTTTCTTACCAGAAGCACTGAATACCTTGCCTAAGATTTCCTTACTGGGTGTGGACAAATCTGTCATGGATCTAGATAATTTAAGTTTTTGTTTGTGCATCAGGCTTGAGGTATTGGATAAATATTTTTTTTTGGTCCTGGCTCATCAGCAAAGCCTGATACTGCAGAATTTGCCCTTGCACACCTCAAAGATGGATGGTTTCTCTGTCTCTATACCATCACACAGTGTATCAAAGACAGCAGGACCCCACTAGAAAGAATTTGACTCCTAAAAGTCCTTCATTTATCACACAGGAAAGAGGCTGCAGACTGTTGTATGGGTTCTGTACATGGACTAATGTGTTGACAGGCCATTAGTTGTTACATTACAAAAAAAGCTGCCTGTGCAAGACATGCATTATTTATACCATTCTGACTTTGATAAATCACAGCCAGCTTTGAGCTTAAAGGCATATATATGTGACTATGTTCTTGACAACTTGGTAGGAAACCAGGAATTTAATGCCAAGACACAGGAGCTATTCTCTCTTTCTCCTTAAATATAAAGAAGGGTTGCAGAGTGTAAAAAAAATTTACAATGGGGGTCACTGGCCTGCTAATGTTTTGCTCTCTGCACGGATGTGCTTGTGACAGGAAGGTCTGTTGGGAACATGTCCCCTTCTATGAGATGAAAGATGCAGTGTCTGCAAAGAAAATATGCCTCATATTTGAGAAAGGTTGAGCTATTTTTATGGCAGCTTTCCCAAGCAACTGTTAACTTGAAAAAATGGGTAAAAACTTTACCTGACATGGTAAAACACTGACATCGAAGGTTTTATGAGCAGTGGGGTGTGATTTAGAAGTTCTTGTGAGACTGCACAAAGCTGTTGGTGTATCCTTTGTGTTTTATGGGCTCCATTGGACTGGGGAATCACCCTCTCTCCTGAGTCTGAAGGCACTTCTCTGTACCAAGATACTGCTTTTTAGATGGGTTTTACCAATAAACACCTTGTTGTTAAGGGATTTTTTCCCTCTGGTAAACATCCTTCTGAGTGTTCTTTAGAATATGAAGTAGCACAATCAGGAAACTAACAGGTTGTTCTTAAAGCTTGTTGTGTCAATAATATAGCCTTTAAACCCCATTTTCTTCATCTTTGGCTCATAATGTGCTTTCTTGAAGCTGTTTGGAAAATAAAGACTTGAAATAGATGCTGAGTATGTTTGACTGATCTCTTAATGTCCAGAGACTTTGAACACTTAGTATGCCTTTTGCAATGGCAAAGCTTGAAATTTTAACTAATTTCAAATGTCAATAAATAATTTGGCTGAAAAACCTGGAAATATAATTTTTCCAGATTTCAACTGAGATTTTTCACATGGTTCCCAAGTGTGTAAACATGTCTGCTATATAAAAAGTTATTCCCTTCTTTGCATAATTCTTTTAGCCATTATGAGAGAAACAGACCTTCAAAATAATCTCCAAGGCTAATATTTAGACATCGAAGTGTGGCATCTCATTTTGAATTTGTATTTTTAATACAAAATGCACTGTAGGAAGAAACAGACTTGAAGTGTATGATAATGTCGATAGAAACTGAGCTTGTATTTTGAGTTAACTGCTCTAGAAGTAAACATCAAATATATTCAGAAGTGCTCCTCATTTTATGATGATCCTGTTAAAAAATAAACAGACAAGCCATTAAAAGATGAAGTAGAATTCATGCAGTAGAATTTGCACAGTTCTCTTCAGTCTCACTACCTTAATGTTTCAGTAACTTAAAAGTATGTAATCCATATAAAAGGTGCCAAGATATACATTCCAGCTGCGCTGTGTTTGCCACTTTGAACCATCACTCAGTAAAAATATTATTTTGTCCTTTTCAAAACAAATACCCAGATCAAATCCCATCTTTGTGTCCAGGTAGAGAACGTATGTGCTTTTTTTGCCAGTTAATACCTAGACTTCTATATATGATACTGTTTTCTCCGTATTAAGAAATGCTCGTGAAGAGCCTTACATTAAGAATGCAGTTATCTTGCTTTTGGCAGCAGTTTTCTAACTAAACTTGGATGGGGTTCTTCCTTCCCATTGAATTTTAAAATATCTGAATGCAAATTATTAAGATTGAATTTTTCAAATAATTCTGGTGTGGGAGGTTATTTTTTATTTTGTTTGGATTGGCTTTTTTCCCTAAATTAAGTATTGTGGTTTGGTTGGTTTAATGGCTTTTTGTCTTGCTTGCCTGTGGTGGTGGAGGTCCACACATTCACACTGCAGTAAAGCAGCCTTCCAAGGCAATATATTTCAGAAGAAGAAGGGATGTTCCTCCTTAACCTGTTCCCCACAGTGCAGATACTCAAGCTGTGAGGCCCATAGTAATCTCAATTTAAAAAAAGAACAAAACATTTTCATGCTTCTAAGACTCAATTCATTGGAGATATACCAGGACTGTTTTCTACTGATGGTGTGTGCTCACAGGCTTTGCTGTCATCACAGGTAGTGTTCTGTGGTACAGTAATTAGAAAGAAGGAGAAATTATAAAGTTGTGAAGATTTCTGTCCTGCACAAACACAGGAAGGAAAAGCCATTTCTTGTAAGGTCTTGCTATGACCCGAGTTCAGTGTAACAAAACTTGGTAACACAGATTTCACCTTCGCTACTTGAATGAGGAGAAATGCATGCATGTGTGCACATTATGTTTCCGGGATTTGATGAAAAACTTTGAGGACTATCAATATGTTTTCAGGCTTAATGTTCTGTTACACACACAGTTTAGATGCCAAGAAATGCTCTTTGATTAGCAAACAGTATATGCCAAATGAATTACGTTTGCTGTGCTGATTGAATTAACTTCACAGTGAGGCAGCTGCCTTCAGTATATCTGAAAGGTGGTTGTGAGACAGCCTTTTGATTAGTGCCGAGCTGTTCTTTCTAATAATCTAGTTCGCTTTCTGATTTGCAATGAAATTACTAATTTTATCTGTGACACTTGAGACAAGCATGATACTCTCTTTGTTGTCTCTGTGGCTTAATAATATAGAAGAATAGATCTCCTTCAGAGGATACAGAAATCCTGTGGTACTTTTGAAGCTTTCAAAAAATAGAAAGTAAACACATACCCCGCCAATTGTCACTTGATTTCCAAATTAATCTCTAAGGATAATGTTGCCTGTGGCTCACATATGACTAAATCCTTGCCTACCATGCTAAAGCTTCCTCCTTAGCAACCAAACCAAATAAAAAAGAAAATATCCTGCACATGAGAATGAACCTTTTGAAGTGGAGGTAAAGCATCCAATCCACACTATTAACAGAAGGGGTAGTAAGTAGGCCATAGAAGCTGTCAGGAGAAAATCCATCTCTAGGTACAGTCATGAACTAAGCAGAGTCAGATTTAGCTAGCAAATAGGTGGATATTATATGAAAAATGATCCCTGAAGTTGTGAGAAGTGGGATTTTTTGAGTCAGTTACTGATGGTGCCACACCTCCGTCAGTTAAATTTTTGAGTTTCTGTGTGGCAGGAAGAGTGGGAATTGATCATATTTTAATCCACACTTCATACTGACTGATGCCATTCTTAAACTATTTTATATGAAAAAGAAAAACAACAGAAATGGCAGCTGTGGCAACTGCATTTTCCTAACTGTGCATCCTTTCTGATTGTAACCTTGATGTCTGTCTCTGTTTTGGGCTGCAGGAGAGCAGCAAGCTCCAATGAGCTGATTCAGATTTTAGTACTTGAGAAGCTCAGGTGTGTCAGCTGCCTTCCTTTTTTTTTTTTTTGGGGGGGGGG